>OZ024916.1:27181003-27283503 GCA_964017125.1 Flabesymbios commensalis | reverse complement strand
GATAGAGGAATACCTGCCTATACCTATAAGGATGTGACAATGCTTTGATATAACACTGTGCTTTGAACCGCAAGACTCTATCTGCAATTTTTCAAAATGGCGGATACGCCTTATCAACCCCAACGTTTGTCTCGGTTTAGTAGCGATCGAAACCTGACACCACTGGCACAATAAATATTATGGTTTATAAAATATCAATATTGTTCTTAACAAGTAACAAGTATTTATTTCTGATGACCTCCAGAGAGGCAAGACAGACATATACAGCTATACATATGCCAGGAGAGCGCTGGCGTCAATTACATGTACATTTTTAGATATTAGTATAGGCCTATACACAGACACACATTTAAATATTATTTAATCATATTTACTATAATTTTGATAATATAAATTTAACAAAAAGACATAGCTTTCTGATATTTACATTTGTCATCGCTTTTTCCATTTGAATAGCTGATGATTTTTTCCAAAACTTAGGATCTGAATTTTTTGTTCGTTCATGGGTAAATTGGGGACAACATAATAAGTAGTGGTATTCATTGCCAATATCCTTGCGACAATTTTGACAAATACGCATGTCCCGTATATAGTAGTACATTTCCATGGCATCCGATCTCAATAGGTAAGCGGGGATTTCGGCACCTAAATTGTGTTTAATATTTGCGTAACTCTTTGCGTAAATTTTATTCAGATTACTACTGACCAGTTTTGCCCAATACACAACCATGCGGATATTTACAGCAATGCTTAAAAATATCGGCTGTAATCGCTCTAAAATATAATTTTCACATCCCCCCACCTCTGCGCCATACAATACAACGGGTTTCAAAAAGCTATTACAATGCTTTATAGCTACAGCGACAGGTAATGACATTTTTCTGATTTATTCCAACATTGAAAACATAGGTTTTGAACCTTTTTGATATAAACTAGTATTTGCTACATTAAATTTAGCATTATAAAAAAAACAATCCTAAATCATTGTTCTCGTTTACATTTCATGATCCCAATAATTAAAATAGTGTGGTTTTCGTAGTTTCCCTTTTGAGAAAAAACATTACCTTTGTTTTTTAAATATCAATCCTAAGGTCAAACATTGAACTATTATCTTTCATCGTATTTAATGAGGTTTGCAGATCTTCAGGAGATTCCGCCAGCAGGACAGTATCATCTGCATACATCAGTAAATATAACTTTGAAAAAAGGTAGTCAATTCGCTGTTGAATATTTCTTCTTGGATTCTTATAGTTTAGACCTGTACATTTATTTGCTAGAAAAGTATTCAAATCAGCCAAGTATATCGAAAACATTAAAGGAGACAAGTTTTCTCCTTGTCGAACGCCTACGTGGCAGGGGAAAAAATCATGTTTATCCCCATTTATCGCTACGCAGGATTTCACTTTCAGATACAAGTTTTTTTCCCAGGATCCTTCCAGATATACCTGATAACAACAATCTTGTCCCTGATTTTGACCTATTAACTGTATCAAAGGCCTTCTGATAACCAACAAAACAACAATATTTACGTCTACGTTTGCTGAAAAATGGTGGAGAAATCAGACTTAAAACCAACTTGTTCAAGTCCAATAATAATATCATTTTTTCTTTTACAAAATCTTTCAATCGTTTATTGATACAGCTTGTGAAAAGTTTGCCTAGACAGCTTAACAAAGAAATACCTCGAGCATTATTCAGGTTATCAGTACTCCCTTTATTTCTATATATTAGCATGATGCCACTAAGGCACATGCCCGGAGACCAGCAATAAATTAAACAGTCTTGTATACATCGGTATGAAGGTGGATGGTGAGGTTTTTAAGAATCAGTTGAAATCTGATCATGACCCGTGGCTTTGTTATTTTTTGGTTCACTTGGTTAATTGTTTTTTATTAACATATTCCTTCCCTGAAGACACGATGCATTGAGCCAGGTTTGGTATCGTGTCGGACCACCAACTGCAACGCTGGCCCAGCATTTATACCAACATATATTCAATGTATCGTGTTTTCTTGGTTTGCAATAACCCTACCCCTGACAACTGACAGTATGCGCACCAAGGTTTCAAACACGAAACGGTCACATAATGTTGGCGCATGTGGTGGGTCTGCGTCGCAGACGGTGGACCAACGTTACAGCAACATTGAGCCTAAGTCTCGTGAGTGTTAATTGTGTTTGGTCAAGCTTACCACAGCAAGGTATCCACCAGAAAGATTCTTTTCATTGCAACCATTTGTGAATATTGAGTCATGGAAACACCCAAACCAGGGATACATGCTTTCTGAGAGACGCAAAACATTTGTATGACATTTGGACAGTGTTGGGCCAACGTCGAAGACGTTGGGCCCTGCGTTGTACACATGTTATACACATGCTTAGTGTTTGCTGTAATAAGGCATTTGGATAATATAAAGGGTACTAGCCGGGGGTACTGGACTTTTCATTACATTCCATTCGACGATTCACAACGTTGTCAGCTAAGTGGACGTTAATCTTATAGGCTCCTGATTGGTTGCGGGCGCTGTCTCGACCAATAAGATGCCCGAGTGAATGGTGGCCCAAGGCCAGTCTATAAAGCAAACCGTGAAGAGTGGGTTTTGGGTTGACCGCCCGGCTTGCTCCGGGGACGTTCGGGGATTTATTATTTATGCGGCCTGCTTTCCTATCTGCTACACACCGCCGTGGGGGCGACATCCCCATGCCCCTCTGGAATACTCATATCCCAGCAAAAACGACACGTTGAAACAATGATGTTTTAATGTTGGCCCAACGTCTGCGACGCTGGCCCAACATTAAAACATCATTGATTCAACGTGTCGTGTTTGCTGGGAACTGCTTCCAAAGCTCCATCAATTACTTCTTTGTAAGATGGTGTCGTTTGTTCTGCCGTGCAAGCCGAAATTATACAGTATCCCCTTACTTTACATGTAAACAGATACTGCCTTTTGGTACATTTGTTTTTTGAGAATCACATGATCAGAAGCCAAAGGGCAGTGTCTGCTTACTTTCTTAGTGAGCCTAAACTGCATTTTGGATTTGCAGAGCAGTGTTGTGGGGATTGAACCTTCAACCCTTGTCGTAAGTTGTTTGTCACCATTTTTATTTCATTTGCAGCTGGAAATTGCGTCTGTAACTCCAGCTGTATTTGAAATAAAAATAAATGTAACCAGGCTTCCCTGTTTAGTGATATTTTAGCCTGCTAGCCGTTGAGCCTTGGTGATGTACGTGTACTTTCCAATAAATGGATAACACTTACTTATTCTATCAATTCGGTAAAAATATTTCAATAAATGTCAAAATACATTTTTTTTGTCATTCAAACTGTTTCTATGCATTCTGCTTTAAACCTATATATATATATATACATATATATATATATATAGGGCTCATAGCAAGACAAGGGTTGATGTCGACGTTTCTTGAAAATTGGCCATATATATAAGGGCCTATAGCAAGACAAGGGTTAATCCTAGCAAGTGTTTCGTGATTTATTGTCCATTTAACAGTAACTGTTCAGCTTTGATAGTGTGCGGGCTGTTTTGAATAAACGGATGCGACTTACACTATTAACCCTATAACACTATAAGTCCTGACGATGCATTAAAGCATCATTTCACATCCATGAAAACATACTTGAATTTCCAAAAACCAAGGGTTTTAGAACGAAAATTTCCATGAAACTTATTTACCAATACATGGCAATTTTCTTTAATTTTTAAACCACATCAAATCATCTTCATCCACTACAAGTCAGGAATTGCGCAAGCAATTCGCGGCTTGTAGTGGATGAAGATGACAATAGTAAATTCAGGCTTGAAAGGGTCAATAACAAAAATAATCGAGAGTGTCAAAAATGAATATTTTAGTCATTTAAACCGTTTTTTCACACGACAATGGACAATGAAGAGTTAAAGCTGCTCCTTGGGATGAGACATTTTCTATTTTGTCAATTTTAATAATTTAATTTATATGAAGCTATGTAGCCTACTGATCTTAACTAAAAATACAAAAAAGTCAAAAAAACAATTTTAAAGCACCGAAAAATAGTGAAATAGTTATATTTCCAGGTCGTATATAGCCATGCAAACAAAACAAGTCAGCAATATACAGCACTTTACACCACATTTCCCCACGCCTTGGACGGTGAGATCATAGCATTCGACGCTAATTGGTGTCTTGTAGTCAGGACATGGGGTGATACAGCTGCAACACTGATTGTCTGCCCAGCAGTGGGCCGACGACATCAACATGTGGCCCAATGATGTAGGAACATTCAACCGTCCTTTATCAAGTGTTTAGGTATACGAAAAGTTCGTTTGGGTTTTAAGCGGTTTCATAGAAATGTTGATATAAAATATTTTAAAAAATCTAAAAACTCATGATCTGGGGGATACACTAGTCTACTTCATTACAAAACTAAAAACGAAAATCGATGTCATCCCAAGGAGCTGCTTTAAGTCCCGTCTGTAAGTAGATCGATAAAAGCATAGCAAGCGCGAGATGTTGAACCAATGACGGTTTAACGCTGGGCCACCGTCTGCGACGCAGGCCCAACATTAAACCGACATTGTTTCGACATCTCGTGTTTGCTGAAAGGGTATAATTTGCCTGCATACACGTCGTAACACCGCACACGTACCCTGGTGAATTGTTGGGAGAGGGATGAGGCACTTCGGACCGACCGCCACCCCCCCCCCCCCCGGAAGAACCAAGGGTGTTTGGAAGTTCCCAGCAAACAGGAGACGTTGTCCCAATGCTGGGCTAACACTTCAACGGCCGGTTCCGATTTAAACTATTCTATTTTTCCATTCGCATTGGCACATTTACTAGCTTTTGAACATGTTAAAATTAAGAAAACAATATAGACGAGACAAAAATACAAAAAAAGCATCTGGTCAAAAAGACCAGCAGAAAAAATAAGAGAATAGTACATAAAGCTTATTCTGAATATAAAAAGAAAATAATTTTTAAATTACGCCTACTGCAATCCGAAACCCCCCCCCCCCAAATATTGGAAAATTATTAAAGGGGAGAAGAAATCAGAAGTTCAGCATAAAAATATCTTTAGATCTATATAGAGAACATTTAGAGAAACTCGCGCTTGGAAATAAAAGTGTTAATGTAAGTGATACAACTGGTGAGCTCAACAATATGCCACCGGATATAATGCTAAATAGACCCTTCACACATCAGGAAATAGCTGAAGCTATAACTGAACTAAAAAAAAATAAAGCCGGGGGTTCGGATCAAATAATAAATGAATTTCTTAAACATTCACGGAACGAATTCGTTCAATATTACACAAAGCTTTTTGATTTAATCTTAGAATCAGGACATATGCCTGACGATTGGTGGCAAATTGTAATTCGGCATATTTATAAAAACAAAGGAGACATTGATGATCCCAACAACTACAGAGGAATTTCACTGCTAAGCTGTTTTGGGAAACTATTCACAAGCTGCTTAAATAGACGATTAACTATATTTATTGAAGAAAACAACAGTGCACAAGCAGGGCAAGCAGGTTTTGAATCCGATTTTTCAACTCTTGAACATTTATTTGTTTCAAAATCACTAGCTGATATGTATCTCAGTATGCGCCAGCGACTATATTGCTGTTTTGTCGAGTATAAAAAACATTTGATACGATCAATAGAACAACTCTGTGGTCTAAGATGTTATCCTCTGGAATTGAAGGGAAAATACTTAATGTGATAAAAACATGCATATATAAAAGCAAAATCAAGCGCATCTTTAACAGCCGAGGCGGAGTCAGATTCTTTTCCCTGTAACATTGGCGTTCGGCAGAGAGAAAATCTTTCGCCGCTTCTCTTCTCAATATAACTACAAGATCTAAAGTCATTTATATCTCGTAAATGTGATGGCTAAAAGACATATAAAAGATGCAAAAAGAACATCTTGATGACGAAATTGTGACATACTTTAAACTTTATATACTTTTATACGCTGATGACCTACAAGCATTGTTGAATGAAATGGAAAAGTATTGTGATACTTTTGACTTGCACATAAATGTATATAAAACCAAAAAACATCTTTGTAACCCTTTAAACACGGCCCCCTGAGTATACTCGGGGGGGGGGGGGGCAAAAGATGTCTCCCTGTGGCGGCCCCCGAGCATACTCGGGTGCAGAATGTTTTTTTTTGTATTATTGAATGTGTAATCAATGTGGTCCGGTAATCATGGGAGTAACCTTGTTTTTGCTGTAGACAATAAACTGATTGCTGATTTGTTTATCATTTGATTGTGCATGGATATCACCCCATAATGATATCTGGGCCGATGTAGAGCTGTCATTCTTAAAGAATTATTTTGGAACAAAAAAATCAAAATGGCCGCCATGAAATCAAAAAAATTATTATAACTTTCTCAATAATAGAGATAGATATATTTTTATCACCAAACCATTTAATTTTGTTATCAACGAATACAATAAAACAAACCATACCTTTCTTTGGCATCATCATCATGCTTAAAATGCTATAATAGTACTGATAGATGACAGATATCGCAGCAGTGCGGATTACATGGCTGCACACCTAATCGTTGCGCATTACCTATACATTACGCATTTAGTACACATCACCCTTCACTCGTGTCACCAGTGTCTCTATCTCTACTGTGACACTCACTGATAGCTGAGTGTAACATCACCCATAAACTGATAAACGTGACCTTGACATAACCTTCACGTTTATTTTGGGCGGAATAGATGCAGGAAAGCACAAGCTCAACCCATGTCAACCTTCATGCCAAATTATGTATCAATCTTTTGCGATGGAAGCCCAAGCTGATGCTACACGCTGCTGCATAATTGTAATTTTGCTTGTTCGATTGAGCCTTGGGGAATGGGGGTGTAATACGGGCAAACATGGGGGCATCACCCCTCCCAATATCAGCACTGCCCTAGATTTGCTAAAAATGTGTGCTGAAATGATACCCGATCAAGAGTGTGTCACCATCAGTCTTTTTTAATGGCCTAGATTTGCTAAAAATGTGTGCTGAAATGATACCCGATCAAGAGTGTGTCACCATCAGTCTTTTTTAATGGATGACTGCACCACTAAACAGCTTGAAATTGATAAAAAGTGCGTATTTTCAATATTTTTTGCGAGTTTGACCTTGATATGACCTCGCTATGACCTTGACAAGACATTAATTCACCAGTAAAGCAAAACTCCGTCCCATGTTATTATTTGATCATAATCTAAAGGCCCAGTCACACATACCATCACGCACGTCCATTGCACAAAAAAATAAAGAATTTTAGTCCTTGATTTGATGACGGATGAACGTTATTCATTTATTGTGTGTGTCAACCTCTGCGCACATTTTCTGCATGTTAAAAAATGTGAGCGTTTTTCCACGTGTGAATATGGACGCCAGATGAACGTCAGACCAACGCCAGTCTAACACTAGGCACAAGTAGAGCTCACGCTCTAAATTCGGTGTGCTTTCGTTGACCGAGGTTTGTTCCAGTCACATGTAAACGACGCACAGTCCACGCATAAAAAAATAAAAATTACAATTTGAGTCCGGAATGTGAAAAACCTCGCAAGCTGGTTGCGAATGCACAGCGTGTTTTTAACGCAAAGGGCGAATGAACAGCGCTTCGCTAACGCGTTGGACGCATACAGTACGCATTGAACCCTAGGATGGTAATGTCGACAATTATAGTAAATTTTATCAGCTTGTTTTATACATATGTAACCATTTTTAAAAGAAAAAATGTGAGTTAAATTTATGAAAACATTATAGGTTTGGACGTAATTTCGACAAATTGATAACAAATTCGGCACTTAAAGCCGCGTATCATGTGAAACACCACCTCAAATAATTAAAAATAAAATGTCGTTCTTCAGAGCTCCAAGGGTTAAGCTGCAGAAATAACACAGTCACAGCGTGTTGCTCGAGCGCTGGACGAGCTGCGGGCGAGTGCCCAACGTTTGCTTCGAGCGCTCATGCAGTGCAGGGCAAGCGTGTTGCCCGCGACTGTCCGACGTCCTCAACGGGCAGCAATGTGATACATAGCAAACGTATTAGAAGTTGATAAAACGTTGTTCTAGCGCGCCTTACGTGTTTCTGGCGATCTTCTGGCGTGTACATTTATGCGTTCATATGCGTATTTTAAACACACCCAACTTCCTTTGACGATTACACTGCGCACAAAATTATGCGTAGCGTTAGTGCTGCGCCCTTGACGAACCAGTAACGAATGCTGACGCACGACCGACGCACGATAGACGCTCTGGCAAAAAAAATCATTTTTCAGTGCGTGGGTCGTGCGTCGACTATGTGTGACTGAACCTTACGGTCAGAAAAAAACTCAAAAATGACAGCACTGACTTATTCGTGCCTCGCGCTGGCGATGCGCGGTGTATTCGTTAACTCTGTCGCCCTGCAAACGCGCAACGCGGTAGCGAAACGCTGTGTATTCGCTGATTTATACACCTGATTTATTTATGACACGCTGTATATTCGTCTTAAACTCGCTGGCTCTTCGCATATCCTGACAAAATTCATGGACGCACAACGACTCACTGCTCTAATTTTTGTCACTCGAGGCGTGGGCTGTGCGTCGTGTATGTGTGACTGGGGTATAAGATCCTGCTAGTGTATTCATACCAATCTGACATTACGAAATATTCTTCTTTTTTTTAACCCCGCCCCCCTCCCCGGGAATTCAGCGGTGGGAATGCTGGTGTGCCGAGGAGTTCAGCGTCAAAAGGGGCTTAATAACTTCGGTGAACATAATTATACTTGATACTGTGGATGAATACAACCATTTAGGCTTAGTTTTCAGTTATATTGCCTAATTTAAAATTGCAAAATCGCACTTATATCAGAAAGGATGCAGAGCAATATTTTTTCTTTTAAAAAAGCCATAAATCTATCTCTCCCACTGGATAAAATGTTAAAACGTTTAAATGTAATAATTTTTGCTAAACCAATAATGTTGTGCAGAGGTGAAGTATGGGGCAGCAAAAACGTGACATTCCCGAAAGACTTTAGCTTAGACGTTTTAAATAGTGAGTGAATGAATGAATAAATGAATGAATGAACGAATGAATGAACGAATGAATGAATAAATGAATAAATGAATGAATGAATAAATAAATGAATGGACGAATAAATGAATGAATAAATGAATAAATGAATGAATGAATGAATGAATAAAGGAATAAATGAATAAATGAATAAATGAATGAATGAATGAATGAATGAACGAATGAATGAATGAATAAATGAACAAATGAATGAACGAATGAATGAATAAATGAATGAATAAATGAATAAATGAATGAATGGATGAATAAATGAATGAATGATTGAATAAATGAATGAATGAATGAATGAATGAATGAATGAATGAATGAATGAAATAATGAATGAATGGATGAATGAATGAATGATGAGTCAGTGAATGAATAAATGAATGCATGAATGAATGAATGAATGAATGAATGAAAGAATGAATAAAATAATGAATGAATGAATGAATGCATAAATTAATGAATGAATGAATGAATGAATGAATGAATGAATGAATGAATAAGTGAATGAAAGAATGGATGAATGAATGAATGAATGAATGAACGAATAAGTGAATGAATGAATGAATGAATGAATGAACAATGGATGAATGTATTAATTAGGTTTTTAATTAGCTACTCAGTCTCAGACTTATTTATTCGACATTTGTAAACAAGAGAAATAAAATTTAATATACAGTACAGTTTGTCGGGGGACCATCTGCATGACATATTGAGACACAACTTTTTGCACACACATGCTAAACTTTGCCAGAGATCCGACTTTTCATGCAGGCAGCAGTTCTAGCCACGACCCTATGAGCCCCCGCCCATGGCCACCGTCTGAGACGTGGTAATCTTGCAGACTTGCACGGACCATCACGCGAGTGACGTTTGGTGGAGTCACATCCTCTGGGAGTTTAAATCACAAGTACCTCTCCCAGCCAGCTTCTTGATCACCGCCCTGGGCCATCCACAACGAGAAAATGGGCAGGGTGGGGCCTCGCGACGAGCTGGCCCAGCAGTGGTACAGTAATGGGCAACATCTTCGACGTTGGCCCATCATTGTGCCACTGCTGGGACTGTTGTCGCCTCCTCAGACTGGCCCCAATTTACTGACTTTATTTGGAAACTGCGAATTGGCGGCGGCCCTCCCAGTTGCTGATTTACTGCCATTATGTGTCCCCTAGCCGTGGACCAGGCGACTCGTTCCGCTTACCAGCGCTATGTGTCCCCCTGATTCTCCACGTCTCCCTTGAATTGCACTGTCTCGAGAGGTTTTTTAAATTAAAACGTTCCATAGAAAATAGTTTGAATCGTTTCTGAAAACTGTGATATATCACTGGGTTTGGTCTGAGCTATGCTGCTCTGCAAAGCCAAGAGTCAGTATTTGATTACTTGTCAAATTGAGCACTTATTGGTTTTTGACATAGCACGACAGTATACACACGTATTTTATAACGTATGCAGGGATGTACTACGTGTTGTGAAAATGGTGACAAAACTATTTTCTAACGATGTCCATGAATGCCTGGAAATGAACGTTACTCCAAAGGTGCAAGGTACATTGACCCAATGTTGGTTCGATATTCGACCATTGTCTGCGACTGGGACTGATTTCTGCCGTGGAGGTCGTCATGGCAACGAACCTAGCAGAATCAATGTGGTTTTAATGTTGGTCCATCGTCTTCGACGCTCGCCCAACATTAAAACAACGTTGTTTCAATGTATCGTGTTTTCTGGGGAGGCAGACCACTCTCTCGTTAAGTGGCCAAGCTTGTCCCACGTCTTGGCACCACTGACCAATTGATGTATTGACATCCACGTATACACAGTGTCTAAATTTGCTGACTGTGGAAAAAGAAACTGAACATTTTCGCAAAGATGAAAAATATGCTAAATATATAGTGTGTAGTGTCCTTAGAAATGCACCATGATTTAAATTTTCACTCACTTCAAGTTGTGTCTCGCTACCGCGACCCACAACTTCAAGTGGCCCTTTCAAGTGCTTTCTGAGGTCGAGCACGTTACCTCTCGAGCATATAATCAAGAGCTTGCAAGTATAGTATATTTAAATATGTAAACTTCAAGTGGCCCTTTCAAGTGCTTTCTGAGGTCGAACACGTTACCTCTCGAGCATATGATCAAGACCTTGCACGTATAGTATATTTAAATATTTAAATATCTGTTCAGCTTAACCCTTTAACCGCCGGTGTCGCATATATTCGGGTTTTCATTTTTATTAGCACAATTAATACCACATTTTACATATGGTAAAGATAAAATGTGACATCAATCAGCAATATTTGAAAACAGGTGACCTCCATTTTGTCAAATCTGAATAATTTTCACTCACTTGAAGTTGTGGATCGCGTCAGCGAGACACAACTTCAATTGGGTGAAAATTCAAGTAGAATAATTTGGCGGTTAAAGGGTTAACTGTCATACATGTTAATCTGAGACCAAATATTTGCAAATATTGCCGTTTATGCACAAATTTCGTTCCCAATAACTGCGTTTTAAAGCGCTAATACAACGGATTAAAAAGACTATAGTCGCGATTAGCTGCATAACCAGATAACTGTTTTGCTTATTTTATTCAAGGGGTTACGTTATAAAAAATGGCGTTTTAATTTATGATTTTAATCTACCGGTTACTGAGTTACTAAGGATTTAACAATGCTGCCCCACCAAACAATGGTGCCCGCCTTCTCCGACGTCGACCCAACATTGACCTAACATTGGTTCAATGTCTCGTGTTTTCTGGGAAGCTAAGCTGAACAGATATTGAAATACTATACTTGCAAGCTCTTAATTATATGCTCGAGAGGTAACGTGCTCGACCTCAAAAAGCAAGGACCCGAATTTCGCGCCCTGTGTCTGGGGGGCAGTGTCATCTCATTCATCTCACCATCCTAAGGGGGTCCTTTTCGCCTATATGTGCACAAAGGTAGCCTAAACCCCCATTCATTCCATGTTATTAATTATATATTTTCCATCACTCAAAGATCAAAGGAAATTGTGGATCCACCCGGATAATTCTGAATCCGTGATGCTGCATATGCTCTACAGCTTGGCATAGTTGGCAGTGTCTTTTCCATGACTTGATATGCAGCAAACCTGTGATCGATATGCGATTCACTTCAATCCAACTAAAGCACTCCTACAGCGGACTGAGTTCAGCGGCGTGACAATCTAAATTGATATTCAAGAAGTATCCAAGTCAAAGCATGGTCGTCAAAAGAGTGTCGGGAAGCAAATGATCAGGGTTGAAAAGCGACATTAAATAAAGGTGTCATTAATAATTTCCAGGAAATATTAATCGCTAGCGGTAGTGAATTCCAAAGAGCATATGACCTGCAAAAAAGAGAACGCCCTCGGGAAATATGTTTGATAGGTATTCTGGTTAATTAGAAGTCAAGCAGCGTTACACAGAGGTATATATTTTAAACTGGATGCAGAAATTAACTGGAAGCCAGTACAATGACTTTAACATGTTTAATATAGGGATGGAACGACCATAGCATGGGACATTAATAATATGTAGTTATTTTATCTCTGGTTTTGGCGCTGGAAACTCATATTATTATGTATATATTTTTTTAATACTTTTGTGCTTATACTTTTTGTACATAGATGAATATAAATATAGTTGTTGCCTAGCTTGCAGAGGCTTCTATAAGCCTGTTCTAGCGCAGCACGACCAATGTTGTATATAATATTTTAATCATATAATGTGTATATTTTTTTGTATCTGTTTTTTAAATATATATATGTATTGGTCATAAGCTACAAAAAAACAGGCACTAGGCCTATGCATACTTGAGATATGTTTTGACGAACATTTATGTCAAAATTATTGTCAAATAGGACTCCTAGATTTCCCAGTTTGTTTTTGCAGATGTGAAACTGCAAGCTTACGTTTTCAAGAATTTTGGGAAAAAGTCAAATTTGAAATTGTTTTATAGTTTTATAAAACGTTTTTATCTGTTCATGGCGTTAAGAGAATTTTAAAGCAAGTGTGTGACGTGGCCGCCTTTGAAAATATGAGACAAAATCCAGTTTCCATTGACGGAAAAATAATATTTCTTATAGGCGTGACTGGTGTGAATCGGGTATAAATCACACTACTTTGCGACAGATATCATGATTATCTTTTAAATTCGGTTCCAGTTGCAGGTTCAACGACATATGGTTTGGAATTGATGATGTGATTCCTCACTGGAGGAACACGATCTAGACATTGAGAGTGAATGATCTCAATTTTACTTATCAAATTGGTTAGGAGCTTATCACACAAATACTTTAGAGATTTAGATTCCGTCAAAACTGAAGCCGGAAACCTATAAATAATGTTATAGATTGCTGACTTAACTGAAAAATGATGATTCCTGGCTGAGCCTGCAGTGGCAGTGACACACTTATCCTTTAAGCCGTTGAATTTAAAAATGTATTTCACCCACTTGAAGTTGTGTCTCGCTACAGCGATCCACAAATTCAAGTGGGTGAAAATTACTCATATTTGGTTATTTTGAGACCCAATATTTGCAAATCTTGATGTTTATAAGCACACGTCTCGTTCCCAATAACAGTGATTTTATTCGGGTAATAAAAGAAATTAAAAAGGACTGAAGTCGCGCTTAGTGGGTTATGGGTTGAACCAATAAATATATCAAAACTTTACTTTTATTGTTGTCTCATGATAGTGATGTATGAACGACAAAATGCACTTCAAACTGAAAATTTTTTGATAAACAAATTGTCCATGCTGTTAGACAGGTCTACATCTGATATAGCTCAAACAATATAATACTAATTTGAAATTATTTAAGAGCTGCATTTATCTTTAATTTGACATTGAAAAAATTTGGTTGATTACACAATCAATTTAATGGAAACTAGAAAAGGAGTTCCCGATCTCCGAGGCCCGGCTTTAATCTGTTTGGGTGCTTTAGACAAAAAAAAATTGCCTTATATTTTGTAAACATAGCTGTATTGGTTTTCCTCATGGGCCAGAAGCCTAAATGTCCAGGATATATTTATTAAAAGAACCAAGGAGACAAGTACATCATCAACGTGTAGGCCTATTCCTTCCACCACCAACGCTGATAAGTCAGTGTAGGCGTCTATGCATTGTACCTGGTACACACAATGTAGGCCTACCCATTCAATGGCGGTTCAATATTGGGCCAGCGTCGCAGCCCATTGCTGGTTCAATGCAGGTCAATCGTATGCGAGGCTGGATCAACATTGAAACAGAATTGGGTGATTGTCCCGTGTTTGTTCTGACTGCCATACGGGTATGTGACGCTTTATCCCATGGAGGGCGACTACCTGGATAACACGATACATTGGCCCAATTGTGAAATAATGTTGGGCTACCGTCTGCGACGCTGGCCGATTATTATTCCAACCAAAACCCTTAACCACCAATATAATCATAAATATTTTTTTTTATGACGTCACTCGGTGAAAACAAGGTTATATAACCCCCCCCCCATACACCATTCTCTGAAATGCAGTGACGTCACTCGGTAAAAACAAGGTTATATAAGAACCCTCCCCCATACTTCATTGTATTAGCCAGCTCGATGAAAACAAAGCAGGTCGAGGTCATTGAGTTTCACAGAATTTAAGACTTTTTAAACACGAAAGTAATTAACCTAGTGACCTCAAACGTTATATTGCACATGTTCATTAGGACTGGTGTACAGAAATGTGAACCGTTCCCACACGTAGCACCCCTCTTTCCCTTAAATGGGACACAAACTTAATAGAGTACCGGCCGTAGACCGGTCCTAATTATTTTACACTGGTGGAATATATCATTGACACTTTGACGTACCAGGACCATCTATCACAATCGATATGATCTGTCAACTGACAGGTAGTGCATAATGTTGTTTATGGTGCGCCACATCTATGTGCAATTTTTTTAAATAATTTTTGATATATAATTCGCTTTTTCTGTTTACGTTTCAACAAACATCAATATCCAAGGAACCAGAAGATGCCATCTCACTTCTGTACTTATCAAATTCAATGAGGCCGCAGCAAACACTGTTATATCTAGTTATCGAAGTTTACGTGTCAACTAACTTCAATTTCCTAGGAACCATAAGATGTCAGGTACTGACAGCCATGGGTGCCAGTAACTTACTGTAAAATGTATAGTAACGCCAAGCGATACTGTAATTCGACTCCAGTAAATCACTGTAATATTTACAGTAGCATAAGCTGTACTGTATTTCATTGGCCGTATATTACTGCAAATGTTTATAGTAACTCACAACTATATATATGCTGTAAAATTGAAAATAGTAAATTATTTTACTTTTTTTCAGTAAATAATATTGTAGATTATTGTAGTCTGCAGGATTATACACACATATTTACGGAGCTGCAATATATTTTTGTCGCTTCATACATTAAGTTACCGTGTAAATATCTTAGGATTGATTCACCGAACGCACCTCTAAAATAAAATAAATATAACAAACTGCCAATCATGATAATAAATGTGTTTATTATGAAAATATACGTGTACACATTAGACTAGAGGTACATCCACTTAAAATCAGCCGCTATGGATGCATCTTCTTCTGCAGTATGTTGACATCCTGAAGCTTTGTTGTTTCATGCCATTATTCATAAATATCTGAGAAAAAAACGAAACCAAGTGTTATAATTATGCATGAATTTGATTTAATAATTAACAAATTCCAAAATAAATGGCTTGTTCAACCTGTTGAATCACACCATTGTTGCTAACATTTGGTTTATAAAAACAGTTATTGTAGTTATTCACTACACATGTAGACACACACGCAGTTTGATCCCTTGACCATGCAAATTGAATCTACATGGACAAGATGTGTGGATAGGGTGATCAAATAATACGGGTTTTATGACCACAGCGTGGTCCGAGCGCGGTGGCTCCTTGATATACGTCAGTGGCGTATCCAGGGGGGTTTCCTGGTTGCCCGGAAACCCCCTTATTTTTAGGAAAAAAAAATATTCAGCATTGAATTTTAAACTAACTAGCAGTTTTGCTCTGAAATTTACGGATTTACAAAGCTATAATCCTAAGCGCCATTCCTTTCTGAGGCCCTCTGACAATACTATCCTAGGTCAAATTTAGTCCGCAGAGGTGTGTATACATATAGCAAGCATTGCATGTGTAGCCCTACCGTAGCCTAAGACTATTATGGTACGTAATATGATGGGCGTCGTTCGTCGAACTGGTACGTTCTTTGAGGCCCATTTCAAGCGTCAACTTGCCCTGGAAACGACCATATATAAATGAAACACAGCCAGTATCAGGCAATAATAAGCTAGGAGAGCTGTTTCGCACCCATTGGGTGCAGCGTCCGAATGCACTAAAAACATTCCAAAAGCTGCATCAAGCTTGCATGGAAACCATTTGTGATAAAGGTCCTAAATAGTGGTCATCACTCAGACTCCTTGCTAGATGCTAAGGGCCTACTTAGTGCTATTACTGACTCTGATTTCATCGCTTCTTTGGTTGTTACTAATGGGTGCCTGGGATACGTACTGGGCATCACACCCAGTCTGCATGCAGAAGCCAAGGATAATGTGCAAGCGGTTCAAGAAATTTATGTTGCTCTTGTCTCTTTGAATAATGTGAGAAAAAACATAAATGACAACCACCAAGAATGGTATGAGGAGATTGCGAAGATGTGTGCAGTTGGTGACACCATCTCTTCTCAGAAAGTGTGGAAGACAATGACATCGAAACAACGTCCTTGCAGAGGATCCAGAGACATACTTCCGACGCTGCATATCTATCCCATTGGTAAACCACATATTGACAGACTTTGAGAGCAACTTTAGCTCTCATCATCGAGTTGCCCTTCTTGGGCTTTGGCTGGTACCATCCCATTCTGTCTTAGTGAAGCTCTCAAAATATGAGGTAAAGACCAACCTTTCTACCCTCACAGAGCAGTAAAATGCAGATCTCCCATCAGCTGCCAGCATGAGCAGTCAGCTCATACACGATTCAGACGCTCACAGACGATTTATATGGTATGTGTACGACATTTTTCCGTCCGCCTGGGTGTGTAGGCATGTGATAGTGTGATTTAAACCGTTCTGTGCAGAACTGCGACCTGGTGAGCTGCAGAGTTGTAACTGTCACCTGGTGAGCGTGTGTCAGTTGTATGAGATTCCGACCAGTTCTGCTGTAGCCTTTGCCTGGCGAGCCGGGCCAATTTCATTTATGGCCGGGTATTGGCCAAGGTTCTTAGTCACGTGACCATCATGCCTGTGCTATTGAGGCCGGTGAATAATTTTCTGGGTCAAGTCATAGGAAATGCGTCAGAGGGGAAATACAAAACTGTGAACAACTCTTCATTCGGGGAAGTGACCTTTCAAAAATGTCTGAATTCGGGGACTACCCTATTTTCATCTAAAAATAGCAACAAGTCACAAACATTCGCCACTGGGGCATACCAGAGGCTACATGAAGCTCGGCCACGCCGCGTAGTGTGGCTCTGGAAACTAGAGTACTGTAGCCTATGGTCATATTGCGTGGGGATACGATAGTAACGAGGCCGACCGGAAGGGGGGGGGGGGTAATTTCCGGCCTTCCTGGCCCGCTAAAGTAAAAGCTTCTAGTCACTTCGAATTTTGTAGCCAAAGTGAGAAGATCAATTTCAAATCATCTCTTTAAAGGTGTAGTCAACTGTCTAAATTCGCGGGACAAGGGTCCCCCAGAAGGCAATAGTGCCCGCGGGTAGGCCAAGGCCCTATTCCATAATAATGCTAAATATGCGTTTCATACCCAAAGCTTCATTAAGAGCAAGTTCTCAAAGCACAGCAAGTTCATATATGCATGAGCGACATCTATGAGTTAATAATTCAAAGCCCTTGGCTTTTGCCCTTACTTGGTCGCCTACTTGCAAACAAACTGACTTTATTACTGCAGGGATTTTGAAACTGCTAGACCCCCAAGCTTGTATTGTCACCCAGTAAACACAAAACATTTGTATGACTTTATGCAATGTTGGACCAACGTCGAAGACGTTGGGCCGACATTGTATAAATGTTATACAAATGTCTTGTGTTTACTGGGAAGGAGGACTTTCTCTCAAACATTGTACATTTATCTAATGTTGGTTCAATGTTGGGCCAGCGTCGCAGACGTTAGCCTAACATTAAAACAGCATTGGATCAATGTCTCGTTTGAGTAGTATCTTGTAATCAGTTCAGTGGCTATATTAATGCCCTCAATCTGTACTCAATAGGCTACTGTTGGCCTACACCTGACCGTCCCAGGCATGCGCGTTTTGCAGCTGGATGATTCTTTAATGCGTGGTAGACAGTAGTCAAGGTCATGTAGAAGGCTTATAGTCTGTGAGTATCTTTCTTCAATGATATTCTGATTTTACATTGGACTTGGGTGAGTGGTTTCAACAGTTGTGCTGTTGAAATTACGCTGACTCATGTCTGATGTATTGTCAGGTGACAGACGAGGAATCTGTTCACAGTAGAGCCTCGCTAATACGGCATCATTGTAAAATATTCATTTTATGTTATATAAATCATTCTTGTAAGCGTTATTACCAGTAATACAATATGGCATTATATTGGATTTAGATTCAGTCATAATCATTGATGGATTATCATGATTATTAATTAATTGATTAATAATTGGTTAATTAATCGATTGATTACAAGTTGCCAACTTTGTCATTTTAGTGTAATAATTCGAGTAATAAATATATAATTATTATCCTAGATCTTACGAGCTGCATGTAAATAAAAGTAATTAATCGTAATTATTCTCTTATATTTATTGTAGTCCGGGAGAGTGATGTCTTTTCCCTTTGCATGATTGGTCTAGGCTAGGGTGTAGAATGATAGGGTAAGATTGCACAAATGTCATACTGTTCGATTGGTATGCATGTATATAGTTCCAATCATATTTATTATACCATTGAATAATAAATATAATGTAAAATCCAGTTTTACGTGGATAAGTAATGGGAAATATAATGATTGTATTGTAATTGGCGATTATTTCCTGTGGTTGATCCACGGTAATGATTAATTTATATTTGTTCATTAACAGTTTGTTTCTTGATAACATTTGGTAATACTTGTAGATAACATTTTCGGCATTTGTACATTTGCTTTACCCAAATTGCTGAAATCGTTATTTCTATTTGTTATTTAGGGTCACATTCACGGGTGAATTCACGTCCCATTGAATTCATGTTCATGGGTTCGTAGATATATGATCACGTTCATATTTGTATGAGTTCACATTGACCTGCACTGGGTCACTATTCCACTTCACGCCGCACCCACTGACCAGAGAGGGATGACATGATTTTTGGCGATGAAAAACATTGTATTTTCGACAGCGGTTCTAGTGGAACTCTGTAAATTTTGATTTTATTAGCATGAAAAAGAACATTTATGCATTCAAGTTCCAGTGCGATTTCTGCTTTATTTAATTATTGCTAGCACGGAGATGGAGTTCCGGATCATCAATTGTTTTTGCTTTAATTTGTTTGATGCACTTGGGACAGTTAGATTATGTGATGATAATTTAGTTTTGTGCATGTGAGGAACCAAGGCAATTAAGTGAAATCAGCTTTCCATACACCTAATGCGTGTTTTGGTAGGCTGATGAAATTAATTTATTGTATTTGATTTAACTATTTAAATCAGCTGTCCATGCATCTAATGTGTGCCATGGTAAGCTGATAAGTGTGTGGCTTTCGCGGAACAAAATTCTGAGTTTTGTAGATTGTCCAAACTTGTGGACAGAATTAAATATTTATATATATTTTTTGTGACACAGGGGCAAACTTATGTGAATCATCCCCACATGAGCAGCATCTGTGTCATATGGGATGCTAATTGTTTGAAAGGAGCCATATATTTATATATCATGTGGTGAGGAGTGTCATATTTGTGCGATCTCACCCATCATTATGTTTTTTTCGATCGTATGTTGTGAGTTTTGGACCAAGGGTATTATGTATTCATTTTTTTTGAAAGTTGAGATTGATCATTGTCCGTCGACTGGCATTTTCAGAATGATGCTATGCTAAAATTTCGATTCGACATTTACGTTGTATACAGTTTGGTGGGGGTGTGCATACTATCACATACTCCCGTACTCTTTGCGGTATAGATATATATATATATATATATATATATATAAAAGAAAAGAAAAAAAGAGGGTTATGAGATATTACATAATTTAGTAATTATTGATTGAACTCTTGTAATATTTTAAGGTATATAACTAATATCGGACAAAATGGATACGACGGAGGGTCAAAACTTGATTAAAGTATTGAATGAGACGGGTGTTAAACCTAAGGCTGATTTTAAGGAGGATCTTAAAGCCTGGATGGTTGATTATGTTAAACAGTCGGCAGTCGAAGGGTCTTCTGCTTCTGCTTCAAACATTTCTATTGTTTTCCCACAACAGACCAAAATGGTTTCCATTTTCTCGAGGAAGGAAGGTGGTAAGGGGGAAGCAGGTTTTGAACTTTGGAAATATGACGTAGAATGTTTGAAGAAAGAGAGTAGTTTGGGCGAAGCGGCCATCCGTCGGTTAATCAGAACCTCGGTCAGGGGGGAAGCTGCTTATGTTCTTAAGCGGTTGGGGCCCAAAGCGACAGTAGATGACATTTTACAGAAATTCGCAGGTGTATATGGTGAGATAGATGAGGGTGACGACATGTTAGCGGAATTCTACTCTGCTTGTCAAAAGGAGGGTGAAGATGTGTCTTCCTGGGGTTGTCGTTTAGAGGATATGCTTGATAGGGCTATTGAGGCAGGGGAGTGTACCATTCCTGATATAGATAAAGCCCTTTAAAGTAAGTTTTGGCGAGGTTTATTACCACGTTTAAAAGAAGCTTCAAGACACAAAGCTGAAGAGAAGGTAGACTTTGATAGATTCAGAGTAGTCGTACGAAAAATCGAATCCGAAGGTAAGGTAAAAACATCGAGTTTTAAAATATCAAAGATGACGGCGCGTGTCCCTGATGACAATGTGAAGGAGTTAACAGGCATTGTCCACAAGTTAGCTACACAGGTAAGTGCTATGACCGAGCAGCTAGGAAGGTTGCAGCCTTATGATACTGCACAGTTTCAGGTGAGTACAGGGAAAGACAAACATAAAGAAACTCTGTTGTTAGCACTGCGGTGATCCAAATCACTTCAAGCCTCAGTGTCCCAAATTACCTACATGTGTCATCTTAGGGGTCATATCAGGAATTGGCATTTAAACAAGGCTTAGCTACGGTTGAGGGCTGTACGGTAGCTAGGTCTCAGCAAGGCCCAGGTAGGGATACACAAGGTGTACCTGAGGAACTCATGGGTGAAGCTCATGTTGCTGAGATGATATTTCCAGGTGTAAATACAAAAGCGTTGTTGGACACAGGATTCGTGGTATCCACTATTAGTGAAGAGTTCGTTAACATGCATTTACCCAATTTAACTGTAGAGCCAATCAGTGATTTTATTACCATTGAGTGCGCGGATGGGGTAAGTTACCATATTCAGAGTATGTGGTATGTCGCCTTGAAGTAAAAGGCTTGACCAGGTGAAACAATACGTTTCCATTCCTTGTCGTTCCGTCAACACCGTTTAGCAGACAAGTATTGCTAGGTACAAATGTGTTACGACGTTTTAAGGAACAGCGTAGGTGTAATGCGAATCGTTCGTTGCAGACACTTTGGTGGTTAGCTTTCCGTTGTATCTCGGTCCGGGAGCAACAAGCTAGAAGAGCTAAGGGACGAGTGGGAATACTTAAATTTGCCGTTACTCAGAGAATCTGTCTACCACCACATACTGTTGTGTCTGTACCAGTCAAGTCGTCAGATAAGGTTGGAAATAGTTTGAGTTTAGTTGCAGCTTCGTCTCAATCAAAGATTCCTGGCGATATTGAAGTGACACCTCTATTGGTAGGTCCAAATGAGACTACTATTATTGAATTATTGAATTGCTCAACAAGGGTAATGAAAGCCATTGGATACAACCAGGCTGTATCATAGGTGAGCTGCAAGCTGGTGAGTATGCAGACACGGGCAACATGACTCCTGAGGAGTAGAAGAATATGGATTTTCTTCACCAGTTTAAGCTAGATAAGTCCGATTTAAGCAACACTGAGAGAAATCAAGCGAATGAGCTACTCATGGAGCTCAGAGATATTTTAGCGAAGTCGATTTCAATAAAGGTCGAGCAACCTCCACCACTCACGATATTCATTTAAGTGAGGAGAAGGCATTCAAGATCCGTCATAGAAGAATCCCCCCAGGCATGTATAATGAAGTTAAAGAACATCTTAAACAGCTGAAGAACACAGGTATTATCAGAGACTCTGCAAGCCCGTGGAGCAGTCATGTGGTTCTGCTAAAGAAAAGTAACGGCGATATAAGGATGTGTGTAGATTGTCGTGAATTGAATTAGAGAACGATAAAAGATTCATATGCACGGCCTAGAAATGAGGAAGTAATGGACAATTTTAGTGGCTGTAAGTACTTTTCTAGTCTTGACCTTTGTAGTGGGTACTATCAGGTTGAAGTATCGAAGAGAGATAAGACTAAAACTGCGTTCACACTAGGACCGCTTATGTTCTTAAGCGGTTGGGGCCCAAAGCGACAGTAGATGACATTTTACAGAAATTCGCAGGTGTATATGGTGAGATAGACGAGGGTGACGACATGTTAGCGGAATTCTACTCTGCTTGTCAAAAGGAGGGTGAAGATGTGTCCTCCTGGGGTTGTCGTTTAGAGGATATATGCTTGATAGGGCTATTGAGGCAGGGGAGTGTACCATTCCTGATATAGATAAAGCCCTTAAAAGTAAGTTTTGGCGAGGTTTATTACCACGTTTAAAAGAAGCTTCAAGACACAAAGCTGAAGAGAAGGTAGACTTTGATAGATTCAGAGTAGTCGTACGAAAAATCGAATCCGAAGGTAAGGTAAAAACATCGAGTTTTAAAATATCAAAGATGACGGCGCGTGTCCCTGATGACAATGTGAAGGAGTTAACAGGCATTGTCCACAAGTTAGCTACACAGGTAAGTGCTATGACCGAGCAGCTAGGAAGGTTGCAGCCTTATGATACTGCACAGTTTCAGGTGAGTACAGGGAAGGACAAACATAAAGACAAGGATAAGAAACTCTGTTGTTAGCACTGGGGTGATCCAAATCACTTCAAGCCTCAGTGTCCCAAATTACCTACATGTGTCATCGTAGGGGTCATATTAGGAATTGGCATTTAAACAAGGCTTAGCTACGGTTGAGGGCTGTACGGTAGCTAGGTCTCAGCAAGGCCCAGGTAGGGATACACAAGGTGTACCTGAGGAACTCATGGGTGAAGCTCATGTGGCTGAGATGATATTTCCAGGTGTAAATACGAAAGCGTTGTTGGACACAGGATTCGTGGTATCCACTATTAGTGAAGAGTTCGTTAACATTCATTTACCCAATTTAACTGTAGAGCCAATCAGTGATTTTATTAACATTGAGTGCGCGGATGGTGGTAAGTTACCATATTCAGAGTATGTGGTATGTCGCCTTGAAGTAAAAGGCTTGACCAGGGGAAACAATACGTTTCCATTCCTTGTCGTTCCGTCAACACCGTTTAGCAGACAAGTATTGCTAGGTACAATTGTGTTACGACGTTTTAAGGAACAGCGTAGGTGTAATGCGAATCGTTCATTGCAGACACTTTGGTGGTTAGCTTTCCGTTGTATCTCGGTCCGGGAGCAACAAGCTAGAAGAGCTAAGGGACGAGTGGGAATACTTAAATTTGCCGTTACTCAGAGAATCTGTCTACCACCACATACTGTTGTGTCTGTACCAGTCAAGTCGTCAGATAAGGTTGGAAATAGTTTGAGTTTAGTTGCAGCTTCGTCTCAATCAAAGATTCCTGGCGATATTGAAGTGACACCTCTATTGGTAGGTCCAAATGAGACTACTATTATCAAATTATTGAATTATTGAATTGCTCAACAAGGGTAATGAAAGCCATTGGATACAACCAGGCTGTATCATAGGTGAGCTGCAAGCTGGAGAGTATGCAGACACGGGCAACATGACTCCTGAGGAGTAGAAGAATATGGATTTTCTTCACCAGTTTAAGCTAGATAAGTCCGATTTAAGCAACACTGAGAGAAATCAAGCGAATGAGCTACTCATGGAGCTCAGAGATATTTTAGCGAAGGCGATTTCAATATAGGTCGAGCAACTTCCACCACTCACGATATTCATTTATGTGAGGAGAAGGCATTCAAGATCCGTCATAGAAGAATCCCCCCAGGCATGTATAATGAAGTTAAAGAACATCGTAAACAGCTGAAGAACACAGGTATTATCAGAGACTCTGCAAGCCCGTGGAGCAGTCATGTGGTTCTGCTAAAGAAAAGTAACGGCGATTTAAGGATGTGTGTAGATTGTCGTGAATTGAATTAGAGAACGATAAAAGATTCCTATGCACGGCCTAGAAATGAGGAAGTAATGGACAATTTTAGTGGCTGTAAGTACTTTTCTAGTCTTGACCTTTGTAGTGGGTACTATCAGGTTGAAGTATCGGAGAGAGATAAGACTAAAACTGCGTTCACACTAGGACCTCTGGGGTTTTACAAATTCCACCGAATGTCGTTTGGTTTATCCAATTCACCTGCTACGTTTCAGCGTCTGATGGCCAATGTCATGGGAGAACTGTCAAAATGTCAAAATGTTTTGCATTTTTAGACGATATTAATATACCACCACCAACAATTGCGGCAGCACTACAGAGACTGAGACTTGTGCTTGAAAAGCTAAGATTACAGAATCTGAAGATGTCATTTCTTTTGTAGACAGTTTAGGTACTGTGGACATATCTTTTCCGAAGTAGGCGTATTGACTGATCCAAAAAAAATTGAAAAGCTGAAAGATTGGCCACTTTCACAGAATTCTGTGGATGTTCGACAGTTTCTGGGGTTTGCCGGGTACTATCGTCGATTCACGAAAAATTTCTCGAAGATAGCTAAGCCGCTATACGACATCATAGGTCAAGCTCCGAGGAAAAGAGGTCGAAAGCCTGCTAATTCCACAGAACCAGAATTGGTATGGGCGGAACAACAACAAGAAGCTTTCAATACTTTGAAAGAAAAGTTAACATCTCCACCAGTTCTTGGTTATGCCAGACCTGATTGTCCATTTGTGCTGTACACAGATGCCAGTGGTAAGGGTCTTGGATCCGTGCTGTCTCAGAAGCAGGATGGTGTGGAAAGAGTCATGCAAGTGGAGGATTACCAAAGGCTGAAGCCAATTATCCCACTCATAAGTTGGAGTTTCTTGCGATGAAATGGGCAGTAGTTGATAAGTTTTCTGACTATTTGACTATTTGTATGTTGGTAGTAATGTTTGTACAGTTTACACTGACACCAACCCATTAACATATGTATTGACAACTGCTAAGCTTGACGCTACTGGCCACCGTTGGCTAGCGGCTCTGGCAGCTTATAATTTGAAGATAAAATATCGTTCTGGTCGTACAAATATTAATGCTGATATTTTGTCGCGTCTGTCCGCCGAAACCATAGATAAGTCTGAGGATTTATGTGTTATTGATCAGCAGATGATTGATATTATTAAAGATAGAGTATATCAAATTCCTTCAGTTGATACAATTTCCATGTCTGCAACTGTGGATTTTTGGGGATATTGATTTTGATTCTCGGTATGGTATACAGGAGACAAGAAAACAGCAGAGAGAAGATCCTGATATCAGCAGGATTTTAACTATGAAGAGGAAAGGTGAGAGTCTGAAGATGACAGAACTGACACCAGGAACTCGTCTGTACCAACTTGCAGAAGACTATGATAAATTTATGTTGAAGAGAGATTTGCTGTACCGTAAGACTACCATCAACGGAGATTGAAGGGAGCAAGTAGTTTTGCCACTTACACTCTGTGATTATCTACTAGATAGTTTACATGACCAAGCAGGACACCAGTGTAGAGATCATACTCTAAGTTTGGTGCAAGATTGTTTTTTCTGGCCTGGCATGTGGACTGATATTGAGAATAAAATAAAAACATGTGAGGGTTGTATCAAACGTAGAGCGAGCACTGACAATAAAGCACCGCTTGTAAGTATTCAGTCAGTACAACCTTTAGAGCTGGTCTGTATAGATTGTTTGTAACTAAAAAAATGTTTTGATTGTCACAGATCATTTTACCCGTTTTGCTCAAGCTATAGCAACTAAAGATCAGTCTGCAAAAACCACAGCTGAGGCTTTGTACAACAACTATAAAATCCATTATGGGATTCCACTCAAGTTGCACCCAGATCAAAGGGCTAATTTTAAAGGTAAGGTTATTCATGAGCTATGCAAATTGACAGGCATGAAGAAGTCTCATACCAGTATTTACCATCTGTCTGGTAACGGCATGTGCGAGAAGTTTAATAGGACGTTGATGAATATGTTGGGGACGTTACAATCGGAGCAAAAGGTTGATTGGAAGAAGTATCTTGGTCTCATGGTTCATATGTATAATGCGACCCGACATACATCAACTGGTATGTCTCCATTCTTTTTGATGTTTGGTAGGCAAGCAAGATTGCCTGTAGATTTTCTGATCCATGAGAATGATGACGATGAGAAGAGCTATACCAAGTACATTCAAGACCTGAGAGACAGACTGAAGAAAGCCCACCAGATAGCTTCAAACGTTGCAAAAACATCACAGAGCAAGCAGAAGGAGAGATATGATCTGAAGGCGAGGGCAGCAGTTTTGCAAGAAGGTGATAGAGTTTTAGTCAAAATTTTAGCTTTTGACTGGAGACATAAACTCAGCAACAAGTGGGAAGAAGAAGCATATGTTGTGCTGAAACATCCCAATGTAGACATTCCTGTCTACATCATCCAATGGAAAGACGGCACTGGTCCCACCGGGGAGCTGCATAGAAACCATCTGCTGCCGATCAACTATTTGCCTGTGGACAAGCCACGTGAAATTGACAAATCAACAATGATAAAGAAGAGAGCTAAGACATGTGTTCCACCAGCTGCAGATTTTAATGATGTTAAGGCTGTCGAAGATTCTTCTGATGATGATTTGCATGATGATGATGTTCCTGTGATTGTTACCGACCATGTTCCTGGTAATGTAGGATCTGTAGAAACAGAGTCTTCTTCAGAAGAAGAGGGTGAGGTGGAGGGTGCTGATTTAGCGAGCAGCACTAGAAGCATTCAAAGCATCAGTAGCAGCGAGGGTGAGATAGAGGGAGAAGATAGTGACGACTGTGAGAGTGACAACAGTCGTAGCAGCAGTGAGGCGGATGAGAGTGATGCAGCAGAAAGGAGTCCAAGCGTTCGTAGGTCAACAAGAACTAGACAAGAACCAGTAAAATTTAAATCAGGTGGGTATATTACGTATTCACAGCCGTCTAAGAAATGTTCTGAAAAAGACACACAGGTAAGTATTACCAAGGCGAAACCTGATTGGGAAGAGAGAGCTGTTAAATCCAGCGGCACAATGCCAACCCAGCCATTTGCCATCCGCCAATGGTTGTGAAGTCCCAATGTCACTTTTGTCATATGTTTTCCCCCAATCGTATTGCCAACAAGGCTAATTTATCTTACATCGTGACTGTTAAATAAACACTGTTGGTTGGTTAAGAATCCCCACCTGTACTATGGTTCATTGCACACGCACACGGCAGTGGGCAAAGACGTTCACACGTTCGGGAAAGCGTGACGGAGATAAAACACTGGGTGGGGTGGACCTACTAATTGGAGTATGTAACAGAACAGGTTTATCAATAGGCCCACACTTGTAGGCCTAAGTGACATATGTTTATACCAGCAAACAATAGCAGTTAGCCCAACGTTTATTTAATCTTCGGCATTCATTTTGATCACTAATGAACCAATGTCTGACCGTCTGTTGTAGCATACACTTATGTTGATACAAAACGATTCCAACTAGATTGTTTCTCATTGTGTCAGCAGGCCTATATAAATGTGCAAATGAGTGATGAAGCGATGATTAGATTGAAATAATAACTCAGATACTAGATCCATCGCTGTTACAATGTTGGCCCAGCGTTGCAAACACATACTAGTATTTAGACCCAGTGCAGACCCTCGATAAAAACTAGCCTACCACTTTTTTGACTTAAACTGAAGTTCGACTCATAAGTTGGAAGTCAAAACATAACATGAAGCAAAGTGGGTTAACGATGGCATCGGGTTCCGTGAGTGGAATGCACACTGGCATCACCTGCTGACATATAACACTTGATTGTCCAACACGTGGTGTAAAGGAATATCACACAGGTCTATTGTTTTTAATTACACTGGCGCCTCTGACTCTGATATATTCCTCTAGGCCTATCTATAAATTAATTCAACCCCAATTCAAATGCAATAATTATTTAGTGTTTTTTTCTTGTGCATTAATAAATAATATTTGTATGTATAGTGCTCTGAATAAAACAATGTTATATACTATAGGGCCTACTGTATTTTTTTTGTATTATTTTCAACATAATGCGTGAGAACACTCAATTTGTATCAGAATTAGTATCTTATATATTCAAAGGTCTAAATCAACTCCCTCACCATAAGGCCACCCCGCCATAATGCCAAAAAATGGCGTCATATCGAGGTAGTACTGTATATCGTTTTATCGTAATAGGGTTATTCTGTTATAATGATTTCAATGACTGTGTGGTGGCGTTATAATTATTTCACTGCGCTTGAGCATTTTGTCTATATATAGTTGATTTCCTTGAGTATGGTGAAGTGCTTGGATGAAATTCATACCCATTTTGATATTTAAACTATTTTAAGGATTTAGCGTCGTGAGTAATTACTCTCGCTGGTTAATGTCGAGATGACATTTCTCGGAGAGGAGGAGTATGTGATAGTGTGATTTAAACCATTCTGTGTAGAACTGCAGGGTTATAACTGCCACCTGGTGAACTGCAGTGTTGTAACTGCCACCTGGTGAGCGTGTGTCAGTTGTATGAGATTCTGACCAGTTCTGCTGTAGCCTATGGTCGTATCGCGTTGGGATACGATAGTAACGAGGCCGCCCGGAAGGGGGGGGGGGTAGTTTACGGTCTTCCTAGCCCGCCAAAGTAGAAGCTTCTGGTCACTTCAAATTTGGCAGCCGACGTGAAAAGATCAATTTCAAATCATCTCTTTAATTCGTCGTAGACAGTAGTCGAGGTCATGTAGAAGGCTTATAGTCTGTGAGTATCTTTCTTCAATGATATTCTGATTTTACATTGGATTTGGGTGGTTTCAACAGTTGTGCTGTTGAATTTACGCAGACTCATGTCAGATGTATCGTCAGGTGACAGACGAGGAATCTGTTCACAGTAGAACCTCGTTAATACGGCATCATTGTAAAATATTCATTTTATGTTATATAAATCATTCTTGTAAGCGTTATTACCAGTAATACAATATGGAATTATATTGGATTTAGATTCAGTCATAATCATTGATAGATTATTAAATAATTGATTATTAATTGGTTAATTAATCGATTAATTACAAGTTGCCGATTTTAGTGTATTACTCCGAGTAATTAATATATAATTATTATCCTAGATCTTACGAGCTGCATGTAAATGGAAGTAATTATTCGTAGTTATTCTCTTATAATTTATTGTAGTCCGGGAGAGTGATGTCTTTTCCCTTTGCATGATTGGTCTAGGCTAGGGTTTAGAATGACAGGGTAAGATTGCACAAATGTCATACTGTTCGCTTGGTAAGCATGTATATAGTTCCAATCATATTTATTATACCATTGAATAATAAATATAATGTAAAATCTGGTTTTACATGAATGAGTAATTGGAAATATGATAATTGTATCGTAATTGGCGATTATTTCCTGTGGTTGATCCACGGTAATGATTAATTTATATCTGTTTAATAACAGCTCGTTTCTTGATAACATTTGGTAATACTTGTAGATAATATTATCGGCATTTGTTTGTTTGCTTAACCCACATCGCTGACAATTGTTATTTCTATTTGTTTTTAAGGGTCACATTCACGGGTGAATTCACGTCCCATTGAATTCACGTTCATGGGTTTCGTAGATATATGGTCGCCTTCATATTTGTATGAGTTCACATTGACGTGCACTTGGTCACTATTCCACTTCACGCCGCACCCACTGATGTTTGAATAAATGGTGAAAACCAGCCTGGAGGTGACTTGTTTCTATTTCTCTTCGAAGTTGGGAACCTGGGAAACATAACGGTTACTGTACACACCCCTCAGTACACTGTTACAGGCACACCATGCGGATTAAAACACACAGTTGGAGACGGTCTGACGCGAATTGTCGATTTTGGCTATTTTGCTCAATCCACGGGCAGCGTGTCAATCCGCGTCCCAGTGTGACTGTAGCTTAAGCTAATGTAGGCCTACACCTGACTGTCCCACGCATGCACATTTCGCCGCTGTATGAATCTTTATATGATTTTTTTCGAGTGAGGTGTAGGTCGACACGCTATAACCCCAACACGATCAGAATTTTAAGTGACACCTGCTCCGCGGTTTTCAGGAGACATTGTGTTTATTTTATTGCCGTGTTGATGGCTATTGTGGAGTAGCAGTTATTGTATATATTGTATAGCGCTCACAGTTAAATTTGTGTCCACACTTTTTCGTGAAGTACACATGGTACATCTCCGTCAAAAGTTATTAAAGATATACTTCACCTTCTCCTTTCCGCTACGAGGATTTTCTCCACCACCCTTCTTTATAATAAACTATTGAATCATCACTTTGTTTGTAATACTAAAAACATTAATATGGCTATATATATATCGTTGATTAAATACAATTGTCATCAGAGCTGCATAATAATCAGTAGTCTTTAATAGACACATTTTTTTAACTGATTATTTTTAACCACCTGTTATTATGACCTCACTTCCCGTAAGCTTAATCAGCATTATGTAGCGTCATCATGTAAACATCATGGTATGATCCCTAATTAGGCAGAGCTAAAACATTACATGTATATATATTTCATGATTGCCTACATATACATGTATATTTCACATTGAACATAATTTTGCACAACCTGTATATATTTATATAAAAAATTTTATATTGTACAGCTGCAATTGTAAAAAACTAGTTGAAATTGTGTAACATTTTATTTTACATCAAGCTTGTGTGTATCAAATATCCTAATCTTGGGTGGAATTGATAAGGAATTGACTATTTAGGAATTGGATTTGGAATTAACTTTTCCTAAAACGAAAGGAATTGGAATTGACTTGGGAATTGGAAAAAAGGAATTGAAATTGAATTTGGAATTGAAAAAAAGGAATTCACCCCAACTCTGGATGAGGGGAGGGGGGGGGGGGGTTAGGGGCTTGTTTGGCTGGGTGGTTTTTGCCAGGCAAAGATATCATTTGCTGGCTGGTTCAGCCGTGGTAATTTGTGGATGGGGGAAGGTGACCGGGCAGCGATAACATTCGCCGGTGTCTTCTCGGGAGTGACTGGTAGGGGAGGTTCACGACGGAAGGAGCGGTCTTCTGCGGACAGGGCTGGTGTATCATCTACTGGGCCCTTCTATACTCTGGCTTCGCTTCAGGTAGCATGTCCCAATCCACACCCTCTGGTACCCATCTTAGCTTCTCTCTGTTAAAGAATTATCTTCCCCAGAGAACATGTGTCTTATACAATAAACGGGGTGTTTTTCCCTAATAGCTTCCTACCGGGCGCTCCATCTAAGTTTAACAATTACAGTCTGGCTTGGGTAGCACTACTGCATCACCTAAGCTGAGGGGTCCTGCTAATTTCATTTCTGACTGTCTTTTCTCGTTGACATTGCGTTCTGTGGCCAGGGCAGCTGGTCCTCGCCATGTACGATTCAACGAGGCTATCCTATCATCTTGTAGCACTTCACAATCATTGGGGGTTTTGTGGCTATTGTTGCGGGTATGCGCGGTCGCCGGCCATATAGGTCCTGAAATGGCAATTGTCCCGTCGCGTTGCTCACAGACGAGCGGTAGGCATAAAGTGCTGGGCCTTTTTGATTCTCCCAATTTATCCTATTTTTGGACATTAATCGTTCGATCAGCCCTTTAAACGTCCTATGGAACCTTCCCACTTTACCATTACTTTGTTGATAGTACACCAGGGTTGTCTGACGTTTGACCCCCCAAGTTGTCCAGAGGTCTGAGACTGCTGGATTAACAAACTCAATGCCATTATCCGTGATTAGTACCTCAGGTGGACTATACCTTGTAAAGTATTCTCTGTGCAGAATGTCTGCAATTGTACTGCCTCGCTTGTTGCTAATGGGGTATGTGTCTGCGCACCCGTCAGGTGGTCAATGAGTGTAAACATGTATACATGTCCTTTCTCAGACCGGGGAAACGGCCCTATTTGTTTGATCCCTACATACTGATAGGGGTAGCATGGGTGGGCTACGTGTTCTGGTCAGGTGCGGTGAGTGTGGCATATGCGACAAATAGTCAGTCTGTCTCCGATTGACTTTTGCATTTTCGGCCACTTGCAGGCCTTCCTAATTCCACTACCTGTTTTTGCCTTCTTTGGCTTGGCCTGTTTGTTTATGTCACTTGTCAATAATTCTAGTCTATTGTGGGGGTAGCAAAATTCTGGGGTATTGTGCCTGGCGGGGTCCCGGGCGTTTGGTGGAGAACAAAACTCCCGTCTTCAAAGCCATAATCTTCATTGTCAAAGTCCCCGGCTGATTGCCATTCTACAGTAAATGCCATTCTTTGTGCTTTGATTAACTGCTCTTTGCAATCTTGTCAAAATCTAATAGGAGGGACCAAGTAACCGTTCCCTGTTGAGGTTCTACATAATTTTTTACTTCTACAGGGTTTATTTGTGGGCAGTGCAGGCAACTAAATATGTCGACTCTAATGTTATTCTTGCCCTCCCTATGATGGATGTCAGCCCCGAATTCAGCAATTAGAACCACCCGATGTTGATTTTTTGTTTCGGCCATTTAATTTTGGAATAAGTATCTGAGAGGCTTATGGTCTGTTAAATAGTAAATCTGGCTCTCCATAGATAAGGTCTTAGCTTCCGTAGGCAATAGACGATGACATATTCCTCCTTTTTAATAGTAGCTCATCGTTTTCGTGTGGGCTTTAACTGGTGAGAAACATATTGAATTACCCGCTCCACGTTGTCATCTCCTACTTGGACTAAAATGCCGCGACTGCATAATCTCAGGCGTCTTTATATGATCACCCTTAAGCCCTCGTGTTGTCTATCCATGACGAGCTCAAGGTGATGTGCAATGTTCTTCTGCATTTCTGCTGTAAATGATAATGTCGTCAATGTAGACGAAACAGCACACATCGATCAGTCAATGTAGGACTCTGTACATAGTTCATTGAAAAATATCCAGGGCATTGGCTAAGCGTAACAGCAAACATTTAAATTAAAATAGGCATGTTTTGCAAGTAAATGCTATTTTGTGGTGGTCTTTAAGGGTTACTGCAATTTGCCAGTAGCCACTTTCGAGATCGAGGATTGAGAACATCTGGGCCCCACCTAGCTGATCAAATATATCTTGTATCAGGGGCAGGAGGTAGGAGTCTTTGGCCGTGACTGCATTTAGTTTCCGATAGTCAATACAGAACCGGTACAACCCATCCTCTTTGGGGGTCAGTGGCACAGGTGCTGCCCACGGTGGAGTGTATTCCTGTATGACACCGGCTCTCAGCATTTCGTCTACCTGGTCGTTGACCATTTTACATGTGGGCAGTGGCGTTCTGTAGGCCCTCTGTCGTATTTGCTTGTGACTGTTTAAGATGCCGTCATCAAAAACGTCTGTATATTTGTCTAATCACTTCGTCTATACAGGGGTGGCCACAGCTTTCTTAGACTGACGCTGTTGTTGGCGGAGGAATCTGAGTAGGGGGTGATTTGAAAGAACTCACCAAACCACGTCATTTACCTCCTGGCATAGTTGATGTTCCCCTGTCCTTGGGAAATGGCGTCACTGCCTGACAGTAGTTCATGAGAGACATATTTCGCCACTAGGACTTTTATTGTTCCAGTACGTGTCTGTCAAGTGGAACTCCATTTCACTGATGACTGGAAAGGGGTTGCCTTCCAACCCACACACTGTGCTGGTTTGATGTAGTAGTGAAGGTTGTCCTAATTTAAGCCATGCTTTTGTAAAGATAGCTTCGTCCATGAAGGTTCTGACATCTCCTGTGTCGATTAGGGCATGGACTTGATCTCCAGCTACTTTCAGCTGGAGTCCTATTCGACACGGTTCTAGGGATGCCACTAGCGGCCCCCGTAAGTTTTGCTGGTCCTGGAGTGGTGATGATGCAGCAGGTGGTGCACTGATCCGGGTTTTGGTTTGCTGGAGGCGCATGTGCATTTGCTCCATGCGCCTCTGCATGGTGTCCATGATGGACAAGAATGTGTCCGCCACATCGTTTTTTGTGGGCCGAACCTAACTCCATTGGTTTTTGCCTTATCACCTGCTCCCTTTTCTCTCTTTTGCGACCATGTGATGGCTGGATCAGTCTGTGCCATACATAACTTGGTGGATTGACGTAGGTTGCTGTATGTTGTTTTTTTGACGAGGTCGAACAGGAAGTCCATACCTGTCTCCTCCGTCTGCCATTCGTCCAGCGCCCTGATCTATTCGCGGGTTCTCTCTGGTACCGAGCCATTACATCTGTCAATGAGTGTTTTCGCACTTTCTACCTCCGCATGTCTGAGATTTCTTGTTTGGTTAGTGACAAACACATCAGCCAAATGTTGAAACTGTCTTCCTGACATGACTAACGGCGCGTGAGCGTTAGCCATTCTGTTTACTTCCTGGTCTTGAAACAAGATTGTCAGTTGTAAGATCAGTGTTGTGGTTGAACTGTCTTAACAACACATCTGACTTTCCTCGGTTGTCAGCGTCCGAGTTCCTGATATCGCAATATCGGCAGGAGAGAACAAACTCCAACAAGCTATTAACAAAACATATCACTGTAGGTGACAGCACAGTTCACGTCCTTGTCTCATCTTATCTCGTGATAAATTGGGGTCGCTGGTCTTGTCGTCCCAGAGCGGCCTCTTAATAATGAAAGGATAATAATCTAAGAGATCCCCGCTATGTACATGTGCGAACTGTCCGCATGCAGCGTATCCAGGACGTATGTTATACATAACGTTCTGCCTGTTTTACGTGCAGTCTTATACATTCATGTTAAACCATCAGAATAATAATGTATCGTATATGTACATATGTATGTATGCATATTGGCCGGATATGTGTATCCAAAGTGCATACTATACATAAGCACTATATGTCTGTGTGAGATCTTTATTCATACTAAACAGTGATATAAGTAATATTAATTAATGAACTATTTAATGTGTGTGCTAGTCATCTCTTGTGTCGCAGCGTGTACATTCTTATTGTGGATATATTGATATATTGACATTAATTTAGTTAGGCCTACATTAAGAATGTCTTATGACTCCGTGGATGTACATGCAGGATTCTACAGAGACCCCTGTCAATAGTATGTTTACAAGCATTATTGGCAGGGAGATGATCAGCCAATCAGAGCTTCCCACACATAATGCCTCCCGTTCCCCCATCAAAAAGGTGCCTGCTTCTCAACCTGGTAGTAGTGTTAAGATTCACCCCCTTATATAATAGTAGATTAGCTAGGAGTATTTTTATAAAACTGGTGTAACCAGAGTCGTGTTATCCCAAACTTCTGTGTTGAATGTCTGAGATAGTTGTGCAGCAATTATATTTAGGATATTATCATAAGCATTTTTAATGATACAATACTGTGTGTTCGGGGGTGATTCATTTGAGAACCAACTTGTGAGAGTTGATCATGACCAGGTTATTTGAAAACTGAGCAAATCACCTCGGAGTCATCAATACACAATGTCCATGTAGCCCTAGGCCAATATTAACAAAAAAAGATGAAATGAGTAGACTAGACATGGGGCTACCAGTTGGATGACTATTACCAGGACCATCTCGATGTCTCTGGTGAGTTCCATCCCCTTTATGATGTTGATACTACGACTGTAGCCTTAAAAAATATAATGTGTGGTGATGTCGTCAATGACGGTGAATACAATTGTGCCGTAGGCCTGGGATTACATATAGTCTATGTCAGTCATCGAGCTGGTCTATCTGTCTACCTGTCAAGATACAGTTGCTACTAGACCCCTATGAGAATCAGGTTGCATGTGTGTGTATGCGGTGTACGCGCTGTTAGTCACCTGATCTGAGATAGTAGAATTTCGCCTGCTCCTCAGCACACATAACACCCGTTTGATTTCAAATGTAATTTGAAACCTCGGATTTTCATTTGATACCCGTGTTACTTTATTAACACATGGCCACAATATGACTCGGCGTGTGTGTGTGTGTGCTTTGGGTTACGATTTATCCTCGAGAGCCCTCTACATAATGACTGACGGTGTGTGCTGTGTGTGTGGGCCGTATATCGCGCGTACCTGTACGTTTACCTTATGGAGCCTCACCCAGATCGGCGAGCGAGGACTAGTGAACTGCAAATGAGGGCTATAGCGTGTACAACCTATACGTTTGTACAACCTGTACAGCCTGTTGGTCCACATTTAAGAGACTGCTGGCAAGATCCTCCGGTCACAGATGTTCCAGATGTTGTCGTGGGCAGACACAGTTTACAGGCCTAAATATGCTTTTACATAAAGTAGAAAGTAAAGTAAAGTAAAGTGATGGCGAGCTCATTCTGGGCTGATGTTACAACCCAAATGACCCGATGACGGGGGAAACATGATTGATGGCTGTGGTGAACTAGCTAAGGACTGCACTAAGACCTACTTTGATCCGGTATCACTCATCTGCTCATCTCACCATGTACACTGATTTAGGAAGGTCAACATCCCTCAAGGTATGGCGCACACACGCATCCCAACCGACACCATGATACAGAATGCACCTGATTACATCTCCTTCATAAAGTCTACTCTCTCTACAGTGATTTCCCAGTGACTGTCATTCAGTGAGCTACAAACATAAATTCAAAGGCTTAAAGATAATATATGCGCATCGCGCCGATGTCCGTTTAACGTTAAAGTATTGCCAGATTACAGACTCTAACCGTCCGTTGTTCATTACCGTTTAGTTAAGACAAACCTGTTGATGTACCACCCACCCAGCCACTAAAGCATATTAAGCAGCTTCGTCATATTGTTACTAATTCACGTTTGTAACAATTCCACACTGATTAAATGCATTGCATCTTCTGTATCATACTCATAAAACAATATTTGTATAGCGAATGACTTCTCTTCTCATATGGTTGACAATGCAGGTGGGCAACGGGGCCAAATCATGCTGTGTTCAACGGCCAGAAACGATGTACGTCCGCTGGATAAATTACAAAGCTTTGTTGTTGTGTGATGTGAGAATCTGACTAAGTAAAATGATATCAAAGTCACAAGCAGGTTTAATGAGTCACAATTGACACCACAATCAACGCTGTCTATAACAGCTCTCCACCTTTTTTGTTATCACACGATAAATGATGTTAAACAAGAGATTTAATGATAAAAACTCTCTGCAATCCTTTTAATAGTATATGCCCCCATTTTAAATAATGCTCATCCACTTGAAAATGAGGATAGCGTTAGCGAAATTTTAACCCTTATAATTTGAAGGATTGTAATAGACTGTATGCTCGTGTTAGAATGATTTGTGAACACTAATTGTCAGCACAAACTGATTACAGTCGAATCAATTATATTTTGTTTGAACATCTCTAACATCTCTTGTTAGATATCTCTATGAAATCCATGCGAGATATGTGAATCATTGTACAGGGTGACGCCTTTCAACTATGTTCATATCATGTGCCGATTGAACTTCAAACACACTGTCGCTCACTATGTAGTGGACACCTAGATCAAAGACGAATCTAGCTTCTACTTGATTAATTATATAAACATTGCATTTTTTTTATTCGAATAAATATAATCAGTATTATCGATCACTTGAACATCTTAAATTAAGACATAATTGTTTGTTTTTAGGTCTTTTTGCTCGTCAGATTTTTTTTTACAGTACTGTTTGATGTGACGTTTAAAAGGTGAGCGGATTACCATAGTTACTGGTTGCAGTGCTCCATTACTGATTTCATATGTCACATACCTTGCAGGTGAGATTCTCAGTTGTGAAACAATTCCTCAGATACGTACGTGAAAGCTGAGTTTAAATTTCAGAATATTATTGCTACTGATTTAACTCATATCTGGCTGCAAAACCAATAGTTTTAAAGACCTAAAGACTTAGAGTTTGTATCTAATAGTTTGTTTACATAAATTGTGGACTAAACCTCAAATTATATGCTCTAGGTTCATTTTCAACTTTTTCTGCTCGTTACAAAGATGGGCATGCAATCAATTGACATGGTGCCATTCAGGCTATGTCTCTTCTTGAGCTTGATAATGAGTATTTCAGCATCGATATCGCCTCATGAAGATTTAGTAGAATCAATAATTAAATCAGCAGAATATGAAATCATTCAGGAAGCTTTTACAGTGATGTTTATAAAGATTGACCATTTGCTGGCAGCATGTGTTTCGGCACCAAGCTCTGTAAGCAACATGACAAAAAGAGCATCTAGAAAAATGCTTGGCTTTTGTGGATTGTTTTCATCTGAATTAATAAAGGTCACCGACAAAACTATATTTGTGCTAAGTGCTCCTAAAGGATTTTCTATCAAAACAGTTTTCTTGCTGTTTGATACATTCTGGTCAGGGATAGGATGTCCAAAATATGGTATGAAATGGGAAGATGGAGACAGTAAAGCCAAGCATTATTGTGGGAAAAGACACCCTTGGCTTGAATACTCAGATGGTTACGTTGTTAGATTAAGGATTTATGGTTTACAAGTTTACCTGGATTCATTTGGCTTTGATTTCTACATATTTTACAGCATTTGTCGAATATGTGAAGCAAAGAAAACACGTGCGACAACTGTCATAGTATATAACATTATTAATTTTAAACCAGTGAAAGCTGTTAGTCACACAAATAGCATCTGGCACATTTTTTGTAAACCTGGAAATGAAGTGCGACTGGTAGTTTATTATGATGTAGAAGAATATCTTAATGTACTGGAAGTTTATGCCGGTCCAGGACCAAAATCAACAAAGATGTTACCAGCGAGGCTGCCTAAATATTCTTATGACCTTTTTTGGCTTTTCAAAAATAATATATCTCGTTATGAGAATATGTTTGATGCAGACACGTCTCATGCTTATATAGTTAACACTGGTATAGACAGGAACGTGTCGTTAGTTTTCCGATACGGCACTATTCATACATTCCAAATGAAGAATTGTCATCAGAAATTCCCATACGACCCCCCTCAACTGACATCGGCACCATTTAACATATCTGTCATTGCTGATGGAAAAAAAACTGTACAATGTTATTTAAATTATGAAACAAATATTCACGTAGCGCTCGGTGAACGTGTCTATATCACTCTAGAGATTATAGACTTTGTGTTTCAAGGGCCTACCATAGTGTCTGAGTACAGTGATCAACCATGTCATTATGGGGGCGTATTTTTCTATTCTCCTATGGACCGACATTTACCACCTTATTCACTTTGCAATGGCAAAGGTGAATATATTCCCCGAATCATTGCCCTTCCGTCTAATATAGTCTCTAGTGTTTTTCAGTGGTTCAAGGGATACAGTTATGGCAGGCTGTCTGCTCTTCTTCATGTCACACATTGTATCATCAACCATATGATGCCTCAACATAGCTTCTTCGCGTGGCCTGCTTTCTCACCTTGTCAACAATTCATATTTTCTTGGCAAAACTTCCTGGAGACAGCCGGTTCTTCTTATAGCCTTAACATTACGTCGGCGTCTGATGTCTTACTAGGCCCATCTAACTTGTCTTATTCACTCGTTAACAAACATTTAATATTGACCGAGGCAAATACATTACAAATTATTGCCCGACATTTCACCACATGGCCAAAAACTGATCATATGAACGAATTAGTTTTTAAGCATAAGAATATGAATTATCGATCAAAATCTCGATTTGTTTCTTTTCTATTTAAACTCAGAATAAATCTACATATCTTCGAAGTAACCTCTGACTGGCAAATCACACTGAAAGTGTCTAGATCTTTGTGTACTGGTATAATGAATGGCGTGCTGTCATCAGAAAACATCATGATAACAGAAGGGTGTACAATGGATCATGTTGTAGCCAGGAACAATACAGTTACATTCATACACGCTCCCCTCAATCATCAACTTACATATATAACATTGGAACGTGAAAAGGAATGCAAAGGAATCTATGTGACTAAAGATGAAGTAATTCCTTCAAGAGACATTCACCGCCATGTGTACATGAGATTCACTAACATTGAAGAACGTGTGGTATTTAAACATGAGATATCACAATCAATACTGACTGTAACATTTAACTTGACTTCACTCGCGCCAGAAAACTGTATACGTCTTATTAGAGTTACACCTAATGATCTAAGCATCAAACAGCAGATGACTGCTGAGGAACATGTTCCGCAAGACATTAACAAGCAACGATGGATATTTCATAACACAAGGTGACTATTATTATCTTAAAAACACTGTGAATTATCAATGTTGGTATTGGTCTCAATGATAATTGTTCCTAAGATATTATAAACAAGTTTCTACTATACGACAATTATGGTTGTTTGCCTTGTTTCAGATAGTTGCACTTAAAGCTATGTATTAGAGCTTTACAATTTTTTGGGATTATATAGTGGGGCCATAACGTTAGGAGCTACATGCAGATGGTTTGTGAAGAACATTAAATTTACAAAGTTTTACACCTAAAAAATAACCAAACATGAATAATAATTTGAATACATTCCTTTCACGAATTAGTATCTGCTAGTCTAGCTGACTTTTTAAATCCCATGATTGATAAAATTTTTTACTTCAATTTCTGTTCTTTTTAATATATATATACTCCAAAACAGCATCATCCGCCATTAAATTAAATTATTCTAGATCAGCACCCAGACGCGCCTGCAGACATACAGGCAAATTTTCATAGCATGTGTTTTTAGAAAGCAAATATTATATAATTTGGTTTTCATGACCGCAAAGGAAACATTCTTTGACGGCTGCACTTACTGCTAGTTAGTCGTAGGTGTGAAGATCACAGACACTATGATGCGACGTTAACCTATGGCTAAGTATATCGCTGTCCCCCTCGACTTGATCCCCACCCCTTGTTCAATGTTACGGCAACAACATCCTCAGCGCCCGACCTCATTATCGGATTGGCCTAATTCTAGATAATTTGTGGACTGGGACTTCTTTCTGATCACCATCACCACATATGCCCATCGGATTGGTAGTGATATCACTACCTTTATGGCAATTAGTGTAAAATTAGATTTCTACCTCCTCCACAATCTAATAATCACGTGCACGCCTCCCGTCTTCGAACAATTCATATATGCCACACACGTTTGTGGAACCCTACTACCTGAAGTGTGCTGAGAGCGTGATAATGGCATTAGTATCTCAAATTAGTGAGTAATTTTTATCCTACCAATTACTTTCTGTAGTGCGATATGTCTGGCTGGATTAAGGAAGACGGGAACCTGAAAATAACTATTTTGATTTTTTACTTTTTCGCCTCGGGGGGGGGGGGGGGGTCGATATGCCTAAGAAAAGGTGTTGAAACAAACAATGGCTATCCTCATTTTACCAGTCTCACTCACTGGATTCCTGAATTATTTCACATATGCCACACACAAACAGTTGACAGCATTGAATATTTTAGCTGCTTCGTTGAACACGCTTGAACATATTTTACATTGACATTTCTGTTTTACTTGCTTGTTGTAAACATAAAACAATGTATAACTCAAGTTAATTCGAATCGCAGTGATATGCACATATAAATTATAGCTACCGTGGCTACCTCTCTTATCAAGGTTAGATGACAAATAAATTAGAATTAATTTCAGTAGTTTTATTCACTGTATTTACTTTAATAACTTTATTCACTTTATCATGTTTATTCACTTTATTCGTTATTTTTTTCAAATGTGTTTTAGTAATTGTTTTAAGTGTTTATTATATATTTTTCTTTCTTTTCAACCAAGGGATATTCAAGCTTGTCTTAATCTATTAAGAAATATTCACGAGAGACAAAGGGTTAAACTTGTGAAATAATGTCACCACTACAGGGGCTCAATCTTTAAGCCTCAGTGTCTGTACCTTTCATACTCGCTCGAAGCATAAAAAAATATATGTATAAAGAATGATATCAGTCATTAATAAAGTTTTACCAATTATAAATCAAGTGATGTCAATCATAATCAAATTGTACATTTTTACCGTCAAGATCTGTCTTGTGTTTACGCATGTAAATACATAAAAAATCACTGGTTAATGGACGATAAAAGGTGAACTTAAATTCCCATTACAGTCAAATCAGTCAGCTAGAAATATCGCTGTTATCTCTCAAAATCAGTCATTTTGTAACTTGATTTGACAGAAACATCAGTTGGAAAGATGCAGAGAATATGTGTCGTATTGAAGATGCTCATTTAATGATCTTCAAAAACAAGAAATATGAATACAGAAAAATTCGTGATCATTACCAGCAGAACCTCTTTTATAATGGACGGACGGATTATGGAACTTTGTTATTACTCGGGTTGCAAAAAAAGGTGCAAATAATGATTAATGACGGTTTATTTAATTCTATGGAATGATTTTTCAAAAAAGAATAAATTATTTATTTCATTTCACAAGTTGACAGATTATACACATAATATCATTGTATCATACAAAATGTCAATAAACAATCTCCTGTTTACAAAATTGTGACAATATTATTTGGACAATGGATTCACATTGTTTTGAACGGTAATTGTTTTTGTATCAATTTATATATTGGAGATTACAAATTCAATGTGATTTTTTTTACATATTAGGATCTCACATGGAGATGGGTGGACGACACACCACTCATACTATCTGATTGGTCAACAATCGATACAGCTATCTCTCAATATATCACCATCAGTGAAAATGGTGAAGATGTATATTCCTCAAATGATATGTATCCATTTATTGACAATGACTTGAACACGAATATGAATTGCTCAGCCATGATAACTACAGCAGTTGGATATCCTGGTAAATGGATTCCTATACCGTGTGATACAAATATCACATGTAGCTTCTTCTGTGTCAGTGAAGATACTTTACCAGGCAATGCAACACGACCATTCAACTGGTTCACAGTTTTCTCAAATCAATCTGACACAGGGGAAGCTGGTATAACTATAAAATACCAAACTAATGGTTCATCTGTGTTATTTTGTCCACCCCTCGCTATATTGATTAAAAACACGTGTTTTTTGTTTGCAATAGCTGAGAGACAAAGCAATGATAGTACTTATAATGACACTTGTCGGGACAACAATGCAGCTCTACTAAGAATGAGTTTTTCTGATTACTATCGTAGCCAATTAGCTAACTATTTTGATTTTATGATTAACATAACGTACTTACCACTATATTTGAAGGAAGGTATACAGGATAACTTACAAGATTATGGTGACTACGGTGGAATATATGAATTTGATGGTATGGATGAAAGATTGCCTGCCAATCTGCTTTTTAAAGATGAAGAAGAATATGGACATCCAATATTTGTGAGATATGGCGATAAAACACTTGCATATTTGTTGAACTTCATCTCTTTGCAATTTAAAGCTTACTTTTCAAACCTGCGGTATCCTATTATTCCTTTGTATACTACATCATACGGGCGTGATACTTGTCTGCTGCTTCATCCAGACTATTTAAAAGAAATGGCAATTTTTCACACAATATCAGGTTTTTCAGTACATGGCTGGCGTCTACAAAAAGTTACCTGCAGTTCAGAGCAGTTTGTTGACTTGATAGTTTGCACAGTTGAGCCTTCATATAGAGAAGTGAGTGTTTGTCCTGTTGATTTCTATCAATGTCAGGATAGATCATGTATACTCTCTATATATGTATGTGATGGTCACCACGATTGTGATTCTGATGAAATACAAACTGAATGTAACCAAACAGTAACACTTTCTACAATAAACTGTCCAAATAGTGACTTCTGGCTGGAAAATAATCATTCTATTTCTGCTTATTCTGTCTGTGATGGAATCAGTCAGTGTGACGATGGAGAAGATGAACTCGCTTGTCTGTATGTTAAGGCTCATCAAACCAATAACCCACTGTATATACAAAGTATGCTCAAGGTAAGGCAGACAGATTCCCATACTGATAGTGTTGGATGGGTTTTAAATTCAACAAATGTATTTTTATCAAGACCCTGCACTTTTGTAAGCGGTATGTACAGTGACATTTCGAATGTTGACAACAGCTATTTGCTGCACTGTAGACATGTGTTGTGTCCTGGGATGTTTAAATGTGGACATAGTTACTGTATAGATATCGTAGCAATATGTGATGGCGTAGTAGATTGTCCAGAGTCAGAAGATGAGAGCTCATGTCTGAACATATATTGTCCTGGCATGATAAAATGCCGCGGTGAGACTAAATGTGTTCCAGCATGGAATATTTGTGATGGTCGTTCAGATTGTCAGTTAAATCGAGACGACGAAGCCAATTGCTACAACTGTCCTGAATATTGTAAATGTAACTCATATTATATCGAGTGCATTTTATATGAAATAATCCCTTGGCGAACAAAAAATATGCCAATAAAGATAATGAAAGCGATATTACCAAAAGAAACATTTGACTTTGCTTTTCTTGAAGATTATTTGGATTTATTGTATCTTGACATCTCTATCAGCAGCACTAGAAATTTGATTGATAATTCGAACAAACAGAATCAAGACATAGCACACCTGTTCCTATTTAATGCCAGTGGTAACTTACTAAGTGAAATACACGTTATGAATCAATCATTTTTTCAATCCATTCAGATCATTGATTTATCTAACAACAGACTGTTCCACTTTGTTAAAATTCCTCCGGAGTTAAAAATATTATACTTAAAGAGCAATCTTCTTGTATTAATTGGGCATCAGAATTTTCCAAACAAACACAACTTGCGTTTTTTGGATTTAAGAAATAATCCTTTACGAGTCATACATCTGGCCAATGTACTGAAAAAAATGACCAACTTACGCTACTTTGGAAGTCCAGATCAGGTCTTATGCTGCATTATACCATCAAATGTGAAATGTTCGCAGCCAAAAATGTACTGTAAAGGTTTATGTTCCTTGAAATTAATCAACAATGTATTTTTGTCGACGAGTGTGATCACTTTGCTTGTGGCAATTGGTAAAACTATTGTATTCATTGTTACACTATGTAGAACAAATAAAAGTGATCACAAATATTTAATTTTGATGATACATGTGAATTTATCAGATACTGTATTATGCATCTGGGCTGTTCTGACTTGTGGTTTATATATGGCGGCCAGTCCTAGTGATCGTAATCTGTGGCGCTTATCAGTATTATGTAATAACCTGGGTGTGGCCTCGTTCATAGCACTTCAGATGAGAATGTACATCCAACTGTATCATACACTGTTTCTTTTTGTCAAGATTGTATTTCCTTTGAAGAAAGACAGCAGATTAACTAATAACACAAACAAGATATGTTTACTATTGTGGCTGTTCTCTGTTCTAACGTCTGTATCTTTAAAATTTATAGTAGGTGAGGTATATATACATGGGGATTTATGTTTTTCTCTGTTTGTTAAGGATGTTACGTGGAGCATAACGAGTTTGGTTTCACTATTCTATTGGGTGATATGTTGCTTGTGTGTGATTTTGTACTTTATACTGGTTTCAATAATGCACAGGGTCATTTTGTTGTCATCAAAATCACTTCAAGATGAAAATATAGCTAAACGAAGGCGAGAGTCAGCAATTCGATTCTCGTTGGTAAATATTTCTCTCTATGGTTGGTGGATGGTATTTAGTAGTCTAACATTTATAGGCCATACTATTACAGGTAGTTCTTTGTATCAAGATTATACTATTTCGACTGTTATATTACATAATACTTTACATTTGTTAGGGACAGGTAAGGTTAGAAAGTAGGCTGATTGAGGTTGAACAAAACCTGTCACAACAAGGAATGATTTTAAAAAGTGACTTTATGTTTTTGAGCACGCTTTTGGTCATGCTCAGAAAGTACATGATGAGACGACTTACATTAAGTCCTGATCAGGAAGATGTTGTGCTTGCCATCCAGGTTAAAAAACAACAAAGTACAGTAATATCAACACAATACTAATTTAAACGTATTATACATGCCTTGACCACAATAATGGATCAGAACCGTTTTTACTGTTAATACCAGACTAGATACATTGTGAGAAAGGAAGATTTTATAAAAAAACGTCATACATTTCATTAACAAGGATAGACATACTATATGGCGACATACACTTTTTAAATGCATGTTTTATATTTATCTCTTAAGTTTTCTCTGCCGTTTAATACTGTTACAAAAATTTCTTTTTTGTGTTGCAAATATATATTCAGGTAAATTATCATTAGCAGCGTCGTATTCAAACTTTACCACTGTAGAAATGTCCAATCTTTCAAATATGTAGTTTTAAAATATACTTAGAGTAATTTTGCTATAAATTTTTGCAGGTATGCCTACCCATTGTATAATTCATGGTAGTTCCTATACTACAAAGTTCAATATCTTAATATATGTAATAATATGACCATACATCGTTTAGGGGACAACATAAAATTGAATGTTTTACATTTCAAGATAGTTTATTTTCCTTAATGTGAGCGCACAGTTTATCTAATTCTGTATTAATACCAAATCAAAAGTGGGTTCATATGGAAAAACTATAGTTTACCAGTAACTTCAGGTGATGAATCTGATTCATGATATTCATATTAGACATATGCACCAAATAGTTGATTAGCAGTAGTTGAAAATATGTAGAGTTATAATTTTCTAACAAAATCGATAACTCTGGTCAATCAATCGATGGTTTATTTAAACAGCAATATGCTCCTTGGAGACTGTGTGCATTTACAAACAAAATGTGCAAACAAAGCTGGCGAGGCGATAATAAAATATAACAGTCATATTTCAATTGACAATTTACATGCTATGGTTCAGGTGACAGTTTGAAATTTTCAAATATGTCAGAAGCTCTATAAATTTAAACATTGATGGTTTTCAATAGTGAGGTGACACATATGTACTTCTGATATATGTATTAATCTGGCATTCTATAACAAAATGGTACAACATTACAAATTATACATATACATTTATTATAAGCTTTTTTGTGATACCATTCTCCGCTAACCGCTGGGATATTGCAATTTTTGTCAGAGCTTTAATATAGGCAAACTTGTGTTTTTGTACTTTGATAACATTCATATATTTATATTTACTTTTTATTAAATTAAATAGTTTTCCATCTGGACTACCAGACATAGAAGTATTCCATTTTCTTAACCGTAAGTTGCACAATTAAAAAAAAAACTAAAAGTATTATAAACATTCTGATTTATCCAAGCATAATTAAAAACCTAGGTTATTTAACATCTCCGTGACTTTGCCAGCTCAATTATTGACATGTTCGAGTTCACATTTTTCTTATTGATATTTATATAAATTATACACCAATGGGTTAGTTATACGTGTTATAATTTTTAATCAATATTTAATATTTTTTAAATGTCTGCTTACTGCCAATGGAAATCTTCCCAATTCACCGTAGACAAAAAAAATCGAAGTAGATTTCTTAGCATGTAAAATACGCTTGCAAAATAAAGATGAACCCTTTCTTTAGAAGGGGCTTTACCTCACACCCGTAGTCACAAATTTGTATAATGATTTTATCAAATAGTTCGCATTGGAAATGTATTTTAGGACTGTGTAAATGATAAATAAATCTTTGTATGACTTGAAAAAAAAACTAGTACTACAATTTGCAATGTTTCTTTGTAATACATCAAATTTACCCCTGTCACTTAAAAGCATGCCTAAATAAGAAAATGTATTTGTTCCGGTTAACAGTGCATCACCAAAGAAAACAAGATCATTTATTTACCTTTTCTAAAAATAACGACAGCTGATTTTTCAATATTTATATTTAATTTCCACCGTGTGCAGTAGTCATATATCAATGCCGAGCTGAAGGTCCTCCGTTGCATCTGACATTAAGAAAGATCATCGGCTTACAACAGCGTTCTGATAGTGGTATCCCTCCAAAACCTTCATTATCTAATACCGCTTCAATGTCATCCAGGAAGAGAATAAACAAAAAACGTGATAAGCTGTCTCCTTGTCGTACACCTAAATTACATTTAAAATTAGAGCCAAATACTCCATTATACTTGACTTTAGAAATTGTATATGCATATACATATCTTTCATAATATTACAAATTGGGCCTTTTAATTCCCGACTTCAAGAGTTTATGACATAAACAATATCTGCTCACATGATAAAATGACTTTTAGTAATCGCCTCTTACTATTCAGACATGAAGCAATAACTGAGTGCAACATAAAAACATTCTACCGTCGAGTGAGATTTACATAAACCTGACTGTATTACCTATAAAATTAAACTTATCTTACCTGACTGTCAACCTATTATTTATTATTCCAGTGAACAACTTACCCGATGTGCTCAAGAGAGCTATACCTCTATAATTTTTACATAATTTATATTACCCTTTGAAAAAATTGGCACAACAACGCTTTCTCTCCATGCAGTTAGAATATTAAATAAACTGGTTAACTTTAATATTAAAATTGCATCAGCACACATATACAGCTCATTTATTAATAGATCAATTCCTGCAGCTTTTCACATTTCACTCGCTTACTGGTTTGTGTACTTCAGAAAACTTAAGTGGTCATACTCACTATGAAGTTTTTATTGTTGGCAAGTACATAAATACTAAAAAATAGAAGGGGTCAGAGCAAAACCAAGGCTAAGTCAATTTTTCAGTAATTAGACTATGGGTTACCATAAGACAAAAAAAACAGTGTGCCATGTGTCTACCACAACATATCATAAAAAAAAAATTGATGACAAAGCGGCCATTTTGTTCTGGACAAAATTAATGCTAAGATAACCATTTTTGTTCTGACCCCTTCAATTAAAAAATATCGTCGCCAGCTTTGTAAATAATATTTTCAATAGTTGTAGGTGATGTTTTTTACCAGGTTTAAATGACTCATTTTTTTTTAGGATTTAAATGCATACGCTTTGAATGCATACACACTTTTGTGTGTACTCTGTATCATAGTTGCGCTTACAAATTCCGACAAACTTTGTATACACAGATCAAGATGCAATCATTTAAATTCCAGTAGCATCTATTTGATTCTACTTAATTCGGACAAACAGCGAAAATATTCAACACAAAATTGTAGACAGTTAATTGATTTATATGGTGAGCCAGATGTATCTGTTATGAGTCATTAATACACAATTGTATTTGTTTACTGTGTAATAAATATTAATCTTGTTCATTATCTTACACAGTGTATTTTGTTTAATGGTAGGCCCTACTAATAATTTTAATGATCCATTAATATTATATGTTGTGAGGTTTAAATACAAAAGTGTTTTTAGTTTACTGTACCAGAGTCGCTAAGCCCTGTTATTTTGTTTCACGGGGACTGATCTATTACCATGAGACCTAGTTAGCCAAGCTGATTTGCATATTTAGCGTGAGTCAGGCATTACTTCAGCTCAGCTTCAGGCATTACTTCACTCACTTCCGCCTCCTCCCTCCAAGGTTTTTTAGGTAGGGGGCTCTGGTGCAGTGGTTAAAACTGACTTCTTAGAAAGTTAGAGATTGCGGGCTCGAACCGCACTCTGGCCTTCAAGTTTTGAAGAAACATAATATTTTTTCCCCTCTAACTCGTAAAGATTCAATATTTTTGGGAGCCTCCGTGACCGAGAGGTAGCGTGCTCGGCCTCAGACCACCAGGGCTCGAATTTACTGTGTCTGGAGGGTAGTGTCATCTTATTCATCGCACCATCTTCAGGTGGTTATCCCCTGTTTTTCATTACTTGTCTTATTTTAAGGCGCTTTAATTGTTTCCGCCTGGGCTGAATCCTAGATTTACTCTTTTGGTAAATCATTCAAGTGTCATGCTCTAGGTACTGTATATATTGTATATATTGCTAATATTTATAGCTATCATGAAGTATTGAGTTGATATAATTTTTACCAACTATTCTTAGTTTCATTTTTACACTGTTGGAATTTACCATACTTATTATACATTGCTATCCTATTATTCGCCAATAAAGTTAGTTATGTGTTTCATAATTCTAATTCAGCATGAGGGGCACAATTTGACTCTTAGAAAACATTTAATATGTCCACTTTTAGTTTTGTTTCATCAACTTTAAAGTGGATTAATTTTGTATTGTGAATTTTAAATTGAAATAATTATGTTTGTATTGTGAACTTTAAATTGAATTAATTATGTTTGTATTGTGAACTTTAAATTAATTTAATTATTTTGTTGTATTAATACATTTGGACACATACACTCAGTCCTTGGATTGTCGTTTTGAATAATAAAATACTATTATGTATATATGATTTCGAATCATTTTTATATCCAGTATCCGTCTATTTTAGCAACAAGTAACAATACAGCATGTTCGGAGTGTCTGCGATCTTGCCAGCATTTCATATACAAATATAAATTAAACAAGCATCTTTTTTAAAATAGTGTTACCTTTGTTATCTTGTGTTGATCATGATATATATACCCGTTGAAAGAGATAGATTTACGATGCACACAGAGGCTTTACGAAAATTGATTTTACTGACTTCAGAAAGGAACTAGATATTCCATTATAACCACCACTTTATTGGAACGCGCAAGGTAGTTCGTAATTTCAGTGGAAAGTGCCTTAAATTAAATGTCATTTATTTCAGATTTGTGTAGATGGGGCAATGCAAAATGAATTGCTTATGCAAGATCATTCCCAAATTAAATTAATTTCACTATGACTATGCATGATGCTGCATTAACATTTCTCATATTTATTCAACTTATTGTGGGAATCTCTACAATATGAATGTTGAGTGACGGAGCTCAGTGCTCGTTGATGGCAATAATGAAAACACTTTTATCGACTTAAAGCGACACAATCAGGCCAAAAATCATCATTTTTATTTTGGCTCCTTGATATATCTTTATAGTTTTCAAAATATCCATTAATTAGAATTGCGTCTTTTTAATTTTGGGTTGTGCTTTTAACACTTAAAAGCGAAATCCCGTCAGTGGCAAGAGCCGCGACATGTGAATTGTACTCTTAAGCTATTGTCTGTGTCTGCAACAAACAATCCGACCAGACCGTGAGATCGCATCAGAGGTGCTCGGACCGAAGCTTGCACATCAGGGAGACACCACGGAGCAGACACATGCTCGAGTTGGCTGGGCCGACGAAAAGGTATACCCCAGGCAGGCCAGTTGTTACGCACCTCGCTGCTAGGTGGAGAGGCGGGGCTAATAGAGGGGAGGCCGGGCAGGTACCCGACTCACAGACTGTCACCGCCGTCGCCGATCATCCAATGAACTGTGCATGTAACTGAATGTCAACTGAATAAAATATGACACGTCTGGTGACGAGCCAACCATGGTTAGTATAGTTGAACGCTGCCATCTCGCACACTAATCATGTTCAAGCCTATGCTGTGGCATCGTGGACCTGGGATAAAGCACAGTCATGCGTGTTGCTTAGGTCACGGGACGGACTCCGATCTTATAATAATGTCCATAGGATATAGATGTGAATGTCTGTTGTTTTTGTTTGTGAAGCAACGGTACAACAACCTATATATAGTAACACGATGGCTAATGAAAAGGGGGATTGTGAGATCGGTTCTGGTTGAACCGTCTTAACACATCTGACTTTCTTTGGTTGTCAGCGTCCGAGTTCCCGTTATTTTATATCGCAATATCGGCAGGAAGGAACAATCTCCAACATCTCTCGATAGGTGACAGCACAATTCACGTCCTTGTCTCGTCTTATCTCGTGCAAAGCTTAACTGTCGCTGTCATCTACCAGGCATCTTTTTATTGCCGATCTCAAACATGTATTTGCTTAGCATACAATAGAGTTTATTAGCAAGGTCCCCAGTAGGGAGCGGGGTTGAGGTAGAGCCAAGGCCCGCTCCCGGGGTGTGGACAAGTTCGTACTTCGTCAGCATTTCCGAGATAGTGTAGTTCACGGGAGGTCTGACTGAATCTGTTTGCAATGTTCTGTTAAATTATCTTGAGAACGTTGCTTTTAACGCCCAATCCTGGCCGTGTAGACTGCAAGGGAAGGGCAATTGCTGTTGATATACACCGGCTTGCAAATTAGCTGCTTGCACGGCTTGACCGATGCAGCGTTTGATCAGGGTCGCCCCGTTCGTGGTCAGAACGAGCCCACTGTTTTGAAGAGAATGGATTGTGTCCGTGGGGATGCGTCTGTGGACCATGATGACGCATGAGGGTCGTATGAGGGGCTGGCCGCGAGGAGATTTGTCAGGCAGCCGTAAGTGGTTGCTTGGATCATGAGCCCGCGTCTGCAGACTTGATAATGCTGTCCATGGCACCTGGGTGACACATATAATCCTCCACTGCAGGTGTCTCCTAAGACATTTTAGAGTGTGACCAAAGTGGACTGCCACGTGTCGAATGACACCGGCCACGTGGTTATTGTAACAAAGTGCCACTGCTCGGGCGAGATCAGTGGTAGTTTAACTCTAGAAACGAGCATGCGTCATCCGTCCACAAAGGGGTGACAGGAGTATGGTCATAGTACCACTGTAGGGGCTGTACTATTCTTCCAGACAGGGATCGTACAGAGGCAAGGAGTTCTTTGTGTGTGGTGGGAGGCAGCAGTGTTTCTGTGAGTCGTCCAGCTTCTAGATGTGTTTTGCGTTTTTGCCACTGGACGCAACGGCATTTATCAAAATTTGGTGGACCATTTGTGTCTGACGTTGCACGCCAGAGAGGCTGTTGTTCAGTTCTGTAAATATGCTTTCAACTTCTTTTATTAGAATGTTTATGTGGTCTCTATTTATCTGAATTTCTTCATATGTATGATTAATTGCTACCTTGAACTGGTCGATCCAATGGAGTGTGGTGTCTTGGTTCCGTCTCATTTCGTCCACGATAACTCGTACTTCCCGTCTTTTACTGTACCAAACAGAAACTTCATTGCGGAGCCAATGCCGTTTACCACTCCTTGCCTGCTCCACTGTGTGTCCCACCATGATATGGGGATGCTGATGGACTGTTTTGTGGTTTATAGTCGTGACAGGGCTATTGCTATTCTGTATCTGTATCTGTATGGTACGTGGCAGTACGCACTATTGTGCTATCGCGCCACGGGGGGGGGGGGGGCGTTTTGGCAAGTGCAGCGCAGCTAATATGAAGATTGCTGCAGGTGAAGGTGCTAACTTCACTTCCACTTTCAAAATGTTCCAGTCTCTCACTGTTCTATTGTAAAATGAGTTGGCGAGGGCTGATTTTTTACCTGGCAAATGTTTGTATTTGTAGGCAGAATCGCGAACTCTGTGGTCAGCCGTCTGTAAGATGAGAGTAGGCAGGGCCACCTCACCATTCCCCGCCTTATATAGCATGCATAGTCTACTCATCTTGCGTCTGCTGGCAAGAGAGTCCCACTTTAAGATGTTGATAAGATCTCTTGATGTTATGTTGTCGGTATCTGCTCTTCTGTAGCGGGAATAACCCTTTACGAAACGGGCAGCGCGACATTGGATCTTCTCCAGCTTATCAATGTCTAGTCTGGTATGTGGGTCCCATACGCTTGATGCATACTCAAGGCTAGGTCTTACGAGGGTTATATAGGCCAGCTCCTTAAGTCTCTCTGGGCAGCCTTTGAGGTTCCTACTGATGAAACCAATGCTTAGTGCCTCTTGTCGTTTATGTTTTCATTCTGTCTTGGAGAAGGTCCGCTGGGAATTATGTTTCTCTTACTGTTGTAAAGGTAGTTAATTCACCTCCAATTTGTGTGGCCAAGCGCCATGCTTACAAGTAAGCATGGCGCAAACATGCGAGACGTCCTCCCTTGGCTTCGCTTCTCAATCCCTCAAGGTTATGTTGGGTATCCGTCTGTCTAAGTCGTTTTGAGCGTCGTGGCAGTTGTTGTTAACTGGTATCCATATGAGTGTCTCTCTGCAATGTGGGCCACACTTCCACTGATGGTCCCTTATCAGTCCCAGGGGTTTGGGGTTGGGCCATGAGCAGAGTTGGGGTCAATTCCGGAATTCTCAGAAACCGTGTTACGTCATCACAGGTCAGCATTTACTGCGGGACAGCTACTAGGTGATAACAACGCCTGGGCTGTCGAAGGGATTATACTTCAATGTACTGATTTAATGTCAAAAAGTTGGGACATCCCCTTGAAAATCCCCGTTTTTGCCAGAATCGCGTCATAACATAACATTTCAAATCCAATGTGTATTTTATTATATATTTAGCCGCGAATAGAAACACTGAAAACCATAAAAAATTATATTATATGCACGCAAATTGCAGACAAAGTTTAAGAACATGACAGATTTTATGAGCTAAACAGTACATGTCCACGCGCCTATCATGCGTTGACCTCGTGACCCCGAGTGCATGGTGTGACACGCAGCAAGACGGCAACATGATTGGCTTTGAACAGACGAGGTCACACGTGCCACCATGGAAACTTACACAAAGGACTCCTAAAAGTTGTGCTTCCGTGTTGAATAAATGTCGTTTTTAGCCTACATACAATCTCTCCGGAGTGAAAAAAACATAATATGAATGAAAAGAGATAATATTCCTATTAGACTGTCATGTTTATAGCGACATAAAGCATAATGTTACTTCGGGAGATGTGTTTAGCGTCGCTACTTTTTATACTTGACATAGTGAAAAATCAGGACCAACCTGCCCTTCTATCACCTAGTTCACACCCAAGATCACGCCTTCAAGGCCGTTCAGTTTCTGATAATTGAATGTGAACTCAGCTCAATTCCAAACTCAATTCCAGGAATAGGACTAGGAATTGGGATTGAAGAAAAAGGAATTGGAATTGAATTGGAATTGACAAAAAGTGCCCGGAATTATTAAAATAATTGACTTTTTTTTACTAATTTTTATTCTTTAAGAGCTATTAAACGCATCAGTGATCATCCCTTTTTAATGAATCGTTGTGATACTATTGATGGCATTCCAACTAAAATATTTCCTGATCTGTATTGATTGATTTGTGTATTATATTGGAACGTTTTATTTAAATTATATACCTAATATTCATTTAAATGATTGGCCTTCGAGATAAGGTAAGACTTTAATGTGTAATCTGATTAATAGTTGCAACAAGATTGCTCCTTCTGTGGAGCAAGTCAATTTAACTATCACAGCTTGGTGTGTGAGTATACACTTGATTTACTCTCGCATGGTGGTGTAACAGTTTTGCCGAGAAGTGCGACTCATGACAATTCAATAGTACATGTTGTGTCAAAACCTAATAGGTTAAAGTTGGAGAATTACTTTCGAGCGGCTGAATTATCAGCAAAAATGAGACGATGTGCCGAGATTGGTTTAATGTTGGACTGCCTTTGCAGACGACGGGCCAAGATTATATCAACATTGGGTCAACGTTTCGTGTTTGTTGTGTCTAATTTCTGAAAATAATGGTACTATTAATTTTTAAATGTTTATCTATACATGTATATTCGCGCAAGCATGATCACACTATAAATTTTGTGTCACTTTACAGAGTTTTGTAACATTTGTGTTTAAAAAGTAATTTTTGTCCGAGCTTAGAATAATTTTAGTACTAGTATTTGTTATATTTTTGTCCTTTGGACATCTTTAGTTTTTTAAACAATCATCATAATCACACTTTGGTGAAATAATGGCTTTAATCATGGATATCGCTAGTCCTTGGATGACTTTCAATTATTTACCTTTTATACGTTAAATGCGAGTGCTGTATACAATAATATACTGTTGATGAAGCACAAAAATATCAGGACCTTGAAACGAATGCGTTTGCAATAGACGTTGAGTCAATACTGAATTAATATTGGCCAAGCGTTGCATACGGTGAAGCAACATTAAAGCTACATCGGGTTAAAATCCGGTGCTTGCTAGGTTAGTGGGAAGGAAGTTATGCAATGTGGCAAAGCGCTGTAATTGACTTCTTAATTACTCCCCTTATATAATATGCCTTTTGTGCCGTGGAGTTTCAACTGATATATTTTATCAAGCTATATTTAATCACCACGCGCTAGTATTAGTTATTAAAAAGTAGCACTATCGGAAATATGTTTATATAATGTGAATAATTGTTTCAAGTGACACCTGAACCACGGCTTTTCAGGTGACATTGTGTTTATTTTATTGCCGTGTTCATGGCTATTGTGGAGTAGTAGTTAGTGCATAGAAATAATGCGCTCACAGTTAAAGAATGATTCAACTGCAAAATGCGCATGCCTGGGGCGGTCAAGTTTAGGCCAACAGTAGCCTATTGAGTACAGATTGACGGCATTAATATACCCACTGAACTGATTACAAGATACCACTCAAACAAACATTGATCCAATGCTGTATTATTGTTAGGCCAACGTCTGCAACGCTGGCCCAACATTGAACCAACATTGGATAAATGTACAATGTTAGAGAGAAAGTCCTCCTGCCCAGCAAACACAAGACATTTGTATGGCATTTATACAACGTCGGCCCAACGTCTTCGACGCTGGTCCAACATTGCATAGAGTCATACAAATGCTTTGTGTTCACTGTCAGGCAGTTTCCACATACCCGCAGTAATACAGTCAGTTTGTTTGCAAGCCAAAGACCAAGTAGGGATAAGGGCGAAGGGCTTTGAATTTTTAACTCATAGATGTCGCTCAAGTATATATGAACTTGCTGTGATTTGAGAACTTGCTCTTAATGAGGCTTTGGGTATGAAGCGCATACTTAGTATTATTATGGAATAGGGCCTTGGACTACCCAGGGGCACTAATGCATTCTGGGGGACCCTTGTCCTGCGAATTTTGACAGTTGACCATACCTTTAAGTCCGTGTCCACACTTTTCCGTTGAGTACACATGGTACATCTCCGTCAACAGTTAATAAAGATATACTTCACCTTCTCATTTCCGCTACGATGAATTTCCCCACCACACTTCCTTATCTTAAGCTATTAAAGTATCACTGTGTTTGTAATACTAAAAAACTTTAATATACCATATATATATCGTTGATTAAATACAATTGTCATTAGAGCTCAGTAGTCTTTAATAGGCACATTTTTTTAACTGATTATTTTTAACCACGTTAAAGCGATAAATCACTTTTTCCTATTATTATGACCTCACTTCCCGTAAGCTTAATCAGCATTACGTAACGTCATCATTTAAACATCATGGTATGGTCACTAATTAGGCAGAGCTGTCGAGGCAACGAGAGCTAATCCGTATGACGTTATTAGTCCTGCACACGGTGAATTAAAACATTACATGCGTGTATCTTTTATGATTGCCTACATATACATGCATATTTACATTGAACATACAGCTGCACAACCCGTATATATTTATATAATCTTTTTTTATATTGTACAGCTGCAGTTGTACGAATTTGGTTAAAATAGTGTAAGATTTTATATCACATCAAGTTTTATTATGCCGCTGTTCTTTGTGTATTAAATATGGGTGGAATTTATAAAGAATTGACTTTTTAGGAATTATAATTGACTTCTTTTGAATCGAAAGGAATTGGAATTGACTTCGAATTAAAAAAAGGAATTGGAATGGAATTGAAAAAAAGGAATTGACCCAAACTCTGGATGGGGGGGGGGGTGGTAGGAGCTTGTTTGGCTGGGTGGTTTTGGCCAGGCAAATATATCATTTGCCGGCTGGTTCAGCCGTGGTAGTTGGCGGGTGGGGGGGGGGGGATGTGGTGACCGGGCAACGATAACATTAGCCGGTGTCTCCTTGGGAGTGGCTGGTAAGGGAGGGGCAAGTTCACGGCGGAAGGAACGGTCTTCTGCAGGTGGGGCTGCTGTATCATCTACTGGGCCCTTCTCTACACTGGCTTCACTTCTGGTAACATGTCCCGATCTACACCTTTCGGTACCAATCTTAGCTACTCTCTGTTAAAGACCTTCTATTCTCCAGAGGCCAGGTGCCATTTATAAAAAAGGGTTTTTTTCCCTAATAGCTTCCCACCGGCGCTCCATCTAGGTTTGAAAAATTACAGTCTAGCTTGAGTAGCACTACTGCGTCACCTAAGCTGAGGGGTCCTGCTAATTTCTTTTCTGCCTGTCTTTTCTCATTGACATCGGGTTCTGTGGCCAGAGTAGCTTGTGATGCTCGCCATGTGCGATCAAACGATGCTATTCTATCATCTTGTAGCACTTCACAATCATGGGGGGTTTCGTGGCTATTGTCGTGGGTATAAGCTGACGCCGGCCATATAGGGCCTGAAATGGCAAATATCCGTCGCGCTGCTCACAGACAAGCGGTAGGCATAAAGAGCTGGGCGTAATTGATTCTCGCAATTCATTTTATTTTTAGACATTAATCTTTCGATCAGCCCTTTAAACGTCCTATAGAACCTTTCTACTTCACCATTACTTTGTGGATGGTACACTGTGGTTGTCTGCCGTTCAACACCCCAAGCTTTACAGGGATCTGAGACTGCTGAATTAACAAATTCAGTGCCATTATCCTAGATTAGTACCTCGGGTGGACTATATCTTGTACAGTATTCTCTTTGCAGAATGTCTGCAATTGTGCTACCTCGCTTGTTTCTAATGGGGTATGCGTCTGCCCACCCTGTCAGGTGGTCATGTATACATGCCCTTTCTTTGACCGGGGAAATGGCCCTATCTAATGGGAGTAGCATGAGTCTGGCATTCTGCGATGGGCTACGTGTTCTGGTCGGGTGCGGTGATTGCTGTCGGTCTGTCTTTGATTGACTTTTGCATTCCCGGCCACATGCAGGCCTCCCTATTTGCACTACCTGTCTTGCGTTTTCTGGCATGGCCTGTTTGTTAATGGCACCTGTCAATGATTCTAGTCTGCCATTGTGGAGGTAGCAATATACTGGGGTATTGGGCCTGGTGGGGTCCTGGGCATTTGGTGGAGTAAAACTCTGTCTTGAAAGCCATGATCATCATTGTCAAAGTACCCGGCTGATTGCCATTCTACAGTAAATGACGTTCTTTTTGCATTGATTAACTGCTCTTTGTTAACCCCGTCACAGTATAGTAGGAGGCACCAAGTAACGGTTCCCTGTTGAGGTTCTACGTAATTTTTTACTTCTACAGGTTTTATTTATGGGCAGTGGAGACGACTAAACATGTCAGCTCTAATGTTATTCTTGCCCTCCCTGTAATGAATTTCAGCACCGAATTCAGCAATTACAACCGCCCAACGTTGATTTTTTGTGTTGGCCATTTCATTTTCGAATAATGATCTGAGGGGCTTATGGTCTGTTAGAATGTTAAATCTTGCTCTCCATCAATAAGGTCTTAGCTTCTGTAGAAAATAGGCGATGGCATAGGCCTCCTTTTCAATAGTGGCACATCGTTTTTGTGTGGGGGCTAACTGGTAACTTGAATTACCCACTCCACGTCATCTCCTACTTGGACCAAAATGCCGCCGACTTTGTAAAATCACAGGTATCTGTATATAATTTGTAGGGCTTATTGGTCTGGGGGTAGGCTAGGATATTGTTAGACTGTGGAGCTTTTTTGAGAACGTCAAACGCCATTTTTTCGGGCATTGACCAGTCCCATGTCACTCCTTTACGGGTCAGAACAATTAAAGGGGCACCTATTTTAGCATAGTCTGGGATAGTTTCATTCCCATAAACCTTCTTACCTCGGTGACTGATGTGGGTGCTGTCATGATTGCGATGGCTTTTGTTTGTCTTCTCTAGATCACTTGTGATGCCGTTCGTGCCCACAATGTATCCCAGTAGCTTGACCTCGGTGTGTGCCATCTTGCACTTGTCTGGTTTCACCCTTGAGCCAGCGTTTTGTTGTCTATCCATAACAAGCTCAAGGTGATGTGCATGTTCTTCTTCATTTCTGCTGTAGATGATAATGTCGTCAATGTAGATTAAAACAGCACACACAGATAAGCACTCTTTGCAAAATTGCTAGGGCATTTGCTAGGCCGAATGGTAAACGTTTAAATTCAAATAGTTCTCTATGGCAAGTAAATACTGTTTTGTGGCGGTCGTTAGGGGTTTCTGGAATTTGCCAGTTTCTATTTTTGAGATCGAGGGTTAAGAATATCCGGGCCTCACCTAGCTGATCAAAGATATCTTGTATCAGGGGTAGGAAATAGGACCGTGACTGCATTTCGTTTCCGGTAGTAAACACAGAACCGGTACAACTCATCTTTTTTGTGGGTCAGAGGCACAGGTGCTGCCCACGGTGGAGTGGATTACTGTACGACACCGGTTCTCAGCATTTTGTCTACTAGCACCGTGTCGAATAGGGCTCCAACTGAAAGTAGCTGCAGATCAAGTCCATGCCCTAGTCCACACATGAGCTGTCAGAACCTTCATGGACGAAGTTATCTTTACAAAAACATGTCCTAAATTAGGACGACCTTCACTACTACATCCAACCGGCACAGTGTGCTGGTTGGGCGTCAACCCCCTTGCAGTCATCAGTGAAACGGAGCTCCACTTGACAGACACTGGAACAATGAAAGTCCTAGTGATGAATGCCTTCCCTCACAAACCACTTTCCCAAGGACAGGGAAAGATCGACTATGCCAGGAGTGAAATGACGTGGTTTGGTAGGTCGATTCAAATCACCCACTACTCAGATTCCCTCCCAACAACAGTGTCAGTCCACGACAGCTGTGGCCACCCCTGTATAGACGAGGTGATGAGACAATATACAGACGTCTTTGAAGACGACCTCTCAAACTTCAGCCACTGTAACCTCATCCTATTGACGGTTAATGTCAACGGTCACGAGCCAACACGACAGAGGGCCTACAGAAAGCCACTGCCCAAACGTAAAGTGGTCGACGACCAGGTAGGCGAAATGCCGAGAACCAGTGAGACCTATAACAGGACAGGACGCGGTACCGGAAAAGACGACCCGCCCCGAGACACCACAGGGACGAAAGGAATAACCCGGAACAGGCACTGGCGATATTATGATGGACTGAGGGGAGCCCGTCTGTTGACGGTGTAACCAGCGCCGGTGATACAGCCGCCAACAGAACGTCCCTACACTACTAAGCACATTGATTTGACTCTCTGTTGGTTTAATATTGTACCACTGTCTGTGACGCAGGCCCAATATTAAAGCAACATTGGGTCGACGTTTTGTGTTTAATACAATTACAACTGTTATTTTATTTGCCAAATCTATCACTTAAAAGATAATTTCTGTTCATAGTAAACACTCAAGGTTAGTTCAATGGTGGGCATCCGTCTGCAAGACTGGCCCTGCAGTGAAACAGCATTAGGCAAATGTAATTTAATATCAAATCTAGAACTTATAGGGTTAATAGGGCACCCAGTCAGGACAACCTGTCCGCATGTCAGCCTCATTCTGTTCACACGATGAATGGATATCAGCCGACATGTATTGCTTTCACCCGTCATTCAAATGACATGACAATTAAAAACCCCCTCACCTTCAAATGTAATTAGTGCAGAATCTATAATAGATAAACATATTATACAAACATGTGGTTAACGTGCTTGTGTGTGTGATTATGGTACAAAAACAGATTTTTAAAATATGAAAATTCGAGGAACGATCAGCCTCTAAAAATGGTGGAAAAACTGACAAGCTGACTGAGATACTGAGATACTATGCTTTGGAGTTACCTCTCTTACAATTCGGATTTAATCCAGTTAAACTCTCCCCATCTCTTTAACAAAATCATAGGATAAAACCTCAATACCTAAGGATCATTGTGCCAAGGTTTGAAGTCGTTTGGATGAAAACTCAGGGAGAAATAACACCCCGAAATTTGGACATAGAGTAATAAAAATAGGCTAGAACCGTTATAAACTCGACATGGTTGGGCATAGCACAAACATAATGAGAGTTATATGCTTTTGTAAGTCATGTATTCACCTTTAATTAGGACCGGCCGTAGGCTGGTAACCTATTTATTTTGCCTGTGTTTGTGTCCTATTTGGGGGGAGATGAGTGCTGTGTGTGGGAAACGGTTCACATTTCTGTACACCAGTCCTGATGAACATGTCCAATATAACGTTTGAGGTCTCTAGGTTAAAATGTTTTCAGAAAAAAATATATTCACAATTATATTCGTGGTTAAGAGCTAAAAGGGTTTTAGTTTGAATAATGTTGGCCCAGCGTTGCAGACGGTGGCCCAACATTATGTCACAATTGGGCTAACGTTTTGTGTTATCCGGGTAGTAGCCTTTCAGGGGATGAAGCGTCAGTGCACCTGTATGGCAGTCAGAGAAAACACGGGAGAATCACTCAATTCTGTTTTAATGTTGGGCCAGCGTTGAATACGATTGACCGTCATTGAACCAGCAATGGACTGCGACGCTGGCCCAACATTGAACCGGTATTGGGCGGGTAGGCCTACATTGTGTGCATGTCACAGTACGTTCAGGAGTGAAAAAAACACGCGGCACAACATGGATGTTGGCCAGTACCGACGATGGTGGTGGAAGGAATAGGCCTACACGTTGAAGATATACTTGTCTCCTTGGTTGTTTTAATAATGATATCCTGGACATTTAGGATACTGGCCCATGAGGAAAACCAATACAGTTAAGTTTACAAAATATTAGGCCATTTTTTTGTCTAAAGCCCTCAAACAGACTAATGCTGGGCATCCGAGTTCGGGAATTCCTTTTCTAGTTATGACTTAATTTTTGTGTTTCTTGTGGCTCGAAGCCCCAGAGCTGCATGTCTGTAGTCCAGCTTGGAGGAGAGATGGTGAAATCAATCAATTAAATCAAACAATTCGGTAACTTCTATAGCGCTTAAATCCTCGGAGATACAAGCCCAGAGGCCCAGAATCCAAATCGAAATCAGCTCAATGTCAAGAGTCAAAGCTTAAGTCGTCAACTGGGCGTCGAATCTCCGAGGAATTAAGGGGGGGGGGAGGCTGAATCGAAAAGAAAAATCTTCAGCATTTTTTTAAATCAGGTGACTGTATTCGCAGTTCTTAGATTAATCGGTAGTGAATTCCAGGTGGAGGAAGCTGCAACTGCAAAAGCCCTTGACCCCATTATGTTCGAAAACGTGGAACAGTTAACATATTTGTGTTGGAGGATCTAAGCAATCATGAATTTAAAAGTGGGACTGTATAATTAAAGATATGTGTAGGTTTGTGAAAAAGGAAGGCTTTAAAAGTGATGGTACAGAGTTTAAAACGTATGCGGTATAAAACTGGTAGCCAAGAGAGGCTTAGATCTGCTAAAACGAGACACTTTACAGACTACACGTGCCAGACAATTTTGTACCGGCTGCAATCTTTCAATGTCCCTGTCAGGAAGATTGTACAAAAGAGAATTGTTATAGTCAAGATGGCTAGTAACTAGAGCACATGCAACATATTTTGCAGCTTCTGGGCAAAGGTACTTACTAATACGCCGAAAGTCCCGAATGTGATAGAAGCATATTTTGCAAGTCTGGGAGATTTGTCGTTTGAAGTTAAAATCACAAACAAAAATGAGTCCCAAATGTCTAATGAATGCCTTAGGAAGGGTGTAACAATATAGGGAATACATTTTTTCTCTTTGTTTTTTAGAACCGATGATGATTTACTCGGATTTAGCTTTAGCATCGAATTTGTCATCCAAGTGAAAACATCAGTAACACAGGATTTCAAATCAGTTAAGGATTCTAAAGCTTCAGAACCGGATACAAATATTTAAATTTGTGTGTCATCGGCATAGAGATGATGTTCTACATCATGCTCAGCGATAACGTGACTGAGGGGAGCAGTATATAGGGTAAAAAGTATAGGTCCAAAGACAGAGCCCTGGGGTAGACCAAAATATATGTAAACCGCATCAGAAATATAATCATGATTTTTTAACTGTTGCCATCGGTCGCTCAAGTGCGATGTAAACCAGTCAAGAGCTGTACCAGAAATTCCATACCACGATGACAAGTGGCTAATTAGCGTGAGGTGGTAAAAACAAATTGTGTCAAAAACAGCAGATAGGTCAAGAAGGGTGAGTGCTGTCACTCTGCCCTTCTCCATATTGAGAAAAACATCGTTTTCGACCTTTAAAAGAGCTGATTCAGTGGAGTAGAATTTCTTCTGATTGCAGATTATTAGACATCGAATTTGACTCCATGTGGGAAAGTAGGCGAGATGCGACAACTTTCTCCATTATCTTTGATAGATGAGGTCTGAAACTGGACGGTATTTTTTTTAGTTTATTTTTATCTAGAGTTTTTTTAGCAGAAGTCTAATATATGCTTTTTTGAACTGGTCCGGAAAACACCATTTATTGATGATACTAGTGATTGGTTCAATAAGGACGTTGAGACAATCCTTCAGCGATCTAGGAAATGGATCGAGATCACTTGAGGTGTTTCTTGAATTCATGATTAATTTCATCATGTTTCTGTTGCCAAAGTCAAAGTATTCATTAAAAAAATTATGTCGGAGTTCATTATCGTCTGTAAATTTTGAGCGAATAATAGTAATTTTATCAACAAAAAATGAGAATTTTCACAAATTGTCTTGAGTGATAGATTCTCAGGCAAAAAAGGAGCAGGAAATCTATGAAGGACGGTGTTTATAGATTACCAAGAGCTTCTTTTGATCTTCGGAATTTTCTAATATGATGTTAGCATACAAATTTGCACTCAACTCTGTAACATGATCTATAGCGCATGTAACGGGCTCTGCGCAAAACTCTTTCCAAGCAACGCCGTCGAGCTTTTTCTTCTAAGATTTATTGTGTCATCCAAGGGGTAGGTGTTATTTCCGAAACAGTTTTAGTGAGTAGTGGAGCATGTTTGTTTATAATAGTTTGGAGAATGGTATCGTATTGTTTACAAAGTTTTAGAAGTTCTTTCTCGGGTTTAGTTTCTAAATCTGAGTTCAAAATGTCGTTTTTTTAGATTACCAAAATCAATTTTGTTAATCCGCCTAAAAGAAATTGCCTTTTTAACACACTTTGGTCTAAGAAATTCTAGTTCTGAAAGAACTGAAAAAAAAACGATCAGAAAGCCCATCACAGGCTGAGACTTATCCAACTGTTGGGCAGGATGTCCTAGTGATAAGTAAGTCAAGCCAGTCCATGTATGTGTTTCGGAAAATTTACATGTTGTTCGAGATCAAAAGATTTAAGAATATAATAGTAGTGGGACTTTTTTTTTATCAAGATGTATGTAAAACTCAGATGCTAGAAGTATGAGTAATTCCAACAATTCCTGGAATTCCTGATAAAAAGTGTCAGAATGCGAAGGTTCAGGATGGTGCATACAAAGTACTATAAGCCTTCAAATGAACAGCAATAAGCTGAAAATCCGCACCTCTGACGCCCCGCACGTACCGGGACTTCAAATCCTCACAGCGCAACCTGTTCTTAGCTGACCCCTCTGGTCCATGTAAATGTATCATGTCCTGGGAAGCAAAGGGTTAGGTATACCACATGTAAAGCGGCAAATGTGACCCTATGGTGACAAGGAACATTATTTGCATCGCCTCAGTCATGTGTTTTCAGAAGAAACATGCTCCTCTTTTACATCTCCAACAATTAAGTGGTGTGCTCTACGCGTCTAGAATTGCTTCGACAAGATTTCCCTCAGCCTAACATTTATAAGAGTAAATCAGTAAATGTACGCCACAGCTTTCAATCGGTTACATTCAAACATTTGTAATTTTTATTTACATCCACATGATGCTGTGTCTCGCTAACGCGATCCACAGCGTCATGTGGATGTAAATAGTTGGTGTGCAAAGAAAAATGTGTGTACCTTGCTGATATTTTGGAAGGACAAAAAATATATTCAAAGATTGATGTTTACTCTGCCTGCGACAGTGGTTACGCGAGCACCAAAACCAGGTAAACTACCTGGACAGACCCAGTCACTGTGTATAGTGAAATGTTGGTGCAGAAGTGATTATGACACGAGTGAGAAAATTATTTATATTGAAATCGGCACCGCATGGAAATATTCAGACATACCGATTAAGGATTTTTTCTTTATGAGCGCAAGATTCACACAGTGGCGTGGATAAACAACTGAATTCACTAACGAATATGTGTTATAATAAACGTGTGTTAGATAAGGAGGTGTTGTCTACCTGTGTGTATGCGTGGAATATTTATTCAATCTTGTTTGATGAAAGTTTCATCACCAACCCGACAAGAGGTTCCGGTCTGTTCGGATAAATGTGTGTGATTTCTGTGCGCTGGATCCAACTCCATCCCAAGCAGACACAAAACGTCCACCCAATGTTGGTTTAATGTTGGTCCACCGTCTGCGATGCTGGCCCAATATTTAACAATCACTGGGTCAACTTTATGTGTCTGCTAGGATTATTACACGAGATGGCTTTGAGAAGGTGTAACTCCAGCAATCAGCAATATTAATTTGGCAAGATAAAATCCCATCCACACAAATGATAGATAAGACAAGGTAAAAATATATCACAACAAATTAAATAAGATGGAGCTCCAGCACTCCACATCAAAGATTTAACAACATTGAACTCCATCACTACAAAGGATGGATTAAACAAGATGGAACTACATCACTACAAAGGATGGATTAAACAAGATTGAATTACATCACTACAAAGGATGGATTAAATAAGATTGAATTACATCACTACAAAGGATGGATTTAACAAAAAGAGATTGAAGTTCATCACTACAAAGGATGGAGCGAGCAGGATAGGACGCCATCACTACAAACGATTGATTAAACAAGATTGAACTCCATCACTACAAAGGATGGAGTAAACAAGATTGAATTACATCACTACAAAAGATGGATTAAATAAGATTGAATTACATCACTACAAAGGATGGAGTAAACAAGATTGAATCACATCACTACAAAGGATGGATTAAACAAGATTGAATTACATCACTACAAAGGATGGATTAAATAAGATTGAATTACATCACTACAAAGAATGGATTTAACAAAAAGAGATTGAAGTTCATCACTACAAAGGATGGATCGAGCAGGATAGGACGCCATCACTACAAACGATTGATTAAACAAGATTGAACTCCATCACTACAAAGGATGGAGTAAACAAGATTGAATTACATCACTACAAAGGATGGATTAAATAAGATTGAATTACATCACTACAAAGGATGGATTTAACAAAAAGAGATTGAAGTTCATCACTACAAAGGATGGATTGAGCAGGATAGGACGCCATCACTACAAACTAATGAATAAACAAGATTGAACTCCATCACTACAAAGGATGGATTTGAGAAGAAGGAACCCCTCACTAAACAACAATGATTTAACAAGATGCAACTTCAGCACTGCAGGGTGGTCTTGACACGGCTGAAAAAAAGTAAGAAATTTCTATCAATGTTCTGGGATTTTTCACCACACGTGTTTCTCGTGCAGAGCGGACGACCTGTTATTAATGAGACGGAAATAATACAGAAAGACACCGCGCATATTATAAACTGCAGGACACAATCATTTTAGAGCAAATGTGGAAATGGAAATCATCCTGTTCACGTAATGTTGTCAAATATGGTGCCATCCCTTTTAAGAGCCCACATAATAAGGAACATAACTCTTTATTATTCAACGTATGCAATGTTGATATACTCATACACACATACGTTTGCTGTATGTTGTATTTGGATGAGATATGGAGGATAATTTACAGAGCATCTTGTCAGCTGTTTACTTATTATACAGGAAATAATCATGAACGTAATGGTAGATTTTATCTGTGTTTCAAAAACGTTTTTAGAATTACTTTTTGAACTTAGACAGTATGAAATGCTTCATTACCACATAACCTGTATCAAGCCTAAATATTGTGTACACAAATAAGTGACATTATAATCAGTGCGACAAAGATTATTAACCCTTTAACTGCCAAATTATTTAACTCAATTTTTTTCCTTTCCTTATCACTTGAAGTTGTGTCTCGCTGACGCGATCCACAACTTCAACTCAATTATTCAGATTTGACAAAATGGGGATCAACGGTTTTGAAATATTTTTGATTGATGCACGTTTTATCTTTAACGTTGTAAAACGCTGCTATTTAATATGCTAATACAAATATTAAAAAGCGAATATACTCGGGTCCGGCGGTTATCTATATAATATACAATTGTCATCTTTTGTGCATGTTTTGTATTATCATATTAATTGTATCAATGTATAAATAGATCCATATTTTGACATTTCATAATAAATAATTTGTTCCATGATTATTGTGGATCTCAACATCGATGCTGTAAATAGACAATTGAGTAATGTAACGAGCTGAGCATCTACCCGGTAGACACAAGACGTTGCATCAATGTTGTTTGGACGTTGGTTCACCGTCTACATCGCTGGACCAACGTTAAAACAACATTTATTCAACGTCTTGTGTCTGCTTGGTATCACAAACATTTTTTTCATTTTCAGTAGCACATTATTTTAAACGTATATATACGTGTCTAGCATGATTAGGGTCCACCCCAGTCCTGCTAGAGCCTAGAAACACGTATATAAAAGTCGTATATTATGTCGATTATGTCAACATTTAATGTACATAATCGAGAGAATAACATGAACAGGTGTTAATCTGAAACTATTACACTGTGATTAATCTGGACACAGCATCACCAACAAACACGGCATGTTCACTCGATGTTGTTTCATGTTGGGCCAGCGTCGCAGACGGTGGCCCAACATTAAAACAACATTGACTCAATTTGTTATGTTTGCTGGGTCGACCAAGATGAGAGCTGTGTTTTAATAATTATCAACTCTAAACGTTTAGTCTGGAGCCATACGTTTTGACCAGTATATAATACTATTAGGCAAAGTATGTATAAAAACCTAAAATTAATAACTTATTTTCTATTGTTTTGGATTTTGTTTTTCGTTTTCTCTTAAAATTTTGATCAGAATGGTATCTATAATATAATAGAATAAACGTTTTTAGACTTCCTCCTCGCTGAACGTACGCCCTGACCAAATCGCTATTTCTCGCCACCCATATATACCTTAAGCATCGTATGTGATGGTTTTGTGCTGTAATTTGGATTTTATTCAATGTATGGCTAAATGTATTATTCGGATTTTTTTCTTTTAACTCTAAAATACAGTATTAATGCTAGAACAAAAATACAGTCGAAATTTAATTTGGGGTTAAGGAATATTACATAATATTAGTGCGTATACGAAATGTAAGAAGACACAGTGCAGACATGGTTAGACGGTGGCCTGTATCACAAGTTAGTAAAAATATACCTAAGTATGTTTAGCTCAAAGTAGCTGTAACGCGTGATAAGACGCAGGGCAACATTTGCTAACATGTCTGACGGTAAATCTGAAAAAATCTCCCCGTGCTCTTGTTGAGCTAATATTATCTGAATGTTACATTTCAGATATAGCGGAGATGGAAGGTGAATATGAATGATTATTGAGAATTATGTAAGCACAATTAAAAATTGAGAAAACGCGAATTGCTAGAGAACGAGATTCATAAAGGGAGGGAATTTGTTTAAAAAAAAGTAGATAAACGTAAACAACAACGCGACATCGAATAAGGTGAGGAGAGATTGCATATATCAGTAGGTATTAGACTGATATGGGATAAAATGCTGATAATATTCATGAGAAAAATTTATCACTGAAGGAACGGTGCTCACCCCTGATCAAGGAGATGGAGATATCACTAGTAAGTAACGCTGATATGGAATTAAATTTGATAAATTTCAAGAGAAAGAAATTATCAATGCGGTAACTAAGAGGATATTAGAGAAGTTAAAAAGTTGATAAATTTCAAGAGAAGAAATTATCAATGCGGAGATAGCTCGGAGTTTAAGGAGATGGTACATATATCAGTAGAGGTGTACGATGATATTAACGCTTGATAAAATTAAGGAGAAGAATTTATCAAGGAGCATAAGCTTGATAAATTTCAGGACAAGAATTTATCAATGAGCAGTTGCTGAGGTAACCCTTGCTGAGTATACCCCTTGTTGAGGGGAAGATATCAGCTTATGTGTAAGTTGGTACATGTGTAAGATGAGGTGCTGATAATAGTAAAGAGAAATACTAATATCACAAGTATACCATCATCGGGGGATATCAGTAGAAAGTTACGCTGATATGTGACTAAGTTGATAACTTCAGGAGAAGAAGTTATCAACACATGAGAGAGTTTAAGAGGGTTTATTTTAAAAGGGGAAATAAACAAAGTATCAGCATCAGGTAAGAAAATGATATTATTGTGTTCCAGTGATAGAGCCTGTACAACTCATGGCCACTGGAAACATAATGATATTGGTGGCTGAAATGGATATGGGTAGTGATCACAGTAGAACCCATTGTTTTAACGGTTATATGTTGTTGGCAATAAACGCTATCAGACTACAGTTCGTCCAGCTGTTTCGTATGCTAAACTAAACATGTCATGCCATGCTTTCTCTGACCAAATTACTTTAACACGCTATTACTATCACGAACCAGAATATCATTTAAAATCTAGGCAAGCTGACGTACTCATTTGAATACAATTACGGGTGACATTGTGTGGGGACCGCTCGACGAATTAGGTAACGACATAGATCTAATAAACGAAATCAAAAGACTACCAAAAATTAAATGACAAAGATGACATTCCCTTAAGTCAATTAATAGAGACGTTACATCGGTCTAGGATTGTAACTATGACACCAGTACAGATCAAACGCCACATGTTTGTTACCTTTACACTGGGAGGGTTAATGATTTTGTTAATGGCCGGGGTAGGTGCAGTGGGCATAGTATACTGGAGATACCCTGGGATATTAATAAATTGTTTCAAAAAATTGAAAAAACGCAGCCTTGTATTTATAACACCTACAAGTGCCCAAACATCAAGTGGTGAGAACACGGAGGTGTTGGCGCTGTCTGAGACGGTTAGAGGTCCAATCAGACTGTCTCCCTGATGACTGGAGGGTAGTGCACGTGTGTAGGAGACGTCCTACAAGATACATTGATAATCGTGAGATTATAGTGACTGTATATAAACTATGTTCCAGAGGCAGAGAATGCTGAGAAGTGTATTTAAAATTTAAATTGTAAGTAAAGCATCATATATGATTTTAGAGTGTGTTCCACTCAAGACATTGTTCCAGAGAAGAGGATGATATACTTATATATTGGATAAACCTGATATTATAATGACTGTAACTATGCAATAACTATGTTCCAGACACCGTATATGCTGGGAAGTGATGTTTAAAATGTAAATATATATGATTTTCGAGTGTATTCCACTCAAGCCATTGTTCCAGAGAAGAGGATGACAATACATATACATTGTTTAAGTAAAAATAATATATATTTGTATAAGAAAAATATAGGTGGAAGATGTGCGCACCTCTGAAACTTATATTTTTATTTTTTATATGATTTTACTAATCATAGGGATTTTAAGGGATTGAAATATGGAATTCAAGCGTGTAAACAAGTTGGATTCCATAGGGGGGGGGGGTATGTAACAATGTTAAGTAGCAGGTGTCTAAATTGGGGTTTCGGTAAGTAAAGGGTAGAATAAACATGCTGTCCTGGGCTGTTTACATGTGAACCACATGGTGGAGACGGTACTGCGACAAGTACTAATTGTCATACAGGACGTCCCCTAGTTCTGGAGGCCTGTGTGAGTCGGTTCTAGAAAACAGCCCAGGAATGTGAATGTATATCAAAGTAAGGGTCCTGATTGGTGGTGACGTCATTTCACCACAGGAAGTGACCGCGCCCGTCGGGATCCGCTATAAAGGAAGGCGCCCACAGCCTTCGAGAGGAAATTCAGGGAGAAATTGGGGAGTATTCTAGCAGAGACGTTTCGGGTTTGGCTAAGTTTAGTGGGAGTTGCTTCAGTATCTAACATCTTGTAGATCACTGGAGCAACAGCAAAATTATCAACAAATTACACAACGAGATATAAGTACTAACATCAGTGTACTGAGAAATTGAATGTTTTATGCTTAATTCAAATTTATATATATTCAAGAGTTAAGTATTATATCCACAAGTGTTGGTTTGCCGTGCCAGAACATTTGGACACCCGACGATAGCGTGTCAACGTATCACAGATAAAACCCGCTTACATTGGTGCATATGACCATGATTGTGTCAACGCATGGACCTTTTTACAATGGGATAACAAGTCATTTTCAACCACCCCCTCGTCCTAATAATCACGTTAAGGCATGGTGTAGAATGTGAGTATCATCAAGAAATAAATAAAAAAATAATAAATTAGCTGATTTAAAATTTAATTAGCTTAGTTTTGGTTCAATGTATGATATTTCACACACTCAGAATAATTTTTTTTTTAAATATAGAAATGTCGCGATTTTCGCACTTTAAGTGGACGAAATGTAGTGATAGATGTACATGCCAATTACTGATATATTAATAATCCAATGGAAACAACAGACACATCTGCGCACACGAGACTTCGAACCATGTTGATCCGAGGCCGGTCCACCGCCATCGACGGTAGTCGCGTGGGCTATATTTCAAAAAGGGCCAAAATAACAAAGTTCGCCTAACTCTCATGACAATTATGTTGTAAGGTTTTATTTTTAAGATAAATATATAACCTCTCTTTTGAGACCGGGTAACCCTCTGAGACATGGATGAAAGAGCTTGGTCAAAGAAATTTGACATCATAGATAATAGTATTTTATGATTCATAACAACAAACATATCACTGGGAGTCCAAATTTATTAATGCAACTAAATAATTAATTAAACTTAAAGCTCACAATACAAACAGAAAAAAAAACCAATTTAAAGTTCACAATACAAAACTGAAAGTTTCAAATGAAATTATTTCACTTTAACCCTTTCCAGCCCGAGTTTTTAATTAAATTTAAATAAAAATAATAACTCAATACAAATATTACGATATCTTTTAAACGGTTATTCCAATGCACATGAAATTTTCTATGCACATGGAGAACACTTAGGAATCAATACAAGCGTATTATCATACCCCTCGAAGACGTACCCTTACTCCCTAGGAACGGTTTCCATGGAAACAGTACTCAATTTTGTGTATTGTGTATTTTCAAGACACACGATATCAAATTGATATAGAATAATTATATATTTATATATTAATAGAATTGTAAGATGTCCCTGGAACTTGTTACACAACGAATCCTCATTATAAGATCAGTAGAGCTGATGTTGCTATGGGTATATACGTCAACAACCATTAACCCTTTCCATGCAAAATATTTAATTATTTCGAAATAAAATGCAAAAAAGGAATAATTTTAGTAGCTACCGCTAGGCTTGCGAGACATTTTAAGGATATCAAAATAGGTAGCATTTTTATATGGGATGAGGTTAGACTCTCCAGGTACTCAGGACCCGTTGAAGGTTATCTCACTTCACATGATTCTGGGGAGCTGTCACACATGTGTTTCTATACATTGTGCCTATCCAGAAGCGGATAATATGGCTTGGCTAGTATAATTTTTTTTATTTGAATTTATGAAACTTTGACTTTGCAATGCCCTTGAGGTGACCTTTGACTGATCCAAATGTTGCATGCTCACAAAGGCCCGCACATGCCGAGTTCTACATGTGTACATATGGTTAATACACTTTGTAGATCCACAGTTACAGCCATTATTCCAAAACACGTGCCTTTCCATTAAATGACAACCATTATCCCTGGCTCCTGGCATGAACTAGAGAGTCGAAGGGTTAGCAAAATTAAAGTTGAGATATGAATGGGATAGAGGGTAAATATATATTTTTCAATTATTACCGAACTAATTAAACATTGCACAATGTATTCAGGCCACAATTATACAATTTTGAATGTATCGTGGCAATCTAAAGCCCATGTGAATGCAAAATACGGGCAAGTGAAAAATCACCGGCCCTCAGGGGGCGTATGAGCGTGAAACGGTTTAAGTTGATGAAACACAACTAAAAGTACCCGTAGTCATATAGATTAAATGTTTTCTAAGAGTCAAATTGTGACTTGTATGTTGAATTATAATTATGAAGTATAAGCCAAATTTATTGGCGAATAACAGGTAACCAATGTATAATATGTATTTTAAATTCCAATACTGGAAAAAGGAAATTAGGAAAAGCCGTTAAAAACTGCCTATATCAACTTGATATTTCATTATAGCTATAAATATTATTAATATATACGTTATGTACAGTGCTTAGTGCAAGACAGTTGAATGATTTCCAAAAAGGTTAAATCTAGGATTCAGCCCAGGCGGAGACAAAGCGCCTTAAAATCAGACAAGTAATGACAAACAGAAGAGGAGGAAGCGAGAGAAATTTGTATAAAAAAACAAACTGAAGTAATGAATAACCCACGCTAAATATGTAAAATAACTTGGCTCGCTAGGTCACATGATAATATACTAGTTTCGATAAAACAAAATGACAGGACTTGGTGTCTCCGGTGTATGATAAATGACAACATACAATGTATATAAAGTAAAAGTAAAATAGAGATAAATACAATTTCTATTTATGTCTCAACAGATAATTATATTTCTACATGCTTTCATCTACAGTGCTAATCAACTATTTGGTGGATATGTCTAATATGAATATCCTAAACTAGATTTAGTACATATTATAATTACTGGTGAACAATAAGTTTTTGTGATCGACCCACTGTTATCTTAATTTATATATATAAACGATATTTTAATGGCATCTTTTTTTTACATTTCACATTTTTTGACTTTTGATGTAACATTGTTTTTTCCCGTAAACCTGGTTGGTGAATACAGATATAATTTGTGATGGTAATAATTCAGAATTAGTTAGACTGTGAGTGCACCCTTAAGGAAATTCAATTTGATGTTGAAATGTATGGTCATATTATTACATATATTGAAATATTGAATTTTGTAGTATAGGAACTACCATAAATTATAGAATGGATACGCATTATTATGCTGCAAAGTGCAAAAGTTTTCTATGTAGGCCTTTATTAGAAAATACAGATTTGAAAGATTACACATTTTTACAGTGGACAAGTTTGATTACGACACTGTTAGTAATAATTTGCCTGAATTTATATTTGCAACAACAACAAAAAAATATTGTTACAGCATTAAACGACAGAGATAACTTTTCACAATACAAATTAAACATCAATTTGAAAAGTGTATGTTGTCAGACAGTATGCCCTTGACAATATATCTTTGTTAATGCATGATGTATTGTTTGTAAAGTATTCCTTTCTCACAATGCAGCCTATCTGGTCTGATAATAACAGTAAAAAACTATTATGATCCATTCTTATGAGCAAGGTATTACTGAACATTTTAATATGCCTAAATCATATATGTCTAATACGTTTAAATTATTTTTCTGTTGATTTGCTTGTACATTGTTTTCGTAATCTGGATGGCTAGCACACCATCTTCCCGATCCGGACTTAATGCAAGTCGTCTCGTCATGTATTTTATGCGTGATTAAAAACATAAAGTCACCTTTTTAAATCATTCCTTGTTGTGACAGGTTTTTCTTTAACCTCGATCAGCCTACTTTCTAACCTTACCTGTCCCTAACAAATGTAAAGTACTATGTAATATTGCAGTCGAAATTATATAATCTTGATACAATGGACTAACCGTAATATTATGGGCTATAAATGTTAGACTACTAAATACCATCCACCAACCATAGAGAGAAATATTTACCAACGAGAATCCAATAGCTGACCGTCGCCTTCTTTTAGCTATATTTTCATCTTGAAGTGATTTTGATGACATAAAAATGACCCTGTAAATTATTGAAACCAATATAAAGCACAAGATCACACACGAACAACATATGACCCAATAAAATAGTGAAACCAAACTCGTTATGCTCCACGTAACATCCTTAACAAACAGAGAAAAACATAAGTCTCCATGTATATATACCTTACCTACTATTAATTGTAAAGATACAGACGTTAGAACAGAGAACAGCCACAATAGTAAACATATCTTGTTTGTGTTATTAGTCAATATGTTGTCTTTCCTCAAAGGAAACACAATCTTGACAAAAACAAACAGTTTATGATACAGTTGGATGTACATTCTCATCTGAAGTGCTATGAGCGAGGCCACACCCAGGTTAATACATAATGCTGATAAACGCCACAGATTACGATCACTAGGACTGGCCGCCATATATAAACCACAAGTCAGAACAGCCCAGATGCATAATACAGTATCTGATAAACTCATATGTATCATCAAAATTAAATATTTGTCATCACTTTTGTTTTTTCTAATTAGTGTAGCAATGAATATAATAGTTTTACCAAGTGACAAAAGTAAAATGATAATGCTTATTGAAAAAAATAAATTGTTGGCTAATTTCAACGAACATAAACCTTTACAATCCATTTTTGAAAAGGAACATTTCACATTTGATGGTAGAATGCAGCACACAATTTGATCTGGACTTCTAAAGTAGCGTAGATTGGTCAATGCTGTTAATATATTGGCCAGATGTATGACTAGTACAGGATTATTTCTTAAATCCAAGAAACGCAACTTGTGTTTGTTTGGAAAATTCTGATGCCCAATTAATGCAAGTAGATTGCTCCTTAAGTATAATATTGTTAATTTTGGAGAAATATTAGGAAAGTGGAGCAGTCTGTTGCTAGATAGATCAATGATTTGAATAGATTGAAAAAATGATTGATTCATAACGTGTATTTCACTTAGTAAGTTACCACTGGCATTAAATAGGAACAGGTGTGCTTTGTCTTGATTTTGTTTGTTCGAATTATCAATTACATTTCTAGTTTTGCTGATAGAGATGTCAAGATACAATAAATCTAAATAATTTTCTAGAAAAGCAATGTCAAATGTTTCTTTTGTTAATATCGCCTTCATTATCTTTATAGGCATAGTTTTTGTTCGCCAAGGGATTATTTCATATAAAGTGCACTCGATATAATATGAGTTACATTTACAATATTCAGGACAGTTGTAACAATTTGCTTCGTCGTCTTGATTTAACAGACAATCTGAGCGGCCATCACAAATATTCCATGTTGGAACACATTTAGTCTCACCGCGGCATTTAGTCAAGCCAGGACAATATATGTTCAGACATGAGCTCTCATCTTCTGACTCTGGACAATCTACTACACCATCACATATTGCTACGATATCTATACAGTAACTATGTCCACATTTAAACATCCCAGGACACAACACATGTCTACAGTGCTGCAAATAGCTGTTGTCAACATTCGTGATGCCACTGTACATACCGCGTACAAAAGTGCAAGGTCTTGTTGAAAGTACATTTGTTGAATTTAAAACCCATCCAACACTATCAGCATAGGAATCTGTTTGCCTTCCCTGAAGTATACTGTGTGTGTGCAGTGGGTTATTGGTTTGAAGGGTATTAAAATACTGACATAATACTTCATCTTCTCCATCGTCACACTGACTGATTCCATCACAGACAGAATGACTAGAAATAGAATAATTATTTTCCAGCCAGAAGTCACTACTTGGACAGTTTACTGTACTAAGTGTTACTGTTTGGTTACATTCAGTTTGTAGCTCATCAGAATCACAATCCTGATGACCATCACACACATATATAGAGAGTATACACGATCTATCATGACATTGATAATATTCAACAGGACAATTACTCACTTCTCTGTAAGACGGCTTAACTGTACAAACTATCAAGTCGACAAAATGATTTGAACTGCATTTAACTTTCTGTAGACGCCAGCCATTTACTGAAAAACCTGACATCGTGTGAAAAATTGCCATTTCTTTAAAATAATCTGGATGAAGCAGCAGACACGTATCACGCCCGTAAGCAGATGTAGTAATCAACGGAATAATAGGAGACCGAAGGTTTGAAAAATAAGTTTTAAATTGCAAAGAGATGAAGTTTAACAAATATGGAAGTGTTTTATCGGCATATCTCGCAAATAATGGATGTCCGTATTCTTCTTCATACTTGAAAAACAGATTAGTAGGCAATCGTTCATCCATATCATACTCATCAAAAAAGGCATACACTCCATCGTAGAAACCGTAATCTTGTAAGTTATTCTGTATACCGTCCTTCAAATATAGTGGTAAGTACGTTATGTTAATCATATAATCATAATAGTTAGCTAATTGGCTACGATAGTAATCAGAGAAATTAAGTCTCAGTGGAGCTGCATTGTTGTCCCGACAAGTGTCATTATAAGTATTATCATTGGTTTGTCTGTCAGTTATTGCAAACAAAAAACACGTGTTTTTAATCAATATAGCGAGGGGTGGACAAAATAACACAGATGAACCATTAGTTTGGTATTTTATAGTTATACCAGCTTCCCCTGTGTCAGATTGATTTGAGACATCTGTGAACCAGTTGAATGGTCGTGTTACATTTCCTGGTAAAGTATCTTCACTGACACAGAAGAAGCTACATGTGATATTTGTATCACACGGTATAGGAATCCATTTACCAGGATATCCAACTGCTGTAGTTATCATAGCTGAGCAATTCATATGCCTATTCAAGTCATTGTCAATAAATGGGTATATATCATTTGAGGAATAAACATCTTCGCCATTTTCACTGATGGTAACATATTGAGCGTTACCTGTATCAATTGTTGACCAATCATACAGAATGAGCGGTGTGTCATCCACCCATCTCCATGTGAGATCCTAAAATGAAAAAAATATCTTGAATTTCTGATCTAAAATATGTATTAAAAGCACAATTTTTTTATTGTATATTAATGAAATTGTCACTAAATATGTATCTATTCTCTTTACTTTTTTAGTGATTCCAGGCGATAATTCATTGACATGTCATTACACTGACTTACCAGTTAGTGCCACAGTACGTCACCCACTAATTGTTTTCGTCGCATTTGCTATTAATCAACACCAGCGATCTCTCTCGTCTGTTACATCACTGTCTGTCAACCAGCAGCCAGCGATTCATAAATCGCACAAGCCATGAGGTAGATCGTTATAGGTCAGTTGGGTTTAGATGCACATTTACCAAAACATGGGAATCTGTACACGTAGTGCACACCATACAAGCCAGAGGGTTCCCCAAAGTGTTCCGCTTTCAATTTTATATTTAATTATAATTATTTAATTGTAGTTTTTTAAAGTATGAACTAAGGAATTTTTTCTATTATACGGTAGGCCTATATATTAGTGTATATTCAGCATATATATTTGTATCTCATTTTCGAAAGTGTCACTGCTGACAACATGAATAGGGTTATTTTGCTTTCTGTGAGGCCACATTCTGAAAGCAGTGTGGGCTTTTCATACATCTAGACGCCACAGTACAAACAGTGGCTATAAAAGTTGTGACACCTGGTAGTGATTATTAGCTAGTCAGATAATGAAGACCAGTGTCTGAAGTAGAGACACTGGCGACACGAGTGAAACATTTCATATGCTACAATGATATCTTGTGGATAAAGAGATAATTTGTGGGATGAAAATAAAAAATAGTCTTTTTGAATAATCATTTCATAGCAATAAATAAACAAAACTGTGATTAGTCATTATTTTCACCTTTTTTTGTAACCCTAGAAGTAACATAGTTCCATACTCCGTTCGTCCATTATAAAAGAGGTTTTGCTTGTAATGATCACGAATTTTTCTGTATTCATTTTTCTTGTTTTTGAATATCATTAAATGAGCACCTTCAAGACGACACATATTATCTGCATCTTTCCAACTGATGTTTCTGTCAAATCAAGTATAAAAAATGATTTATTTTGGGAGATAAACATTTGATAGATGGGGATTATCAGGTCACCTTTCTTATTTATAATTATTTCACATTATAATAGACATGGCTCTTTACTGTCGGAAATGACTTTCAGTCATCTCAGCCTTATATTTCAGAAGGATGATATAATCATTTGGTTTCGAGCTATTGACCAGCCGTTGAAATACGTTTGCTGCACGATTCTAGATCATATTATAGTTAGGTATATTCTAGGGCACTTAGAGACTTAACCTACACCAACCATCACATAGAAACTGCAGAAATGTCGGGTTTGGCCATAATTATGGGGCGCACCTCGCTTCCTCAGTTCAACAAAAAAGTAAATGAAGACATCGCATGATCAGTGATATATGCCTACGGTAATGTCATGAACAAGTCCGACAATAATGAGTCTAGAATCAGTTCGAACCTTGGGATGAATGGAGTCACCTCCATATTCCATACAACGTCAAATGGCTTTGCCTAGACCGGAGGAATACGCAAAAATGTAGGGTAGACATATGTACTGGAAGTGCTACACAATTTCTACTGACAACATGTGAAAGGGAATCTCCCTTATTTTTACATAATGAATGGTCATGCTTTTATGAAGTCAAAATAATCTTATGACTTGCTATGTCTTGTGATTTTATTGTCGTATTTAGTATATGTATTTTAATGCTAATTAGGTAACAATTACTCTCCTTCTTAATCAGAGAAAATAGCTATAGTTAAATAATTAGCACCATAATCTTCGTAAAATAACCAACATAGCAGAAGGCCCTCTGGGGGCCTATATATACCAATCTCAAATCTAACACTTTACGTTTTACTGCACCATGATACGGTGGGTACAAATAGTTTATTATTGGAAAGCATAGATATGTAATAGTATTTTTTTAACCAATAAAAGTTACCTTTTATTATTAAATATCCATCGTTGCTTTTTAATGTTATGCGGAACTGGCTCCTCAATATTCGTTTGCAGTTTGATGCTTAGATCGTTAGGTGTCACTCTAATAACACGTGTACAGTGTTCAGACGAAAGTGAAGTCAAGTTAAATTTTATCGTCAAGATTGACCGTGATATCTCATGTTTAAATACCACACGCTCTTCAATGTTAGTAAAACTCATGTACACATGACGGTGGATGTCTCTTGAAGGAATTACTTCATCTTTAGTCACATAGATTCCATTGCATTCCTTTTCACGATCCAACGTTATATATGTAAGCTGATGATTGAGTGGAGCGTGTATGAAAGTAGCTGTTTTATTCCTTGCTATAACATGATTCATTGAACACCCTTCTGTTATCATGATGCTTTCTGATAAAAGCACGCCGTTCATTATACCATTACACACAGATCTAGACATTTTCAGTGTGATATGCCAGTCAGATGTTACTTCCAAGATGTGTAGAGTTATTGTGAGTTTAAACAGAAAAGAAACAAAAATAGAACCTGATCGATTATTCATATTCTGATGCTTAAAAACTAATTCATTTATGTTATCAGTTGCTGGCCATGTGGGGAAATTTCGGGCAATAATGTACAATGTATTTGCTTCAGTCAATGCTAAATGTGTGTTAACGAGTGAATAAGACAAGGTAGATGGACCTAGTAAGACATCAGACGCCGACGTGATTTTAAGGCTATAAAAAGAACCGACTGTCTCCATAAAGTTTTGCCAGGAAAATATGAATTGTTGACAAGGTAAGGAAGCAGGCCACAAAAAGAAGATATTTTGAGGCATCACATGTTTGATGATACATTGTGTGACATGAAGAATAGCAGACAGTCTGCCAGAGCTATATTCATTGAACCACTGAAAAACACTGAACACTATATTGGACGGAAGGGCAATGATTCGTGGAATATATTCGCCTTTGGCATTGCAAAATGAATAAGGTGATAAAGTGTGGTCATACCGAGAATAGAAGAACAAACCACCATAATGACATGGTTGATCACTGTACTCAGACACTATGGTAGGCCCTTGAAATACAAAATCTATAATCTCCAGAGAGATGAAGACACGTTCACCGAGCGCTACATGAATATTTGTTTCATAATCAAAATAACATTGTACAGTTTTGTTCCCATCAGCAATGACAGATATGTCAAATGGTGCCGATGTCACTTGGGGGGTATCGCTTGGGAATTTCAGATGACAGTTTTTCTTTTGGTATGTATGAATAGTGCCGTATCGAAAAACTAACGACATGTTTTTGTCTATGCCAGTGTTAACGATATAAGCATGATTCGTGTCTGTATCAAACAAATTGTGATAACGAGATGTATTATTCTTAAAAAACATAAAGTTATAAGAATATACAGGCACCTTCGATTGTAACATCTTTGTTGATTTCGGTCCTGGACCGGCATAAACTTCAAATATGTTAAGATATTCTTCTACGTCATAATAAACTACCACTCGCACTTCATTCCCAGGATTAGCAAAAATATGCCAGATGATATTAATGTGACTAACAGCTTTCACTGGTTTAAAATTAATAATGTTATATACTATGACAGTTGTCGCACGTGTTTTCTTCGCTTCACATATTCGACAGATACTGAAAAATATGTAGAAATCAAAGCCGAATGAATCCAGGTAAACTTGTAATCCATAAATCCTTAATCTAACAGCGTTACCATCTGAGTATTCAAGCCAAGGGTGTCTTTTCCCACAATAATGCTTGGCTTTACTGTCTCCATCTTCCCATTTCATACCATATTTTGGACATCCTATCCCTGACCAGAATGTATCAAACAGCAAGAAAACCGTTTTGATAAAATATCCTTCTGGAGCACTTAGTACAAATATAGTTTCGTCGGTGACCTTTATCAAGTCAGATGAAAACAATCCACAAAAACTAAGAACTTTTTTAGATGTTATTTTTGTTATTTCACTTAATGGACTTGGTGCCGAAACACATGCTGCCAGCAAATAGTCAATCTTCATAAACATCCCCGTAAAAGCTTCCTGAATAGTTTCATATTCTGCTGATTGAATTGTTGATTCGACTAAACCATCATAAGGCGATAACAAGGTTGAACTAGTAATGATCAAGCTCAACAAAAGAAATAGCCTGGATGGTATCATGGCAATTGATTGCATTCCCATCTTAATAACGAACAGAAAAGGATTAAAATGAATCAACCACATTTAACCTAAAGCTGATTTGTCTTAGGCCGAACGGTCTCGGCGGTTTGAAAGAAACACAAATGTTTCTTCCCCATCCACGTGTGAAAGTTAGTATTGTGGGGAGCCTCCGCGACCAAGAGGTAGCGTGCTCGGCCTCAGACCGCCAGGGTTCGAATTTTGAATCCTGTGTCTGGAGGACAGTGTCATCTCAATCATCTCACCATCCTCAGGAGGTTCTCCTGGCCCAGTTTAGCCTATATATGCACAAAGGTGGCCTAAAGCCCGATTCATTTCATTTTTCTTAGGCCGAAATTGCTTGACAATTGCTGTAAACAAATTATTGGTTTTGAAGACAAATATGGATTAAATCAGTAACAATGCTACATCCTAAGCGTAGCTTTCAAATACGCACCTCAGCAATTGTTTCACAACTGAAGGTCACACCTGCAAAGTATGTGACAGATGAAATTGGTTATTGAGCGCTGTAACCGGAAACCTTGGTAACCTGGTCACCTTCTACACGACACATCAAACAGTAATGTAAAAAAACATCTGGCAAAGAAAACAATTCAGAAAGACAAATAATTATTATCATTTAAAATGTCCAAGTAATTCATGATATTGTTTATATTTATCCAAATCAAATTACAAAATTAAACGTTTAAATAATTAATAAAGTAGAAGGTATATTTGTCTTTGTCATTGGATCTAGGTGTCTACTACATAGTGGCAGACAGAGTATTTCAAATTCAATCGGCACATGATATGATCATGTTCAAAGGTTTTATCCTGCTTTATCCGCGATTCTCATATCTCAACTTTCATAGAATTTCTAGAAATCAAATTGTCTAACAAAGTATAAACGGTTTTGTTCTTAATCAGTTTGTGCTGGTAATTCGACTTCACAAATCATTCAGACACGGACATAGGCCTACTGCAAGTTAGAAGCATCAATGTTATATTATTCAAGTGAAATGTACTATTAACTATTAATTAAATTGCCATTAAAAAGGTGGAGAGCGATTATAGCTGTGATTGGGTTGAGTATGTCACAGTGGTTTCAGTTGTGACTCATCAAACCTGTCTGTGACTTTGATGTCATTTTACTTAGTCAGATTGACATATCAAGGCTTCGATATTCATCCAACGGGTGCAAATCATTCCTTGCCACTGAACACAGCCCCGCTTGGACTGCCATGTAAATACTATTTCTATGAACATGATAGTAATGCGCTCTTTACTTGAGACATAGCTTCATCCAAGGTCTTAGGATCTTTATCCTTTGCCATTAAAGCAGCACGCTTCTCCTGGTTCACTCTCAGAAAAGCATCAATGCATGCATCCTGTATCGTTTTGTCCAATGCTGTTGGATACGCATCGTATGTCAGCTGTTGTGCATGCTCTGCATACGATTTTAAATCTTCATCCACCAGTTGCTTATTGGCCTGCAACTGGTGCCGAAGAGTGTGTCTGGGGGGGGGGGGGGTCATTCTGTGTAGCTCGCATATTTAGGGTTTTTTCTGCCACCCTCTGCTATATTCTTGATGACCCCAGATATTGATAGCGTGCATATCCGGGTATATGAAAATGGTTGTCGTCAATTTCAATCTTCTGGCAATAATATATTTATGGCTCTGTTTCCATGACAACCCATTTCCGCAAATATGCAACAAAATAGACACGAAAAGTCTTTTTTTTTATAGGGTTGAAGCCAAGTGCAATATTTTCACCTGTATTTAGTATAACAGTAATAATGATGTCTTGCTTATTAATATTTCAGCTACTAGTGCTCCATAATCAACGTTTTTGATAATTTGACAAGTTATCTCAGTTACCATGGATACCGATATATTTCCTTTAGACTTCACGCATTTAGCAGACTCAAGTTTATATGGAACAGTGTGAATTTACCAGTGTCAACCTTCTCTAATTTTTAACTGATGCAAACACGAACTAATATGAATTTGCTTCTACATCATATTACATTCAGCGAGTTATGACGTCATAATTAAAAACGTTTTAGCAATAATGTAGCGTTATAATAATGTAATTTATTCCGACGCTCGGAAGTGCCGCCATTACTATAATTTCGATTTTCCAAGATATAAATACTACTGGTCGTATCAAATAAAGTAATATATGTAATCCAATATTTTCATGGTCAAGGATTCCGATAAAACCGGTCTCAGAGCTTTGAAAGAGGAGTAATACAACTTTTTGAAATAAATTAATAGACTTGTTTCTGTACACACAGTGCATCAGTTTGTATGGGTGCTGACCTACATACAGGGACAGCGGTAACTTATCACTTAAAATATATACTTTTATTGGTGTGCTCCACGTCCATCGATGATTTAAACCTGTTTAAATCATATTTTTGTTGTTATGTCTAACAAGGCTTGTACAATACAGTAGTGTAGTGGTGATTAAAAACGGTCACACACTTTACACGACCGCAGCTTATGGCAGATTATGCCAATTGTTTCGAAGAACCCCAAAAAGTAGATGAGTGATTCTCTGTTAAATGGGTTTTTTGTTAAATGTTTTTTTTTGTCCACAGTGGTTATTTTAGTCATATGTGTTTTGTTCATATAACCATAATGGTTTATGTGTGTAACAAGTAGATTCCATTCACACACAAACTATCTATTGTTCTTGTTGTATTAATATAAAATAAAAAAGCCAAAGTCATAAATTCACTCTAAAAAGGGTTGTCCAACTACACCCTTTCAATTAGTCCGTAATAACAGTGTGCGATACAGAGTTTGTAATCATTGCCATTCGTAAAATTGTGCGTCAAAAGATCAAGTGAATTAAAGCGTCATTGTTTGACCAATGATTTTTATTTTATTGTATGATGACAGATTGACATCTCATTTGAATAATGCCATAATGTGGGGATTTAAAGGCCAGTATTTAAAGGGACATTTTATTATTGACAACCATGTCAAAATTAAAAATACGGGGATTTCGTCTCTATATCTAACCTAACTGGTAAGTGCGTGTTATCAGTGTGTGTTATCAGTGACAAAATATCAGATGTAACAGGAACTTTTTCAATCCCATAAAACATTTTTTTCGAATAAGCAGTTCAGGATGTCTCGGAAATGCTGCGCTTTATTTAAAAAAGAAATCATTTTTATTTTTGTTTTATAACTAAGAACAGTCCCAGCATTTATATTTCCCTTTGCATTAGAAAAAACGTGAGCGCTGTGAGTTTTTCAAATACGGTATATGAACTTGTGACAATGCAGCAAGAACATATTTCAAGTTTATGAACAAAAAACTATGGCAAGTTTTAGTAGAACGATGGCATGAGCCGTAGAATGTGTCACTTCTGTCACCGTCAAGCAACAGAAGTGACACTAAATGGAATTATATATGTAGTCACTTATGTTACCTCTTTCAATTATAGTTATAAATAAAAGTCTTATCTAAAAGTCTACTGAATATACTAAGCATTTCTAGGATAATGCTAGATTTGTATTTAACATATGGTGATTCTCCCTCAATTCCATAGCTTTATTTTAAAGTTACCTTATTTTCCTGCATTATAGATAGAAATGAACACACCACTACAAATTTTTAGTTCAGTAATGTAATATTTTCACTGTTCAGTGTAATTTGGAATTTCTGTAATGGCTCTATAAAAGTTAAATTAAATAGGTCTATGACTACTTACATTGCTGTTAAGCTATAATTCATACAGTTATCGCTGTACCATATGTATGTCTGGCTGCAAAATAAATATTTCTTAAAACAAATCTTAACTCCAGGCAATCCTTTGTATTAGCACTTGTGCTACTTGAAAATCCAAGTAAATATGTTTATACCAACCCCAGGCAAAGATTAGCATAGATATGAAAAACATGTACAAAATATGGTAAATTGTCTGAGATTGTTTTGTGCATTCTATTTTTTGTAAATTATTTTTACTAAACTGTGTATGCTATGAGAAATTAGTAATGCTGCCACATAACAGTTATTTGAATTTTGTTCAATAATTGTAGGGTGTATGCAATTGGCACATTCCAAATTGTTAAACAATGAATTAGTAAGTACCGTTGTTAACAACACAAAGCTCACTATTACTAGATAGCACACAATCATGATGCATACAGTGCGCCCGAAAAGTTTATTCCGGGGACGCTTCCAACGTTTCCGTGCCGACAAGAGCAGGTTTTAAAGCTTATAAACAAAAAACATATAGCATACTATGTTTGAAAATGTAGCATATATTTTTTTTGAAACTAGCCCATATAACTTGATGTCGATTTTTTTTCAAATCTTTTCCCGTTGGGAGCATTTTTACATGCAGGATTACGCCAAAACGGATTTTTAAACCAAACATCAGAGTAATTTATTATGGCCTGAATATCATATCAGCACTGGCTGGATCTACTAAGGGGACCTACATTGGCTGTATCCACTAAGGAACCAGCATTGGTTGCATCCACTAAGGCGACCAGCACTGGATGAATCCACAAATGAGACCGGTACTGGCTGGATCCACTAAGGGACCAGCACTGGCTGCATCAACAAAGGAGATAATCACTGGCTGGATCCACTGAGGGACCAACACTAGCTGTATTCACTAAAGGACCAGCACTGGCTGTATCCAGTAAGGGACCATCATTGGCTGTATCCACTAAGAGACCAGCACTGGCTGTATCCACTGAGGGACCAGCGCTGGTTGTATCCACTAAGAGACCTGCACTGGCTGTATCCACTAAGAGACCAGCACTGGCTGTATCCACTGAGGGACCAGCGCTGGTTGTATCCACTAAGAGACCTGCACTGGTTGTATGCACTTAGGGACAAGCACCATACTGTACCCACTAAGGGACCAGAGCTGGCTGTATATCCTAAGGGAACAAGACAGGCTGTATGCACTAAGGGATCAGAACTGGCTGTATCGACTAAGGGACCAGCACTGGATGTAACCACTAAGGGACCAACGTTGGCTGTATGCACTAAGGGAACAAGATTTAGACGTATTCGGTTTAGTTGCAGTTGTGAACTTTGTTAGTGCCAGTTCTCTTGGATTTGAAAAAATCTTTGCTTGCTAGCTGTAGACGAAGAGAAGATCTCGCCCATGAGTTTGTACGGTTTTCTGTCCACAAATGAAATGAATCGGGCTTTAGGCCACCTTTGGGCCAGGAGAACCTCCTGAGAATGGTGAGATGATTGAGATGACACTGTCCTCCAGACACAGGATTCGAAATTCGAGCCCTGGCGGTCTGAGGCCGAGCACGCTACCTCTCGGTCACGGAGGCTCCCCAAAATACTGACTTTCACACGTGGATGGGGAAGAAACATTTTTTGTTTCTTTCAAACCGCCGTGACCGGGAACCGAACCCCGAACTCTGGCGTGAAAGGCAGCGGTGCTAACCACTACCCTAGGGGCCCCGCCCTTTCTGTCCACAAGGCCGCTCATATGGAGGAGCTTTCGGTGGATATTGCAGCATTTAGAAAAATAAGATTCATAACAGAGGCTGTCACAAACTCGAGTTTACAAATAACCAAGCAAGTGGTAGTTGAAGTTAAGTCAACTCAAACCACCGCCACCAACAAAAGATAAATTAATTAACATATGTAAAGTAGCATTGGCCACACTGCTGGGAAAAACGTCACATTGCAGAACCAGATATTGACGCATACCAACAGTATATGGGTGATCTGTTCTAGATTGTTCGGCTCTCAATTTATCTACTCAATCATTTTTCCTGCAGCAAATCACAAAACATATCAATTGGAAGTAAAAGGGTATGTCAAAGGCTTACTAAAACCAGTTACTTTGTGCAACAAACGAAACTGTTCTTGTTACATTGGATATCTCAGCCGAGATAAAGAGACATGTAGACTACGTTATTTCAAAACTTTGGATTGTATTTATGAGCCAGGCAGCGATTAATCTTAGTGGGTATTATCTGCGTTCTGTTGTTGCCCAATTCATTGTTTAGATCACTATATTTCTGTAATGCTGGTAAAGTGTAATTTAATATTCGATTCATCTCACCATCTCTTCATGAGCAGGTGTTCCTGATCCAGTTTAGCCTATAAGTGGCCCGCAGTCCCAGTTTTTTTATTTTGCTACCAATCATAATAGTTTCAGAGACTATGCTATGCATAAGAATAATCTTACTTCTTATTTTTTCAGCAGCTAGTCAGTTATTTTGTGGTATTCATGATTTAATGATGTTATACTTTTATGTTTTAATATAAACGTTTGATAATGATTTAAATTATTATTAGCTTTGAAACAAGCATAGTGTAGAATCCTGAAATCATAATTGTTAATGTTAAATGGCTGTAGTCAGTTAAATATAGTCGACTCTGAAAGACCAAGTGATATGTGGGCACCACTGTCAACATTTTGTTTATTTACATTGCCTCAGGTAATACGATCTGTGGATTTAGATGCATTTTTACAATGTACTGAATTTCAAATGATAAATCACTTTTGAGAAAGCAAATTTGTGTAAGTCTTGTTATTTATTATAATTATAATTAACGAGACCTATATATAAACTATAATTAGTGTTTCCTTAAACGAATTTGCACAATATAGTAGTTTTTTTCTTTTGAAAGAGCGTAGATTTATCAACACTGTTTTTATTTATTTAAATTAATTTGATAATATGAAAAATGATTCCGTGGTTTTGCTAGTGTGTCTATGAGAGGTGCGTTTCTCTGTTTATTTGATTTACCATAATAAAGTTAACATTAACCTGTTTAAATTTTGCTGTCACTCATCTTTTACAGGGAGATTACGAAAAATGACACTATTTCTGAGTAATGTTTAAAGTGTTTTAATATTAAATAAATTACACCATTTGTACTGTGCATTACTAAAATATCAGAGATATATGTCAGATAATCAGAGTGGTCAAAATATCGCTGAATTACTACTTACACAATACATGATCGGTCCCTTTTGAATTCACTTTGACCTTGAACTTTAACCAAACAACCACAATCAATGAAATAATGCCAGAAATCGACTTGGCATGTGGATTACCCTCAGAAACCATATGTCACACATGAAATTCAAGAGACAGTTCAAAAGTTATACGTATGAGATATTATTGGCGGCCATCTTAGATTTTGACTTTTTGTGCATTTCCTGCAAAAGCTTTGCAAGGTTGTCCACCTTGGTTGTGTTCCTGAATATATGTAGAGATGATTTCCATCGGCCAACCTTTTACAGCAGACCATGTCTGTTTTACTGAAAAATTGTGGTTTGGCTCCCCGGGTAGAGCTACTCTATATATTCTCTTTAAGGACAGGACCAACCCTCTTACCACTATCATGAATATAATATTGGATATGATCTTTTTATTAGCGCTTTAATAATACATTGATGATATGAGTAAATGGTGCCAGAGAGGCATTGGTGAATTCCACGAAGTTGGAATCTACTGGATCAGGAGCACATGCATTCAAATCTTCACGAATGGTGGACATCTTGCTGATACAATATTCACTGAATTTATTAGTTAGGACTAGATCACAAACACAGTCTTGCAATTCCGGCTTCCTTGTTCGCTGAAACAGAGTATCTGCATTTCGTTTTACAGAACATATTTACATAGGCCTATTACAGGAGTAAGAAAGGTCCTTCAAATTAATACATAAAGGACATCCAAATAATTTTTTACGAGGGCTTATAGTGAATCCATCTGCTTTTCAAGCAAGATATCAAACATTACGGAAGCCTTTGCGACAGTGAGCAGTTATAATTAAGCAAACATTTCGGAAGCCTTTGTGAGAGAGAGCAGTTATAATTAATCGGACATTACGGTAGACTTTGTGATCCAAATCAGTTATAATTAGGCGAACATTATGGGAGCCTTTGTGATCCAGATCAGTTATAATTAAGCAAACATTACGAAAGCAATTGTGACTAAGAGCACCTATAATTAAAAAGCCATTACGGAAGCATTTGTGAACGAGAGCAGTTATAATTAATAAAACATTACGGAAGCATTTGTGAACAAGAGCAGTTATAATTAATCGAACATTACGGAAGCCTTTGTGAGAGAGATCAGATATAATTAATCAAACATTACGGAAGTATTTGTGACAGAGAGCAGTTATAATTAAAAAGCCATTACGGAAGCCTTTGTGAGAGAGATCAGATATAATTAATCAAACATTACGGAAGCCTTTGTGAGAGAGATCAGATATAAGTAATCAACCATTACGGAAGCCTTTGTGAGAGAGATCAGATATAATTAATCAAACATTACGGAAGTATTTGTGACAGAGAGCAGTTATAATTAATAAGCCACTACGGAAGCATTTGTGACAGAGAGCAGTTGTAATTAATCAAACATTACGGAAGCCTTTGTGAGAGAGATCAGATATAATTATTCAAACATTACGGAAGTATTTGTGACAGAGAGCAGTTATAATTAATAAGCCACTACGGAAGCATTTGTGACAGAGATCAGATATAATTGATCAAATATTACGAAAGCCTTTTTGAGCGAGATCAGTTATAATTAATCAAACATTATGCAAGTATTTGTGACAGAGAGCAGTTATAATTAATAAGCCATTACGGGAGCATTTGTGAACGAGAGCAGTTGTAATTAATCAAACATTACGGAAGCCTTTGCGAGAGAGATCAGATATAATTAATCAAACATTACGGAAGTATTTGTGACAGAGAGCAGTTGTAATTAATAAGCCATTACGGAAGCATGTGTGACAGAGAGCAGTTGTAATTAATCAAATATTACGAAAGCCTTTTTGAACGAGATCAGTTATAATTAATCAAACATTATGGAAGTATTTGTGACAGAGAGCAGTTATAATTAATAAGCCATTATGGGAGCATTTGTGAACGAGAGCAGTTGTAATTAATCAAACATTACGGAAGCATTTGCGAGAGAGATCAGATATCATTAATCAAACATTACGGAAGCATTTGTGACAGAGATCAGTTATTATTAATACACCATTACGGAAGCCTTTGTGAACGAGAACAGTTATAATTAACCATCCAAGCCCTCACGATGCATTAAGGCATCATTTTACATCCCTGAAAACAGACTTGATTTCTCTACAACTAAGGGTTTTTGTTTGAAAATTTCCATGAAACTGGTTTGCCAATACATGGTAATTTTCTTTAATTTTTCACTCACTTCAAATCATCTTCATCCACTACAAGTCGAGAATTGCGACAGCAATTCGCGGCTTGTAGTGGATGAAGATGACAATGGTAAACTCAGGCTTGAAAGGGTTAATATAACATTACGGAATCATTTGTGACGGAGAACAGATATAATTAATCACTCTTTACGGAAGCATTTGTGAACGAGAGACGTTATAATTAATCAAACATTACGGAAGCCTTTGTGAACGAGATCAGTTATGATTAATCAAACCTTACGGAATCATTTGTGAACAAGTGCAGTTATAATTACGCGAAGCGTTTGTAACCGCTATTGTTAATCTATTATAATGATAATCTGGTAAAAAAACGTTCATGGGACTGTCTAAAAATCCAGGGTAAACCAGTAAAATAACGTATAGTCGATGAGAGCATTACGCAGTGGACGTATTCCTTTCGAAGCTCGTATAGAGCTTGCAGTGATTCGTGACGTAATAACAACTGAGAATTACATTAGCACAACAATTTTACTGACCAATAATACAAGTAATGCAAGAATACTGTAGAAGTACAGATGTTTAGATTAAACAAAACGTCTCTTGTATATATCATCCTATATTTTGCATGTTTTGTCAAATCTAAATTGACTTTACATGATTTATGCTGAGTTGGACGACAATAACAAAGTGTAGGTCTACAACAACTTACTTCGCAAAATCGGATAGGTAAAATGATAATTAAAACAGTAAAGTTATTACGAAACACAGGAGCCACTCAAACCACCGCCACCAACAAAAGATAAATTAATTAACATATGTAAAGTAGCATTGGCCACACTGCTGGGAAAAACGTCACATTGCAGAACCAGATATTGACGCATACCAACAGTATATGGGTGATCTGTTCTAGATTGTTCGGCTCTCAATTTATCTACTCAATCATTTTTCCTGCAGCAAATCACAAAACATATCAATTGGAAGTAAAAGGGTATGTCAAAGGCTTACTAAAACCAGTTACTTTGTGCAACAAACGAAACTGTTCTTGTTACATTGGATATCTCAGCCGAGATAAAGAGACATGTAGACTACGTTATTTCAAAACTTTGGATTGTATTTATGAGCCAGGCAGCGATTAATCTTAGTGGGTATTATCTGCGTTCTGTTGTTGCCCAATTCATTGTTTAGATCACTATATTTCTGTAATGCTGGTAAAGTGTAATTTAATATTCGATTCATCTCACCATCTCTTCATGAGCAGGTGTTCCTGATCCAGTTTAGCCTATAAGTGGCCCGCAGTCCCAGTTTTTTTATTTTGCTACCAATCATAATAGTTTCAGAGACTATGCTATGCATAAGAATAATCTTACTTCTTATTTTTTCAGCAGCTAGTCAGTTATTTTGTGGTATTCATGATTTAATGATGTTATACTTTTATGTTTTAATATAAACGTTTGATAATGATTTAAATTATTATTAGCTTTGAAACAAGCATAGTGTAGAATCCTGAAATCATAATTGTTAATGTTAAATGGCTGTAGTCAGTTAAATATAGTCGACTCTGAAAGACCAAGTGATATGTGGGCACCACTGTCAACATTTTGTTTATTTACATTGCCTCAGGTAATACGATCTGTGGATTTAGATGCATTTTTACAATGTACTGAATTTCAAATGATAAATCACTTTTGAGAAAGCAAATTTGTGTAAGTCTTGTTATTTATTATAATTATAATTAACGAGACCTATATATAAACTATAATTAGTGTTTCCTTAAACGAATTTGCACAATATAGTAGTTTTTTTCTTTTGAAAGAGCGTAGATTTATCAACACTGTTTTTATTTATTTAAATTAATTTGATAATATGAAAAATGATTCCGTGGTTTTGCTAGTGTGTCTATGAGAGGTGCGTTTCTCTGTTTATTTGATTTACCATAATAAAGTTAACATTAACCTGTTTAAATTTTGCTGTCACTCATCTTTTACAGGGAGATTACGAAAAATGACACTATTTCTGAGTAATGTTTAAAGTGTTTTAATATTAAATAAATTACACCATTTGTACTGTGCATTACTAAAATATCAGAGATATATGTCAGATAATCAGAGTGGTCAAAATATCGCTGAATTACTACTTACACAATACATGATCGGTCCCTTTTGAATTCACTTTGACCTTGAACTTTAACCAAACAACCACAATCAATGAAATAATGCCAGAAATCGACTTGGCATGTGGATTACCCTCAGAAACCATATGTCACACATGAAATTCAAGAGACAGTTCAAAAGTTATACGTATGAGATATTATTGGCGGCCATCTTAGATTTTGACTTTTTGTGCATTTCCTGCAAAAGCTTTGCAAGGTTGTCCACCTTGGTTGTGTTCCTGAATATATGTAGAGATGATTTCCATCGGCCAACCTTTTACAGCAGACCATGTCTGTTTTACTGAAAAATTGTGGTTTGGCTCCCCGGGTAGAGCTACTCTATATATTCTCTTTAAGGACAGGACCAACCCTCTTACCACTATCATGAATATAATATTGGATATGATCTTTTTATTAGCGCTTTAATAATACATTGATGATATGAGTAAATGGTGCCAGAGAGGCATTGGTGAATTCCACGAAGTTGGAATCTACTGGATCAGGAGCACATGCATTCAAATCTTCACGAATGGTGGACATCTTGCTGATACAATATTCACTGAATTTATTAGTTAGGACTAGATCACAAACACAGTCTTGCAATTCCGGCTTCCTTGTTCGCTGAAACAGAGTATCTGCATTTCGTTTTACAGAACATATTTACATAGGCCTATTACAGGAGTAAGAAAGGTCCTTCAAATTAATACATAAAGGACATCCAAATAATTTTTTACGAGGGCTTATAGTGAATCCATCTGCTTTTCAAGCAAGATATCAAACATTACGGAAGCCTTTGCGACAGTGAGCAGTTATAATTAAGCAAACATTTCGGAAGCCTTTGTGAGAGAGAGCAGTTATAATTAATCGGACATTACGGTAGACTTTGTGATCCAAATCAGTTATAATTAGGCGAACATTATGGGAGCCTTTGTGATCCAGATCAGTTATAATTAAGCAAACATTACGAAAGCAATTGTGACTAAGAGCACCTATAATTAAAAAGCCATTACGGAAGCATTTGTGAACGAGAGCAGTTATAATTAATAAAACATTACGGAAGCATTTGTGAACAAGAGCAGTTATAATTAATCGAACATTACGGAAGCCTTTGTGAGAGAGATCAGATATAATTAATCAAACATTACGGAAGTATTTGTGACAGAGAGCAGTTATAATTAAAAAGCCATTACGGAAGCCTTTGTGAGAGAGATCAGATATAATTAATCAAACATTACGGAAGCCTTTGTGAGAGAGATCAGATATAAGTAATCAACCATTACGGAAGCCTTTGTGAGAGAGATCAGATATAATTAATCAAACATTACGGAAGTATTTGTGACAGAGAGCAGTTATAATTAATAAGCCACTACGGAAGCATTTGTGACAGAGAGCAGTTGTAATTAATCAAACATTACGGAAGCCTTTGTGAGAGAGATCAGATATAATTATTCAAACATTACGGAAGTATTTGTGACAGAGAGCAGTTATAATTAATAAGCCACTACGGAAGCATTTGTGACAGAGATCAGATATAATTGATCAAATATTACGAAAGCCTTTTTGAGCGAGATCAGTTATAATTAATCAAACATTATGCAAGTATTTGTGACAGAGAGCAGTTATAATTAATAAGCCATTACGGGAGCATTTGTGAACGAGAGCAGTTGTAATTAATCAAACATTACGGAAGCCTTTGCGAGAGAGATCAGATATAATTAATCAAACATTACGGAAGTATTTGTGACAGAGAGCAGTTGTAATTAATAAGCCATTACGGAAGCATGTGTGACAGAGAGCAGTTGTAATTAATCAAATATTACGAAAGCCTTTTTGAACGAGATCAGTTATAATTAATCAAACATTATGGAAGTATTTGTGACAGAGAGCAGTTATAATTAATAAGCCATTATGGGAGCATTTGTGAACGAGAGCAGTTGTAATTAATCAAACATTACGGAAGCATTTGCGAGAGAGATCAGATATCATTAATCAAACATTACGGAAGCATTTGTGACAGAGATCAGTTATTATTAATACACCATTACGGAAGCCTTTGTGAACGAGAACAGTTATAATTAACCATCCAAGCCCTCACGATGCATTAAGGCATCATTTTACATCCCTGAAAACAGACTTGATTTCTCTACAACTAAGGGTTTTTGTTTGAAAATTTCCATGAAACTGGTTTGCCAATACATGGTAATTTTCTTTAATTTTTCACTCACTTCAAATCATCTTCATCCACTACAAGTCGAGAATTGCGACAGCAATTCGCGGCTTGTAGTGGATGAAGATGACAATGGTAAACTCAGGCTTGAAAGGGTTAATATAACATTACGGAATCATTTGTGACGGAGAACAGATATAATTAATCACTCTTTACGGAAGCATTTGTGAACGAGAGACGTTATAATTAATCAACCATTACGGAAGCCTTTGTGAACGAGATCAGTTATGATTAATCAAACCTTACGGAATCATTTGTGAACAAGTGCAGTTATAATTACGCGAAGCGTTTGTAACCGCTATTGTTAATCTATTATAATGATAATCTGGTAAAAAAACGTTCATGGGACTGTCTAAAAATCCAGGGTAAACCAGTAAAATAACGTATAGTCGATGAGAGCATTACGCAGTGGACGTATTCCTTTCGAAGCTCGTATAGAGCTTGCAGTGATTCGTGACGTAATAACAACTGAGAATTACATTAGCACAACAATTTTACTGACCAATAATACAAGTAATGCAAGAATACTGTAGAAGTACAGATGTTTAGATTAAACAAAACGTCTCTTGTATATATCATCCTATATTTTGCATGTTTTGTCAAATCTAAATTGACTTTACATGATTTATGCTGAGTTGGACGACAATAACAAAGTGTAGGTCTACAACAACTTACTTCGCAAAATCGGATAGGTAAAATGATAATTAAAACAGTAAAGTTATTACGAAACACAGGAGCAGAAGCCACATTCCTATGATAGGTTTATCATTTTTGTTTTTCCCTGTTGTGGGCACCTCACTGTCACTGGTTCTAGTAGCAGTGTGTTTACCGGTGTTGCCTCTGGTAGTTGTAGCTGTTGCGGTCATGTGTTTACCGTTGATGCCTCTGGTGGAGCCAGCTATTGCGGTGATTTGTTTACCGCCCTCATTATTCCTGGTAGTGGTGGCAGTAGAAGTAGGAACACCTTTGGCTGTTGGTGCCACAGCCAAAGCAGACAATTCTTCGAATGATATGTCATTGCATTTATCATAGAAGCAGCTACACACCGTTCCGCTCATTGTATTCCAATCTATTGCATATTTACGAAAGTCGGGCGTTTTTTTCAGTTTCGAATACGTCATTTTCAGAGCATATCCATCCGCAAAGCACTTCTGAGTAGATTGACTGACTTTACCGGGAGTAACTGTACAATCTCTGAATTGCATCGTCAGAGGTCCTAAAACAAACACATATTTGTAGTTGCATAATGCCATACTATATCTTAGTAAACACAAAACATTTATATAACATTAGTACAATGATGCGTTGTAAACAATGTATACAAATGTTTTGTGTTTGCTGGGGTGCTGTTAAAGTTTATGAATAGTGCATCACAATAGCTTCATTTGTAGTTTTTGTAGTTTGATATATAATTACTCACCGTGTTTCTTTGATACAACTTCGATATGTGTGACGCTGCATCCGTTCTCACAGTCTTTTATTGAGAGCTCTTCCGGTTGGAAACATGGGTTTTGTCTTATTTGAGGCTGATTTTTAAAGGCAGTCTTATAAGCTACCGTGCATGCATAACAATATGTAGTCGACGTCCCTGAAAATGAATGCATAGTAAACGAGCTGGATATTTCGAAACAAGGCCTTGAAAAGAAAATAGATTTTTTTAGTAGAATCAATTGCAGAACGGTTCTAGCTAAATTAGGGTGTGCTGATTTCATAGTGTATTTTGCCATTTAAAAGACAGTCGATAATAGATAAATTATCTCAGGTGAAGTGACCCAAGTGACTTGTAACCATTATATTCTTAATATTACATCACACAATAGAGTTAGGTGCCTCACACTGAAAATGTTGAGGGGTCATAAGACACGCGATTGAACATAACTAGTATTGAGATGTAATTTTGTTCACATGACGTGAGCCGACCTTGTATCAATGCAAGCCACTAAAATGACGCGGTTCTCTGGCAAACGCCTTGAAAATATAATTAAATGGTATTCGAGTTTTCAATATTGTGTAATCTACTGATGTGTACAGTCTCCAAGGTTTTATACATATGTGGTGTACATTGTTCTGAAGTGAATAGAAATAATCGAAGAAAATCAAACGTTTATAGGTAAAATTATAGTTAACAATTATAGGTAAAAGTTAAAAAAAAGTTTAGTAATGTTACTCATTTTTCAGTGAAGGTCAGATAATATATAAATATTAGTTGAAATATACCAATTTCTTATAGCAGTGGGCTGCGGCATTGCCGACATATGCCCACGGAACAAGTTACTGTTCAGCAGGGCAATCATAAGTCAACATATACAATCATTTAAATTCAAAAAACATAAAAATCTAGCATGTGATGACAGAACGGGGAAGCTTGATGAGCCTGTTTGAATTCAAATATGATTTTCAAGTGGCTTCACATTGGTTTCAAAGTTAGTTTTGACTAGTTATACATTACATAGCAATATTCACATCAGGTAATTATCATACTGCATAGTCCAGATTTGGATAATATGACACGAAATGCATACCTGAGGGAATTAAAATACATATCCACAGGAAAACGAGTGCTCGACGTATGTCCATTTGAATTTCTGTGACGAAACAAATGTAACCAGGTCAATTATTATTCTAAAAACAACCAAATATAGGATAATATCGTATAACAACTTGACGTCACTTTTACTTCAATATAAATAACACTTTTAATGTTACAAATGTATTTTGAGTTTCGATGTTTGGAGGTAACTTCTATTGTAAACAGAAAAAATCACAAAAAATGACATCTTTGAAAACTAACATATTCAATGTATTTATGATGAAACAATATAGTACAGCAGCAGAGGGACCAAATTTTCGAGGTACAACATTTGTCCACATGTCTAGAATTGTTCTCGGGGATCTCTATATAGTTGATGACATTGCCGGAAATGGGGGCGGGCTGAGAATTTGACATTTTTGTACACCCACCCAATTTTTAGAGAAAATATTCGCCTAAATATGATTTTTGCGTCATTCTCACTCTATCACAATGCTGGGCCAGTTAAATCAAATATTGTTGTATTTAGTTTTTTTTTATCCATCAGCTCATATATCTGTGGAGATAAAATGGCAAAAAAAATATAATATTTGCAGTAGCATCCCACCTCGACGAGCTATTTTAGATAATGTAGATATGTCGCAAAATGCAATTTTTTAAAATTGTCAATTTTTCCCATTTTTCACATATAGTTTATGACAACAGGTTCGTTTATGCACGAAAGTCTCCATGAGTGGTACCATTTGGTTCAGATACATCACTTGAGTCAGAATTAGGGTTACCAATGCTTGATTTTTCGAGTAATTGGTCATTATGGTCAATTTCAAAATGGCCGCCGTGATATCCATGATTTCTCCTAAAATGTATTATCAAACATGGTTTTCTTAAATTTCACATCACAATCACAGTTTTGGTATCTAATCTTACATTTTAATGATCGCTTAAGTATTTACAAATGCTGTAATGTGATATTTACCAATGAATCCAAGGTGGCCGCCAGAAAATGGTGAAGAAAATGCTCAAAATTTCCCTTTTTTTGCAAATAGTTTATGAGCTCAGGCTCTAATGGTGTACGACAACCTCCATGAGCGGTAACATTTCATTGAGAGACACGTACCAATGAACAAAAATCAGGTGATTATTGCTTGATGTGTTGAATAATTAATAATTATGGCCTATTTCAAAATAGTCGTAGTGAAATCAATTAACGGTAATTCTCATAAAATGCATTATTGAACATGTTTGTTACACAGTTATCTCACAAACACAATTTAAGTGTCTAATCTTACTTTTTAATCCTCAACATGTCCAATAAAAGTATCATAACATGGGAAAAAAGTAGAAATTTACTAAGAAATTCAAGATAGCCGCCGCAACATTGTCAAAATGTCGCACCATTTTACAAATAATTTATGAGCACACGCTCTATTCTATATGAAAATATGAAATTCTGTATGAAAACCTCCATGAGTATTGGTGTTATTTATTTCCGAGACGTCCTATGAGTCAAGATCAGGTTATTAATGTTGATTTGTTAGGTAAATAATAATTATGGCCGATTACAAATGAATACTCCTAAAATGCTTTATTGAATATGTTGTGGATAATATAATAGTCATCTCACAAACAGGGTCTTGACCAGTATTTAATTTTGCATTTTATTTTCTCAATGAATCCTCTAAAAGTAATGTTAAGTGCTTTAGGCTAGAATGTAATATGGCAGCAGTGAAAATGACAAGAAAATATGCGTTTGTTCAGCTTTGGCCCCGGTAATCTAAAGCCTAATGACTCCTAAAAATTATTTATTGTAATTGTTAAACATGTACTACGTGATAATCATTATAGAAACACTGCTTTGGTGTTCACTCCAGAGATCACAGACACCTTAAAAGTTATCTCAGCCACTACAAGGTTGATCTTGGCCACTAACAAACTGGTGTCAGCCAGTGACAAAGTTATCTAAGCCACTACAAAGTGATCTTGGCCACTGAAGAGATGATCACAGCCACTTTAAAAGCTATCTAAAGCACTACAAAAGTGATCTTGACTACCGTAGAAGTAATTACAACCACTTTGAAAGTTATCTCAGCCACTACAGCAGTTATCTTGGACACTGCAGAAGTGATCACATTAACTTTAACAGTTATCTCAGCCTCTACAAAAGTTATCTTGGCCACTAAAGAAGCGATCACTTTGAAAAAAATCTAAGTCGCTACAAAAGTGATCTTGACGACTAAAAAGGTGATCACGTCCACTTTAAAAGTTTATCTCAGCCACTACACAAGTTATCGTGATCACTGAAGAAGTGATCATAGCCACTTTAAAAATTATGTCAGCCACTACAAAGGTAATTTCGGTCACTAACAACCTGGTGTCAGCCACTGAAAAAGTTATCTAAGCTACTACAGAGTGATCTTAGCCACTGAAGAAGTGATCACAGCCACTTGAAAAAGTATCTAGACCGCTACAAAAGAGATTTTGACCACTGAAGAAGTGATTACAACCATTCTAAAAATTATCTCAGCCATGACAAAAGTGATTTTGACCACCCAAGAAGTGATTACAACCTTTTTAAAAGTTATCTCAGCCTCTACAAAAGTGATCTTGACCACTGAAGAATTGATCAGAGCGACTTTAAAAGTTATCTCAGCCACTACAAAAGTAATCTTGGCCAGTGAAGAAGTGATAACAGCCACTTTGATAATTATGTCAGCCGATACAAAAGTGATCTTGGCCACTAAAGAAGCGATCACACACACTTTGAAAATGATCTAAGCCACTACAAAAGTGATCTTGACGACTAAATAAGTGATCACATTTATTTTAAAAGTTTTCTCAGCCACTACACAAGGTATCATGACCACTGAAGAAGTGATCATAGCCACTTTAAAAGTAATGTCAGCCACTACGATGGTGATTTTGGTCACTAGCAAATTAGTGTCAGCCACTGAAAAATTTAGCTAAGCCATTACAGAGTGATCTTGGCCAATGATGAAGTGATCACAGCCACTGTTTATCTAAACCTCTACAATAGTGATCTTGACCACTGAAGAATTTATTACAACCTTTCTACAAGTTATCTCAGCCACTACAAAAGTGATCTTGACCACTGAAGAAGATATCACAGCGAGCTTAAATGTTATCTCAGCCACTACAAAGTGATCTTGGTCAGTGAAGAAGTGATAACAGCCACTTTGCAAATTATATCAGCCTCTACAAAGTGATCTTGGCCACTGA
>OZ024916.1:27086003-27176003 GCA_964017125.1 Flabesymbios commensalis | reverse complement strand
GATGGTGTGATTTTCCCATAGAAATCTCAACATGGTGTGATTCTCACATAGAAATCTCTACATGGTGTGATTCTCACATAGAAATCTCTACATGGTGTTATTCTCAGATATAAATTTCTATATGGTGTGATTCTCACATAGAAATCTCTACATGGTGTGATTCTCACATAGAAATCTCTACATGGTGTGATTCTCACATAGAAAGCTCTACATGGTGTGATTCTCATATAGAAATCTCTACATGGTGTTATTCTCAGAAATAAATCTCTATATGGTGTGATTCTCACATAGAAATCTTTACATGGTGTGATTCTCACAGAGAAATTTCTACATGGTGTGATTCTCAGATATAAATCTCTATATGGTGTGATTCTCACATAGAAATCTCTACATGGTGTGATTCTCACATAGAAGTCTCTACATGGTGTGATTCTCACATAGAAATCTCTACATGGTGTGATTCTCACATAGAAATCTCCGCGTGGTGTGATTCTCACATAGAAATCTACACATGGTGTGATTCTCATTTCTAAATCACCACATAATGTGATACTCACATAGAAATCTGCGCATTGTGTAAATCTCATAAAGAAATTTTCACATGGTGTAATTCTCACATAGAATTATCCACATGCATGGTGTGATTCTCACATAGAAATCTCTACATGGTGTGATTCTCACATAGAAGTCTCTACATGGTGTGATTCTCACATAGAAATCTCTACATGGTGTGATTCTCACATAGAAATCTCCGAGTGGTGTGATTCTAACATAGAAATCTACACATGGTGTGATTCTCATTTCTAAATCACCACATAATGTGATACTCACATAGAAATCTGCGCATTGTGTAAATCTCATATAGAAATTTTCACATGGTGTAATTCTCACATAGAATTATCCACATGCATGGTGTGATTCTCACATAGAAATCTCAGCGTCATGTGATTCTCACAAAGCAATCATCCACATGGTGTGATTCTCACATAGAAATATCCACATGGTGTGATTCTCCCATATATAACTGTGTTCCTGTCTGAAATTACAACTTGTAATATAATATAAACTGAAAATCAATCCCAGAAAAACTGATATATAACTCTAAGGTCACTAATGTAACTAAGCGCCACGCACGACTGTTATCGTTTCCAATTTTTTCAGAGTTCTTTATCTGCTGGGAATGCTACTTTGTACACAAGCAAATTTCAATAAATAGCTCAAATTTTAAACAGGCTTTGATATTTCGTAAATATAAGAATTTGAATATTCATTATCATAAAATTTTGTGGTATGGATTGGAAAAACCGAGATTCTTATAGGCGGCATTGATTGTTAGCATTATTAGCGAGATATATAGTTCGATGAAGTAAGCCTTTTTCAGCACTGTTTATTCAATAATATTACGTATAATTATGTATCTAAAACGTCAGATATATCACTTAGCGAGTCAAGAACAATATAAAGTCAGGGGGAATCGGTACATAAAATACTGGAATACAAATTAGTAGAGTTATCTTGATAATTTTGTGTGACGAAAGATGGCTTGGTTAAGAGAACATCAGTTACAACAAGTCATACATCATTGACAACGGTAGAAAAACATAATCTGAAAGTTTAGCCTATAAATATTTTTAAAGGTTTGCATTTAATTATTAATGGCTCTAAAAAAAATTATGGGAGATGGCCCTAGGGTAGTGGTTAGCACCGCTGCCGTTCACGCTAGAGTTCGGGGTTCGTGTCACGGTCTTGGCGGTTTGAAATAAAAAAAAAAGATTCTTCCCCATCCACTCGTAAAACTCAATATTGTGGGGAGCCTCCGTGACCGAGAAGTAGCGTGCTCGGCCTCAGACCTCCAGGGTTTGAATTTCGAATCCTGTGTCTGGAAGGCAGTGTCATTTCACTCATCTTACCATCCTTATGAGGTTATCCTGGCCCAATTTAGCCTGTAGGTGCACAAAAATGGCCTAAAGCCCGATTCATTTAATTTCGGCATCATTAAATGACCTTGACTTTGTAAAGCATCGCTTCGCTCGGCTCAAATTTGTGAAGCATCGCTGATATAAATATTTTTTGGCTTGAGACAGAGAGTGAAAAAAATTTTTTTTTCAAAGATATATATAATTATAATACTATATGCTATATCACCAGACGCGTCCATAAATATAGCACGGTGATGTGGATCGCAAGTCTCCACCGATCACACATCACAGCCGCCGAAGAGCCGTGGAATCCGCTGGGTCCCAGGTTCGAGTCCTCCTCTGCGATGCCGTAGTTCTCCTCCATGAACTGTACCAGTGCGGTTGTGAGGGAGCTGGAGTACCTTCTCATCCTGTCGTCCACCTCCTCCGGGAGTGTGATCCTGACGGCATCCACCCAGCCACGAGACAGAGATCCATATTCCTAGAAAACCAAACAGAATTAACCATCACTGCAGAGTGACCTGACAAAATAACTGCTGTGCCCTTTCACCAGGTGGCCCTGTGTTCAGACTGTTTCAGAGCAGAACGACCAGCAACCCAGTAAACAGAAAACATCTGTATAACATTTGTACAATGTTGGACCAACGTCGAAACAGAGATCCATATTCCTGTAGCATTAACCCTACAATGCTGAAATATTTGTGTACAAACCATGGAAAACAAAGGGTTTTTCCCCAATTTGAGATCATCATAGATGTCTTTGTTAGCCTCTTTCTGCTTCATTTGAATACTTATGTTATGGGTCTACTGCCATTATAAATATTTTAATTCTTCCAGTGTGGGGACCGTCTTTTTACTGTTTATGTTTCTACAGACGTCCGATTCTGACGTATAAAGAGGGTCCCCCCGCTGAAAGGGTTAAACACTCAGAATTGAACATTACTACAAAGAACATTACTACCAACAAAATAGCTGCTATGCCCTTTCACAGTTTCACCAGGTGGCCCTCTGTCCAGACTGTGTTTGCGCAGAACGGCCAGCAAATATCCCACAAGATCACTTCAATGAAATGAGTAATTTTGCTTGGTTTGAACAAGGAATTCATTTAAAAAATCTCACCATTATAAATGAATTGAAATGAATGGGGTTTTAGGCCACCTTTGTGCACATGAACAAATTTCTCATTTTACTTTGATGTTATTCATTATATGAGATACGTTCCCCTGTATTTAAGCATGAAATAATTTCTCAGCTACTATTCAATCAGAGATTTCATCCTGAGTGGCCTGGACTGCAATAATTTATTACATCTCGATAATTATTATCAGAATATCACATTATGTCTATACTGCCGTGCAATGGCAAACAAAACAGCAGTAGCTGCTTAACCCTCAGACCACTGAGATATTCAATTTAAATTTTCAGTCACTTAAAGTTGTGTCTCGCTACCGCGACACACAACTTAAAGTAACTAAAATGTTATAAATTTTGTGAACTTTAGGTCCCAATCTTAATCTGTGTTTCAAGAATTAAGCCACATTTCACTGTGAACAGCTCGTTGTCAGGGGTTATACAGATGCTAATGAAAACACAGAATGTCTACTGCAGTCGACATCAGTGCTCTAAGGGTTCACTGGTCAAGTAAGCAACTACATCTCTACTCTGCAAAGCCAAAAGGCAGTATCTGCTTAATTGAAAAGTAAGATACCTTTTGGCTTTGCACGGCAGAGCTGTATATATGCATACAGGATGTTTATATGCATACATGATCTCACCTTGACGATGTAGCCAGTGTGCTGGTAACTTTGGTTTGCCGGACTGGGTAGATCTGGAGAAGGCATGACGTCGTACCCTTGTTGCTGCAGGAGAGCTCCTAAGCTCTTGTTGCCTCTGAGTATCGTCTCAAATTGAGTGGCATCTGTTCTGTATGTCAGACTCCGTATGGACGACTTTAGTGGATCTAACTCTCCTCTGAAATTTTATCGACATATTAACCCTTTCAAGCCTGAAATTACCATTGTCATCGTCATTCACTACAAGGCGAGAATTGCTGTCGCGATTCGCGACTAGTAGTGGATGAAGATGACCTGAACTGGGTGGCAAATGAGAAAATTATTTCGTTATTATTAAAATAGTCCCATGAAAATTTTCGTTCCAAAACCCCTTGGTGTAGGAAAATAATTAGTTCTTCGGATATGCAAAATTATGCTTGATTAATCGTGGGGCCTAAAGGGCTAATTAGGAGCTTATTTTGTAGGATAAAGTATACAGCTGTGAAATGCGCATGTGTGGAATGGTCAAGTGTAGGCCTACTTTAGCCTATAGAGTACACTTTGACAGCATTAATATCACGACTGAACTGATTACAAGATACTACTCGGGCGGGGGCCCTGGGGTAGTGGTTAGCACCGCTGCCTTTCACGCCAGAGTCCGGGGTTCGGTTCCCGGCCTCGGCGGTTTGAAAGAAACAAAATTGTTCCTTCCCCATCCACGTGTGAAAGTTAGTATTGTGGGGAGCCTCCGTGACCGAGAGGTAGCGTGCTCGGCCTCAGACCGCCAGGGCTCGAATTTCGCATCCTGTGTCTGGAGGACAGTGTCATCTCAATCATCTCACCATCCTCAGGAGGTTCTCCTGGCCCAGTTTAGCCTATATGTGCACAAAGGTGGCCTAAAGCCCGATTCATTTCATTTTTTATTTACAAGATACTACTCCAACGAGAAATTGGCCCTATGCTCTTTTAATGTTAGCCCAACGTCTGCGACGTTGGCCGACATTAAGCCAACATTTGGTGAGTGTGCCGTGTTTGCTGGGAAAGCTCTTACTGTCAATATGCAGGAGGTCAACTGTTTCCAGTCCCCCACGGTAACATAACCTTTAGTGTCACAACACAAAGCCCACATGAGAGAAATGGTGGTGAATTATATCCTCATAGATGTCGCTCAAGTATATAGAGGTTATATGACTTGAGAGCTTGCTCTTAATGTGGCGATGGGTATGAAATGCAGTATTAGTATTATTATCTTGGCTGATAACTGTGGATGTGGGGTGATATGTCATTGTGGAATGTCCAGGGGCCACTGTTGCATTCTGGGGACCACATTGTCCTGCGTATTTTGACAGTTGACTACACCTTTAACATGATTAAGCACCAATTTTTGAACATGTTAAAGATAAAACGTGACATTAATCAACAAAATTTCAAAATCATTGACTTCTATTTTGTAAAATCTGAATTATTTTAAAAACTACAAGTGGGTGAAAATTGCAATTCAATAATGTAGAGATTAAATGGTTAATATCCCATTAACATGGCGTAATTGGGCCGATATCGGTTTATTACCGCTTGATATCCACAGTAACGGCCAATACAACCTAGTGTTCAGTAGTCACAGTTTTTGCCTTCACCGACCAATACTGAGCCATTACAGAATATATACAAGTATATTGTATTTTTTCAGTCCCACACTGATGTGCAAAAGTATCCGGACACACAATTTATTGGACCAATTCGGATCAATACTGTGATGTTATCATATTCAGGAAGAACTAGATAAAATAATATCAAAATATCATAGCCAACCGTAAAACATGGACCTACATCATACAATATCAAACAGTATGACAGGAAGGTGCCAACGAATCAATGATTTAGAAGAAGAAGAATAGGAAAATCCCTACAGATGATTATCATCACAGCAGATAGCACTAAAAGACAGGCATTGGTAATATTGTCAAAAGTGATTGTTAGTAGATTTGATAACCGCGCTCTTCCTGTTTCATAAATTTAAATATTTTTTGAAATATCGATCTTCATTACTTATGAATTATGACAATAAACTTTTAATTTTACGTAATCATTAAAATTTGAATTTAAATGGCGGGTCACATTATTTTGGTAAAATTGCGTATAAGATATTTCAGACGTTATCCCAACAACAAAGATGCTCAACCACTCTCGTTTTTAATGTTGGGCCATTCGCAGACGGTGGCCCAACATTAAAAACAACAGTGGTTGAACGTTGGGTGTCCCTGCGTTATCCACCTGTTTAGCTGTCTCGCCGACACGAGGTATCCCAGTTCGATCCAGTCCTGTGGGCTGGCGTGGCCCTGTGACACCGGGGGATCCCCCGTCAGGTGGGCGTGGCTGTGGAGATCCACCAGGAGTCCTGGCCCCTTAGCTGCCACATGGCTCCTGGCGTCCGTGATAAAATGGTGGAAGTCCACCCAGGCCCGCCTGGCCGCCACCTCTCCGAAAGTTCCCTGGAACAGAAAATTATATTCTATCGTTCCAATTACTGGGATTATACCTGGGCCTATACTATTCTGCAAAGTCAAAATGCAGCAACTGCTCACTTGTAAAGTAAGCAGCTACTTTTGTTTTGCACGGCAATACATATATAATGATTTAGTAAAAATTAAACTAGATGACCTGTCGCTCACCATATGATTGCTCTAGATGAATTTTGGCGTGTGGCCTAAATGTACGTGACAATCATCAAGATCGACCGTATGGTGCTTTTACAGTGGAGAATATTTGTTGTTTAAGTTAATATTGGCCACCCTCTGGGTAAAGACTTTTGCTTGTGCAAAATACGAAGTTGATCCATTAATGACAAGGTGGCAAAGTCATACAAATTTATAAAAAATAACACTTGTTTGCTAAATATTAAATGAGCGATAGTTATGGCGAACAGGTGTCATTTTGAAGCAGAATAACCAATAAGTCCTCTTTTCGTGTTTTCTTTTCGCATTTGCAGTAGTGAGGTCAGACCATTTTTTTCATATGTTGAAAAAATTAAAAAATTTATGGAAATTTGGAAAAAAAATACAGGAAACAAATCAGAAATATTTTTGCAATATAATGAGTTATGAAGTAAAAGTCATTTTGTTCAAACAGGGGGGTAGCTGTGTTTAGCCCATTTGCGCTCCTTTGCGCTCCACTTCACACGAAAATAAAGTGAATTTTTGAAATCTACAATAAATTTTACACAAACCTGTATTTCTGTCTTTTTCCATTACTTATTTGCAATACCGAAAAATTATCTTTTACAAAAGAAAATACTTCAAATTTGACAGACTTTTGCGGTTGAATTTGGGAAACGCTCGACGTCCCTATTTGCAGAGTAGACTTTAAAAAATAAGCCAAGGGTTTTCATTTTCACCTTTTCACCAGCTGCTAAGCCTAATCGATGATCGATAATGCACTTCTGAAACAACGCGCTCTCGCTGAAAAACATTATGCTATTTACAGCGGGATACATACAGATTTATACTAATCTCTTACTAGGTCGATATTCGTGTCCGGGTCCAGGTACTTAGGATGTAAATGGTTCACCACTATGTAGGGTAAATAACCAGCAATATTTTTGATCTGCTGGCGTACCTTCCACCCTAACTCCCAAGTCATCTCATCTTTGGATCCGGTCACGTTACAATGCTCCGTATCTTTGTCACCACAGTTATGACTCCACAAGCACAGTCCTGTAATCAAACAGACAGATCAATTATGAATATGAAGTTTCATACCGAAGGGTCATATTTGACATTTCTCAGCTCATGTTGACCTGTTTGTTTTAAGGAGATGATTTCAGAGAAATATTAATTTAGGTCAGGAGGCAATTATTTGGTTAATTATCGATTACACATGAAAACCATTGAAATCGGAACAGTGTAACATTAAACAGAGTATTTTAGATTATAGTGTATGTATCTCGTGTTTTTATTTTATCATATAAACTGTAATGATAATATTTAATTTAATTTACCTTAATCGGTATAAAATAAGGTCGTGAATAAATGCAGTTGGAAATTGGTCCACTGTGGCAGCCGCATGTGCTGACAGTCGGGAATCAGAGTAATTGTACGAGGTATCATTATTATTATAGCCTACATATAGCTTACTTGTGTAAAAACAGTTTATACAGAACGATTTTCAGCATGAGAGCTATACAATTTTTGATGCGATACTCCTTGTTTTCAGTCAGTCATTTCGAAACTAAAAACAATCACGTGAGCAGTCATTTCGAAACTAAAAGCAATGACGTGAGCTACAGAAACTGTCTTTACATAATTATAGCCTACAAATGTATAATCATAATGATGCTACCTTAGAAATCACTAAGATTACCCACTGTAATTTATGGCGTATATGGCGCGGTGCATTGTGATCCCAACCCCCACCTTGCTCCTCGTATTATAACCTCTTATGTATTTCCCTTTAAAAAGGATGGAAAATGCAAAAAAAAACATTCTTTATTTTTTTAGGAGTTTAAGTTTTCAAAATGAACGTGTATGTTACTGAATTACCTCTAGCAGCCAGAGTGTGCCTTAGCGATCAGAGTGTCGTATGTGCCACTCGAATAAGTGGCACGGGTGTCACATTTTCGAGTGGCATATACGATCTGCTAAAGATCACCCCACAGAAACAGGCGGCACGAAAAAAAGCTTACCGGTCGGTGCGTCATAGCATCCTGAGTCTCTGATCGGCAGGTCAGACGGTTCAAAACGTCCCCCGTGGGGTATAACTATAATCAAGCGAGAGTCCGTACTCCCCTCATAGTACTCAGTGAAGTATCTGTACCCCACCCTGCTGTGACCTTTGACCGCTTTGACCTTGTCCGCAACAGATCCCAGATGGAAGAGCGCAGACGATGTGATCAGAATCAGCAGTGATGGCATTGTCGTTCTCCATAGCTCCATAACTATCTGCGTAGTGGAAGTCAAGCTGTTAAACAAGTTACGTAATATTTGCGATAAAATAGAATGAAATAAAGTATGTAGAATCATTCCTGCTTCGCACCCATTTACATAATGCAAGATGAAGAAAATAAAATGTTATCTACTATAAAGCATGCTGAGGTTTACTATATTACCATGATTACTGATACATAGTTATGTGGGTGAAAAACAGCAAACCTCCACCGGAATTAATGATCGTAATCCTGATCCTGGATCATCCCCCAAATTTAATGGATTGGTCTTTGGCCCGAGCCACACCTCCCATAAAAGTTTCATTCATATCCGTGCGATCTGGATCGAAATCCGGATCCCGGATCGTATTCAGGATTATCGCCAAAATATAGCCGATTGCGCGAGACACACCATGCAAATCGCGGACGGACGGACGGACGGACGGACAGACGGACGGACGGACGGACGGACGGACGGACGGACGGACGGACGGACGGACGGACGGACGGACGGACGGACGGACGGACGGACAGACAGACAGACAGACAGACAGACAGACAGACAGACAGACAGACAGACAGACAGACAGACAGACAGACAGACAGACAGACAGACAGACAGACAGACAGACAGACAGACAGACAGACAGACAGACAGACAGACAGACAGACAGACAGACAGACAGACAGACAGACAGACAGACAGACAGACAGACAGACAGACAGACAGATAGACAGACAGACAGACAGACAGACAGACAGACAGACAGACAGACAGACAGACAGACAGACCAAAACGACCAAAAACATAGCCTTCCTGGCGGAGGTACTATAAGTAAAGTATTAGCGTGGAAATGTACAGCTTTTTCAATATTCTTTTATAGTTTAAATTATTATACATTGCTACGGTTGACACATATTTTCAAAATCAATCTTTCTCCTAATTCTTGTAATTACCAAATAATTTCGTCATATTGCTAATAAATCCTGCTTCATAGTAAATGAAAATCACCCGATGAGGTGATGTAAAGACGGAAAGCCCAACAATGGGCATTTTGTCAAAACAGCCCCTTTACCCAGCAAACATAATCAGACATTGAAACAATGATAGTTTAATGTTGGGCCAGCGCCAGAGACATCACGCCAATAATTGATGTATTGCCTTGTGTTTTCTGTGTAGTCGCCTATCACGATTATATTTGTTTTTTTAATTTTCTTATGAGCACAATAAAAAATCATGCACCTTTTAAACATGTTAGATAAAACGTTACATCAATCCGCAAGATTTCAAAATCCATTTTGTGAAATCTGAATAATTTTCCCTCACTTGGGTGAAAATTCAAACTAAATAACTTGGCGCCCAAAGGATTAATTCAATCGTGGATAAATGTACGTCTACGTCGCCGATCAGACATCAAACTACCATCATGCCACGCAAAGGTAAACAACAGTATCTGTTTACTTAAAAAAATAAGCAGATACAGCTGTTAGTCTTTGCAGTTTGTCTTCCCTAGCAACCCGGCCCCGATGGCTCATTCGGTCCGGTTGTGGTTCAAAACTCAGAGGTAATGGGTTCGATTCCTGGTCGTGGGGGTTGCTGTCATCCGTCGGGATTGTGAATATTATACAGTGCTCCAAATTGTTCAAATACCTGGAGTGTGGAGTGTTTTCCATAGCACTGTGCACTATAAAGACATCTTGACGTCATTCGAAAAGAGTAGTTCAGTCGCGATATTGCTATGATTGGGCAGAAAACACAAGATGGTGAACGAATGCTGGTTTAATGTTGGCCCACCTTCTACGACGCGGACCAACAATAAACCAGCATTTGTTCAACGGCTCGTTTTTGCCAGGATTCTGGCATGTGTGATACTGTTCAGGCTAACCAGCCTTCGAGAAGTAGCTCAACTGGCAGGAGGTTCAGTGTAAAAGCTGAATCCTGACCATGACCCGTATTAAGGTATTCTCGTACAAGTTACGATATTACGTAGGCTTTGGATTGGTCGGATCGACCAATCCGAGGCCTACGATATATCGTGAATTGTACCAGAATATGGGTCTTGCGTGTAGACGCTGGCCGGGTCACCCTGACCCATTGCTCGGTAAATGTTTCCTGTTTTTCTGAGACTCGTATATCACATATCTCGCTGTGCTGCCCACTGATAGGGATGGCGCCTCCAGACTTTAACCTGATGGTACGTAAATATGAGGAACAGCGGGCGATTGTTCCCGCAAATGCATACGATTCGCGAAATTGACAAAAATATATACCACAAGGAGAACAGGATATTTTACGATATTTTTTAGTTTTCAAAATGATGTTATTGTAATAGTGTTTCGAGTAAAATAATGAGTGTTTCAAATTTAATAGCAACAAATAGTTTTCCACTTACTATCTGGGCATCTGGAAGGAATGCAAAATGTTTAGATTTCCATCCTTAGGCCTATATTTGTGATAATTGAATGTATTATATACTATATCTGAGACCGACTGTCGGTTGTAGTTCATGGTATAAATTGGTTGGTCGCTGCTGATTGATTGATTGTTTGATTGATTGACGTGGAGCTAACGTTGGATAAATGTTGGACCTGCGGCAACACGATGGACCAATATTAAGCCAACAGTGGCTAAACGTCTCGTGTGCTTGCTGGGCTGGACTCGACTGGTACGTGTATTTATCTGATGACTCCAGCTGTCATATTACTGATCCAGGTGGGAATCAACAATTCACTGGTGCATTTTTAATAATTTTAGTTACAAGCATGGACACAGCTCAACCCAGGCCCATAATTATGTACCATCTTCCCATCAGCAAGGCTTGGCTTCTCGAGGCCACAGGTCTTGTTCTATCAATGGCAACCTGATGTAGTAGGCGTAGTTGGAACAGTTGTGATTAATTCTGCCTCGGAACTCGCGGGTTTACACCCGCTGTAGCATTCAGGTTTCAAAGAAACAAATTTGTTCCTTCTCCACTCATTCTTAAATACTGTATTGGGGGGGTATCCGTGGCCGAGAGGTAGTATGCTCTGTCTCACATGGCCAGGGTATTAATTTCAAATCCTGTGTCTGGAGGCAGTGTCATCTGATTTATCTCACAATTCTCTTGGTCCAGCTTAATTTGCATGTGCACATTTTATTCATTAGTTCGTGCATTCGCTCGATCGTTCGTTTCATTCATTCATTCATTCATTCATTCATTCATTCATTCATTCATTCATTCATTCATTCATTCATTCATTCATTCATTCATTCATTCATTCATTCATTCATTCATTCATTCATTCATTCATTCATTCATTCATTCATTCATTCATTCATGCATTCATTCATTCATTCATTCATTCATTCATTCATTCATTCATTCTACCAATGTAACTTCGTACTAGGAGGCTCAAACATACGTGTCTCTGATATCAAATTGTTATATTTAATAAAATCGTCCGACGTGTAAATAATACAGTGGGAGGGGAATACTTTTCACCATCCTAGAAAAAATTGCGAGAGGCCAACTAAATTTACATCGGACCTTTCCCCATTTTTAAAATCCTGTACTATGATGGGCGGAAAGCGACGATCCTGGAAGTCGGATCGTCACGTCTCCATCTTGTTTCGGGAACGATTTGGCTCTACTACCACACATTTAGGCCTAACAACACATAAACAACATAATTCAGCATAACTGATATTTAAACAAAGCACTTTGTTTTTTATTTTGTCCAATAATAAAATTAGAGTCTACCAAACGTTGATTGAAAAGCTGAAATAGTATTTTTGGCCTACAGCGTTTTACTTACTGGGGTTTACTTACTGCAGGTTTCCCACGCATGCTGACCCCCCCCCCCCCCCCCCCTCCATAGAGGTTTTTCTATACAGGTGGGTTCACAACGAAACATGCATATATCAGGACGCTCACATGGCTGTTTTAACATGCGATTATTTTATGGTAGACATACGTACCTGACGTGTAGGTAATGGTGGTTGTAGCAGTCCCTCCGCGGGATCTGCCTTGTTTCCACGTGTTGAGTGTGTACCCGAGAAGTGGCAGAGCAGAGTGTTTGTTTACATGTTTACGTTGAATGTTTCCTCCATCTGACCCTTAAATAATACTAGCCAAGATCTACGCAACGGCAGCATCATTGTTTTAGGATCACAGCATGTTAATGATGAAATCCTTGCGGATGGGATTGCTGTAGCTGCGTTGGAGCAAAACTTCAAAAATGGCCCGACTATCGAAACTAGTGGATTTTGCCTGGTTTCTTTTGCAGGCACATCCTGCTATCATGTATGTCCACTGCGCTCCACATGTACATCAACGATGTTCTATCTAGTGTGCAGCCTGGTTTCTGTGAGTTGCCAGCGCATTGCCATCGACAGAAGATGCTGTGAGAGGATGGCTCAGCATCGAGCTGCTCAGCGTACCACCCCGCTCCTCCCTATGTGCGTCCGCGCAGTGTGTATCAAGTCCATGCCGCAGTACAAAGCCAAAGTGCACTAACTGTTCACTTGAAAAGTGAACAGTTACTGTATTTTAGTTTTGCACGGCAGTATTTCAACCGTTCTTATTCCAGCTAACACGAGAGGTTGAACTGATATCGATTTAATGTCGTATTAAAGTATCTTGCTCGCTTGGATAATTATATATATATACAAAATGTATAATATGATACATATAAATCATATAGTAATCCTGTACATTTCAACTGTTCCAACATTTCAGAAAACATGTATATTTAGATGTACACATAATTCCTTTAATTGTTTCGGCTTTTCATTCTTTTAAGTTGTTTTATAGACCTATAGTAATTTGCACTGTTCGTATATTTTGTTATAGACATGATAAAACGGGAGAAATGATTACTAGGCCTAATATTACTTGATATCTTTTTAAATTAGTGAATTAGTTATAAAAATGCCATAAAATATTTGGGAATAAAAGAAAACAATTTGGTGAAATCTTTTCCTCCAAATTTGATTTTAATTGCTCTGTTCCTACCTGTCCCAAATTTACACATAATATTAACCAACATGGATGAAAAACTGGCTTAAAGCCACAATCTGGTCCAAATGGTCCAGCCTTTTATCTTTGCTATAGTGATACAACGTGGCGTTAATAGCGGCGCGCGAGTCTTAACATCCCAGGAACCATGATGCGATGGTTCAATGCTTCCCCAGTGTTGGGCCAGCATCACAAGCGGTGGGCTATCAACTACACATCACCGTACCAACTTCTCGTTTTGTCTGATGACCCTGTAAGCTTAGAGAGTAAATACTGGCGCAACATTTCATGCATCTTGTGAGCGACCCAGTGTTGGGTTATTGCTGGTCCAGCGTCTGCGACGCTGGCCCAACATTCAACCAGCACTGGCTCAATGTCTGGTGTATGTTGGATATGAGAGCTTTTCTCGGGTGATCCCATTCCTGAATAAACCCACTACAGCTGCCGGATTTTGAGAGATCAGCAGGAGAGTTTAGATTTTAATACAGCGAGTTGATGTTGTCTTAAGGCAGATGAACCTCTTGTGGATAAATTCAAGCCGCAGACCACTCTATGGCCCTTTGTAGTTATAGTTATTGCACAGCTGGCTTTATCGCTGCAATCCGCGCGATCCTTTCTGGGTACAAATCTGGTCCGCTGTTGGTAAAAAGTAGGCCATACTACTCCTTTGATAAAAGAATCGAAGCTGTGGTACTTAAAGCAGCAAGTTCGAAAATCGAACCCAGGATCTGTGCAATTAGACCACGGAGTAGCGTGTTGCCTGACGTGATCACAATATATATTTATTTTTATTTTATTTGACTTTCCAGTTGAAAACATGCACAAAATGGTACACTATCATTATTATTAATTACGTAACATGTTAGTAGCTTTCGTTGACAAGAACAGGTCGAGACGACCTCTACGATGCCTGTCTACCATGTATTAGAGAATTAAAATTGTATAATAAAGTAATATGTAATAGTATAATATAAAACCTACTGTTCACAGTTGGAATACTTATCATGTAAGACACTCTGGAAAGTGTAGAAACCGAATTAAAACCTCTGAGCGCTCTAGATGTTTATTATATGAATGGACATATACAACTAGGGTATACGTAAAAAGTAGTAAAACGATATGGTACTTTGAATTATAGCATCTACACATACATACATCCCTAAATAAAAGCATTACTATTAACCTAGAATGTATCCGCTGACGTCCGTTCATATAACCGTCGCGCCGTCGAGAAATGCTACCTAGTAGGTATTCAATACTGGCGTTAGCTCATATACATGTAGGCCTGGGGATGATTTACAAAAGCCTGCTAAAAACACTGCACCTCCCCTCCCCCCGCCCCCCCCCCCCCGTGCGACATAAGTTTCTTCGCTTGTTGTTGTAGGAAAATATATCAACTTTAATATTCGAAACAAGAACCAAAAATTTCGGTGTCCAAAAACCATAATTGAGACACTTTAATCACTATACATGTACCCTAAAAAAAGTCATACAAAATTAAAAAAATATTATTCAGTCATCATTTTTTATTTGAATTATACTATTTCATTAAAAATTCAGCTAAAATACGCTACCATATTTCAAATTAAAATAAACAATTGGTAAAAGTTGCAAAACGTGCATCTTAATCATTTTTTGTTTTTTAATTTTAATTGTATTATTTGTAAGTTTTTCTTCGCGGAATTCCCGTTAATGATACAGTTTTATACGATTGTGTATTAAACATATATGATTCCTGAGTAAAGTGATAGCATTAACACACAAAAAAAAGGCTCGTCAGCATGCAGTTATCACCCAGCGATCGAAGTGTACACAAAATAACTAATTTTTAGTGACGCGAGCTGTGAAATATTAATAATTGCACTGGTCCTATTTGCTTTTGACAACTCTTGTGCACATAGATAACCATAGTATCGTATCTCGAGTACGCTACCTATCGATCACGAAGGCTTCCCACAAAATTTTATATTTTAAACGTGAAGAGAAATAATGAAAACAAGAAAGATTTGGTGTGTTTTATTGAAACCTTGATAAAGGGAGCGGGGGACAAACCCCAAACAGCATCATGACAGACGACAATACATTCACACTTCACCGTAAGTGACAAATAACACCTTTCACTGGAACTTGTCATATTACTTGGCATTGTTCCAAAAAGGCGAGTTCAACAAGGCGTGAATTGGTTCACACGTGCGTAGCAGGTGGTCAGTGCTCAGGGTTATGTCACGTGTCGGATTGTCATGTCACCTATTGAGTGAGAATAGAAATCTAACTGTGTCATGATTCAAGTCATTCTGCGACTATAAAACAGTGATGAGCTCCAAGATATGTCATTATCAATGAATGACTTTGCCCAATGCATTTTCTCATCATTACCGTTGTCAACTAAGCAATTTTCAACATGACTACCAAAGGTACACTGAAAAAGTTACAACAGAAATTTACCAAGAGGTTATCGCAAAGAAGAAATCATGATCGTCCAGCCACACTGGAGCAGATACAGGTGCCATGTAACAGTTTATCTTCTGAGTATTCTTCATATTGCTGTGGGTGGTCTGATACCTCATCCATTGAGTCAGTGGAACTTTCCAGAGAAGATTATACTTTGGAATCAGAGAACATTGAAGAACGGCTTTTCAACCAGAACAAAATCAAGAACTTCTCAGTCCAGCTGTCAGAAGACAACTACAACAGGGACAGTAAACTACATCAAATACAGGTGCCATGTAACAGTTTGTCGTCTGAGTATTCTTCATATTGCTATGAGTGGTCAGATACCTCGTCCATTGAATCGGCGGAACTTTCGAGGGCTGATTATACCTTGGAATCTCAGGCACAAGAGCTGCCACATCCGAATTTTAAAAGTATATTAAACGTCTCAGTCCAGTTATCAGAAGACAACTACAGCAGGGACAGTGATCTTGACCTGTCTTTACTCAGCTCTATAACTGGTACTACCTGTTCTACTCAGCTGATCACATCACCTCTCAACAGTACTCGGCATGATGACTCTATTCACTCTGGTATCGCAGATATCACCTGCTCTGAATTCACCACTCATGCTGATCATCACACCAACATAGTAAAAGTCTTATCTGAGGATACCAGCATGACGTCATCTACATGTACTGACACCTGTCTGACAAATGAAGAATCAGAACATTATCTAGAGGCACCACCTCCATCTCCAGCCAGAGAACCTCTAGGACCTCGTCCACCTTGTGAAGGTTGTGAAGCAATCCAAGTTAATCGTGAGTTGGTGGCTGGTGATGTTGTCGCCATGACAATGACTCATTCAAGAAAACGTCAAATAAAGAAAAGTCTAAAGCGTGTCAGGAATATAATGAGAGATGGACATCAAGACAGACTAAGAACTCTAATAGTATTATAATTCTACATCATTGTTATAATAGTTCTGTTTTTGTTTGTTATATTTATCATTTTTGTTTGAAGTTTGGAATTGCGTATTTACATACCAATTTTAAATTATATAATGTTACCACGTTATTATGATGTATATATGTCATTTAAATAAACGATCATCACTATTATTGACATTGTAGTTTTAACTTATAAGATACATGTAACATTGTTTAATTGACTATGTTAATCAAAGCTGTTGTCATTATATATCGCTATACTTCGATAACGTTTTTCCTGCCCAAGTTCACAGTTGATCTTTCGGTGACATTAGAGATCTCAATTCATAATTTTGCGGATTTCTGCGCACTATGCACTTAATACAATTAAGATAAAATCTTATCACAAAAAAACCTGTTTAGCAAAATATACAGACACAGCTTTGAACAAGGCAATCATTTTAAATTTTTACGTGATAATACATCCATATATACTTTTTGTGCATATCCAATTGTGTTCTTTCATACAAAACACATATGTGTGGATACCAAAAACTTGCTTATAGCATGCTGGAAAGACAGTATGCAGCTATTACCATGAATACAATATTTCACATTCGGTAATGGCGGTCATTTTGGAAAATTGATTTTTCGGTTCTTTACCCAACGAATATTCTTGTAAACTTTTTTTAAGAGACAAGTAATAATAATAATAATAATGGTGAGTTCTTATATAGCGCACATACAATGCTCTGTGCGCTTCACACATATTACCCCTGGTCACTGGACCTGTTCATTCATGTACCATTTCAACTCCCTTTTTGGAGCATACAGCACTTGCAGCCATTTCGGCGCTAGGAACTAGTCGCACACATTACCATCTCTGTCCTACCAGGTACTCATTTACACCTGAGTCAAGTGAAGCATGTGAGGGTAAAGTGTCTTGCCCAAGGACACAACATCGAAATAATGTCCCAATATTGATAGGGGAGAAACATGATATTTCTCTGAAAATCCTGCACCAAGCGGGATTCGAAACCGCACGGCAGGCAGTGACATTGGCAAAGCTCCGCGCTCTAGCCATTGCGCCACGTCCCTCTCAAGTACACATACTAATGAATCAAAAAAGGCTAAAAAAATCGAATAGTCAAATCTAATAGTCAAATCTAAGTCAAATAGTTTATTCATGCATAAGGGCCACTGGCCTACATTGGAAATATAATAACACACACACATTCAATTATTTTTCAATTCAAACAATTTGTATATAAATATAGTAAATTGAAAAATAATGTTATCATCTTGTGTCGAAAACAGTTTATTGAAAATTTTGGATAGATAAATAACATTCTAGAATATAAAAACATCTGATTTCTTTGTATTTTAGACATATTATTACTGTGTGAAATTCATATTCCAGAACATTGTCATCACAGAAAGTACTGTACGTAAACATTTTTCTTCCGGGATAGTATCATGTCTCCTATTTTTCAATTGCTAAATTATGGCTGGCTCATTTTAATCCAGTGAACGCTATAATATGTTTCCGTACTGGTAAGACATGAAGATAACGTTTCGGTTCTAATGTATATTTAAAATACTTATATTTTTGGTTATAATTTGTTTAGCAACCATACGCCTACATTTTGCATGGCTTACCAGGAGGGGGGAGGGGGGTAGTCTATGTTTTCAACCTCATTTATCAATTTCAATCCGTCGTATTTTTGGAGCATTTTTCTAAAAATAGAGGCCTATTATTAGGCTAAAGATAGGACAAAATAAATCTAATACTTGCTTTAACATGATCACGGATAAAAATGAATTAAGTCTTCCTTTACCGCCTTCCCCCTGATAAAACTACTATTAAAAAAAACTGCACAAAATACTAAATGTTGAACTGATGGAGGACCCCCGAGGTAGCCCTTGGGCAGAAATTAATTAAATTTTAGCAAGGCCGAGACAAGAGGTTTTTGAAATACTATATCCCCAGGGTCATTTGAAGGTTATTTCTAGGTCAAATGTCAAGGTCAAACGGTAAAAATACCTCTCAAATATTGCGCACATCGCACAAATTAAAAATGCAAGAGAACATTGCGTCCATGTCACTGACCATTCTGGTCGGCGATTTTCAACCACGCATGTAATAAAATATACCTATTGCAATTGATGCATGTACATAAAATTATGTGGATTTTGCATAAATGCGAATTTGGTAAAGAAAGTTAGGCCTAGTTTAACTTAAATGCGAAATTGGCAAAGGAAGAGTTTAAGGTGAATTTTGACCACACTTGTGCAGATAGATAACAGTAGCGTCTAAAGTCAACTACGCTACCTGTCGATCACGAAGGTTTCCCACAATATTTCGTATTTTAAAAGTGAAGAGAAGACAAGAAAGATTGGTGTGTTCTATTGAAACCTTGATGAAGGGAGCGGGGGACTAACCCCAAACAGCATCGAGACAGACGACGATACATTCACACCTCGCCGTAAGTGATAAATAACACCTTTCACTATAACTTGACATATTGCCTGACATAGTTTCAAAAAGGCGACTTCAACACAAGGTGTGAATTGATTCACACATGCGCAGTAGGTGGTCAGTGCTCAGGGTCATGGCACGTGTCGGATTGTCATGTCACCTATTGAGTGAGAATAGAACTCTAACTGTGTCATGATTTATGTCATTCTGGGACTATAAAACAGTGACAAAGAAGAACTCGTGATCGTCCAGCGACACTGGAGCAGATACAGGTACCATGTAACAGTTTGTCTTCTGAGTATTCTCCATATTGCTGTGAGTGGTCTGATACCTCATTCATTCACTCAGTGGAACTTTCTAGAGGAGATTATACTTTGGAATCGGAGACTAATGAAAAAAGGTCTGTGACCAGAGCAAAATCCTTAACTTCTCAGCTCAGCTTTTTGAAGACAAATACAACAGGGACAGTAAACTACAGCAAAGAGAGGTGCGATGTGACAGTTTGTCGTCTGAGTATTCTTCCTATTGCTGTCAGTGGTCTGATACCTCGTCCATTGAGTCGGTGCAGTTTTCCAGATCAGATTATACTTTCGAATCAGAGAAAAATGAGGAACGGCCTTTCATCCAGAGCAAAATCAAGAACTTCTCTGCCCAGAAGTCAGCAGACAACTACAGTAGAACCTCCCGTGGATAAGTTCAAGCCGCAGACCACTCTATTGCCATTTGTAGTTATAGTTATTCCACAGCTGGCTTTATCTCTGCAATCCGCGCGATCCTTTCTGGGTACAAACCTGATCCGCTGTTGGTAAAAATAGGCCATACTACTCCTTTAATAGAAGATATGAGGAAAAATTAGCTGTGGTACTTAAATCAGCAAGTTCGAAAATCGAACCCAGGATCTGTGCAATTAGACCACGGAGTAGCGTGTTGCCTGACGTGATCACAATATACTTTTATTTTTATTTCATTTGACTTTCCAGTTGAGAACATGCACAAAATGGTACACTATCATTATTATTAATTACGTAACATGTTAGTAGCTTTCGTTGAAGAGAACAGGTCGAGACGACCTCTACGATGCCTGTCTACCATGTATTAGAGAAATAAAATTGTATAATAAAGTAATATGTAATAGTATAATATAAAACCTACTGTTCACAGTTGGAATAATTATCATGTAAGACACTCTGGAAAGTGTAGAAACCTAATTAAAACCTCTGAGCGCTCTAGTCGTTTATTATATGAAGGGACATATACAACTAGGGTATATGTGAAAAGTAGTAAAACGATACATACATCCCTAAATAAAAGCATTACTATTAACCTAGAATGCATCCGCTGACGTCCGCTCATATAACCGTCGCGCAGCCGAAAGATGCTACCTAGTAGGTATTCAATACTGGCGTTAGCTCATATACATGTAGGCCTGGGGCTGATTTACGAAAGCCTGCTAAAAACACGATTTTGCTGCACCCCCCCCCCCCCCCTCGTGCGACATAAGTTTCTTCTCTTGTTGTTGTAGGAAAATATATCAACTTTAATATTCGAAACATTAACCAAAAAATTCGGTGTCCAAAAACCATAATTGAGACACTTTAATCACCATACATGTACCCTAAAAAAGTCACGAAAGGAAAAAAAATTATTATTCAGTGATCATTTTTTATTTAAATTATACTATTTCATTAAAAATTCAGTTAAAATACGGTACCATAATTGAAATTAAAATAAAATATTGGTAAAAGTTGCAAAAAGTGCATTTTAATCATTTTTTGTTTTTCAATTTTTATTTTATTATTTGTAAGTTTTTCTTCGCGGAATTCCAGTTAATGATACCGTTTTATACGATTGTGTATTAAACATATATGATTACTGGGTAAAATTAATAGCATTAACAGAAAAAAAACAAAAAAGAGCTCGTCAGCATGCAGTTATCACCCAGCGATCGAAGTGTACACAAAATAACTTTTTTTCCGTGACGCGAACTGTGAAATATTAATGATTGCACTGTAGTCTATGGAATAAGTCAATGTAGTGTGCACATTGAAGAAATCATAAAATTTGGCACAGATGACCTCTAATATACCCTTTTCAAATGCTGATATAGGGCAGTGGAATTTGACCTCGTTTTGACCTTCTAATTTGCATATTTCCAAAATGGCCGCCATCTGATAGGGGTAATTGGAGTGGAAATGTCAAAATCGAGATAGAAGCCTGCAAATAGGCTCAAATTGAAGGTAATAATATGCTGATTACAAATTTCAAAATATTATTGTTATACATCATTTTTTAACCTAATTTGCATATTTCCAAAATGGCCGCCAATCACAAGGTGAAAACAGTAAAAAAGTCAAAAGCGAGATAGAGACCTACACATAGACTCAAATTAAAGGTAATAATAAGCTGATTTCGAATTTCAAACAAATATTATTGTTTTTCATACTGGTCTTACCATAATGAGCAGTTTTCAAAATGGCCGCCAGTCGCCGGGAAGCAGGAAAAACGTTAAAATTGAGACCGAGACCTGTAAATAGGCTGAAATGCAATGGCCGCCATTTGTGCAAAGTCAAACAATGAGTTTATATAATTTCAACCGAATATAATGATTCATGATTTGGGTGTCTTCCCAAGGGTTTTCGGGAATGCTTGACATATAGTGGTGTGGTCAAAAAGTATTTGTGGACAATATATTCCGGGTAAAATCCAAGATGGCCGCCATTTGTGCAAGGTTAAACATTAAATTGATATAATTTTCAACAGAACATAAGCATTTTCATGATTTTGGTGTCTACCGTAAGGTTTTCATGTATGTTCGGGATAGTAGTGTGGCCGAAAAAGACATTAGACATTGCATTATTGATAATATCAAATATGGCTGCTATCTATTTAAGGTCAAACGACAAATTGATACCATATTCTACAGAATAAAAGCAAATTCACGATGTTGGTGTCTACCATAGGGTTTTTCGGGTAAGCCCGACCTAGTAGTGTAACCAGAAAGTACTCTAGCCAATGCATTGTTGGTAAAAACCTTATCTGCAAGGCATTTTCGATAGACGAACAATTCCAAAGTATTTTCAAAGACCAGAGATGACCACAAAAATTGCAGCTAATACATGTAATTATGCTTACCGAAAATGTTAATTTCAACTAAAAGTAATATCAAATTTTAGGGCAATGTTAATGCAAACCATCCATTTTTCTTAACAAGCAAATGTCACAATACATCTGTTACCATTTAGATAAAATATACAGGGAAATATCTACTTTGCCATGTATATAGATACAGTACAACAATAAAACCCCATTGCCCTTTAACTTTTCTCCATCACCTGTGACCCCTTTGTGTCGCCTTTTAGTGCATCTTCGGCGCCCTTTAACACCTTTTTGCTGCCCTTTAGCGCTGCTTTGACGTTCTTTAACGCTTTTCCATCGCCCTTTAATGCCTTCCTATTGCCCATAAATGCCTCTACATCACCTATTAACGCCTTAAGATTGACCTTTAACGCCTCTTCATCGGCCTTTAGCACCTGATTCGTCACCCTTTAACGCATTCCCATTGCTATTTAACGTTCGCTTTAAAGCCTCACAGTCACCATTTAACGCCTCCCCATTGCCCTTTAATCTCTCCCTGTCGCTTTTCAACGCTGCCTATCACCCTTTAGTTCATCCCCGTCACCTCTTAAAAACACCGGCCGCACATGAATGCCTTTCCGTCGCCCTTCAGCATCTCTCCATCGCGTTTTAACGCATCTTCGTCGCCCCTTAGTGCCTCATTGCCGCAATTTAAAATATTGTGGTATCTCTTTGACACCTCTCTGCAACCTTTCAGCACATATTTGTCGCCCTTCAACGCCTCCCCATTGCCCATTAACACCGCTCCATCAACATTTAAAGCGTTTCAGTCACCCTTTGTCGACCTTTAATGCATCTTCATCACCAAATAACGCCTGTTCGTCCCCCTTTAATCCCATAGCAGTCTAAGTCCGAGCAGAGATCGGACCTAACATTTATGAAGCTGCAGAACGTAGCTCGGACCTGGCAATAACCAGGCTACCCCACTTGCCTAACAATAAACATGGCATGGGGAGCCTAAAGTACGTGAGGGTGATTTATCCTTGTCACAACCGTTTCTGAACCTAAAAATAGAACACAAGGCTCGAACGAATTTGAGGCTCTAGCTATTTCTCATGATTAGGATGGAAACTCGACTTAGTTCAACTGAAACTTTGAAATTTGTTATACTCTTCAAGAGATATATAAAGGTTCCCAAATCCCATGGTAATAACGTATATATTATATTAATGTGTGTGCATAGGTCTATTGAATGCTTCGACGAATTGTGTTTGATTTATTTTGATATATTCTGTGTGAATTTACATAATTTTGTACTTTTAAATTCTGTGGAGTACAAAAATACCATTGTTTAAACAAAAATTCTTGAAGTGTGATATTTGTTTTTGCATACATGTATTCAAAATCGCTCCCAGTTACCATAGCAACATCACATTGACACCAATCAAATATGGTGTATTCTGGTTATATGTTGTGTGTGTGTTCCTGGGATGAATGGGACAAGCATATGTCATCACTATAAGTTGATATTAGAAGTATGAGAATATGTTTCAAAATTAACAAAATCCCTAGACTACACAGACGTCCAATGTCTACACGACCAGACTGCAATGAGTTAACGATTTCCCATTGTACTTTACCCTCTCCATCACCCTTTATTGCCTCATCGTCACCATTTTTCGCACCCCAGTCAAAATTTAACAATTTTCCATCGCCCTTTAACGTCTCCCTGTAGCCCTTTTCTGCATCTTCGTCACTTTTTGACATATCGTCGTAATACAAAGGTTTTCAGTCACACTTTAACGCCTCTCTGTCGTTCTTTAAAGCCTCTTCTTCACCCCTCAGCGCCTGATCATTGCCCCTTAACGCTTTTCCGTCACTTTTTAACGCCTACTGTTAGACATTTAATGCTTTCCATCGCCCTTTAATGCCTCTCCGTTGCCCTTTGATGCCTTTTCTTCGCCCTTTGATGCCTGTTTAATGCCTCCTTGTCGCTATTTAACACATCTTCATTGCCTTCTAATGCCTCTTTGTCGCAATGTAAATATTTTCAGTTGATCTTTAATGCCTTTTTATTGCCCTTTAACTCGTCGTCATCGCCCTTTAGCGCCTCCACATTGCTTTTTAACACCTTTCTGTCACCTTTTAACGCCTTTTATTAAACCTTCAATGCCTTTCCATCGTCCTATAATCTGTTTTGTACACAAAATATGCGGTAAAAATAAACATTTTTTCAAACAAGGAGTTATATATCCCAAAAAGCACGTTTAAATCTTATAAGAATTTTTACAACAAACTATATTAATTTTTATGTGTTATTTTATGATATGTTTTGGCAATATAACCAGATAATGCAATACATTTTAGATATTTTGAGTAGGCCCCTATAAATATGACATGAGATACCAACGGGGTATATACAGTCCTTGGGTTTGGGCAATGTGACCTAAGCTGCTGGATGGTTACAGTTACCTTTCAAAGAAAATAATGAATATGTTTATATACGACCAAAATAAAATATATTTATTGTTTGACCTTGGCTAATTATAATTCCCCACAGTCCAAACCTCTATGTCGGACATGCCCGAAAACCCTATGGTAGAGGACAAAATCATGAATCTGTTTCTATTCTGTCCAAAATTATATCAATTAATTGTTTGCTCTTGGATTTTGCCGCCATTTAAGAAACATTAAATGGCCAACACATTTTTCTGAAAACCCATTATTCGATGAATATATGTACCAAATCTTGTTTCTGTCACAAATTACGGTTTTGGTTGTTAATGTATCTTTACGTCGTGTGTACGTATTAAATGTTTGATCATATACGGAGAATTGGCATCTGCCTTCAGCTTCTGCTCTCATAAAGGCTGCAGTTATAGTTTCTTGTATCACTTCCTTGATGTCTAGACGATATGTAGTTATTTTGTGTCATCCATAAATGAATATTCTGTGTGGTGGTATACTTCAAGTAGGTTTTCAATATTTGTTAAACATTTCCCATGTACAGATGTTGATTGTTCATGGTGCTTAAGTTTATTAGCAGATTGCGAAGGACGTTCCTGACGTGATATCTCAAACTTTTTTATCTATCTAGATCTCTCAGTACAGATAACACACGATTCCCTGGTAATAATTGAATTCCATCAAATTTTTAGTCAAATATATTTTGTTCTAAGCTTAGACTAATAACGTTAGAGCAACCTGAATGCATTGCAAATTTACCCTATGCTAACGTTAAAGCATATAGGTTTACAATAGGCCATATACTTGGCCCCAACTATCTAATACTAGTAGGCCTTGTCTATTGTCGACTAGGTTTAAGACTAAGACTCATCAGAACACTTATCTTTATACTATATGTAAGTTTAATAGTAACAGAAAAAGATGTGAAAGCTGATTAAACAGGCCTGTTTAATATACTATGACCCTTATTTTGGCGTTTTCACTGCTTCCCTAGCGATTGGCAGCCATTTTGAAAATATGCAAATTAGGCTGATAAATTTATATATAACAATACTTTTTTTTTTAATTTAAATCTGCTTATTATTACTTTCAATTTGAGCCTATTTGCAAGTCTCTCTCTCGATTTTGATATTTTTACTGTTTTCACCTGGGTATTGGCGGCCATTTTGGAAATATGCAAATTAGGATAGGAAAATGATATAAAACAAAAATATTTTTTTGAAATTTGTAATTAGCTTAGTATTACCTTCAATTTGAGCCTATTTGCAGGTCGCTGTCTCAATTTTGACATATTCACTATCATTACACATATCAGTTGGCGGCCATCTTGGAAATATGCAAATTAGGAGGTCAAAACGAGGTCAAAAGTGACTGCCCTATATCAGAAATCAAAAAGGATATTTCAGAGGTCATCTGTGCCAAATTTCATGATTTCTTCACAAAGTGCACACGGGGGTCCATATGTGCGACTTATACCATAGACTACTGGTCCTATTGGCTTTTGACCACTCTTGTGCACATAGATAACCATAGTATCGTTTGTCGAGTACCCTACCTATCGATCACGAAGGCTTCCCACAATATTTTATATTTCAAACGTGAAGAGAAATAATGAAAACAAGAAAGATTTGGTGTGTTTTATTGAAACCTTGATGCAGAGAGCGGGGGACGAACCCCAAACAGCATCATGACAGACGACAATATATTCACACTTCGCCGTAAGTGACAAATAACACCTTTCACTGGAACTTGTCATATTACTTGACATTGTTCCAAAAAGGCGAGTTCAACAAGGCGTGAATTGGTTCACACGTGCGTAGCAGGTGGTCAGTGCTCAGGGTCATGTCACGTGTCGGATTGTCATGTCACCTATTGAGTGAGAATAGAAATCTAACTGTGTCATGATTCAAGTCATTCTGCGACTATAAAACAGTGATGAGCTCCAAGATATGTCATTATCAATGAATGACTTTGCACAATACATTTTCTCATCATCACCGTTGTCAACTAAGCAATTTACAGCATGTCTACCAAAAGTACACTGAAAAAGTTACAACAGAGATTTATCAAGAGGTTATCACAAAGAAGAACTCGTGATCGTCCAGCCACACTGGAGCAGATACAGGTGCCATGTAACAGTTTGTCTTCTGAGTATTCTTCATATTGCTGTGAGTGGTCTGATACCTCATCCATTGAATCAGTGGAACTTTCCAGAGCAGATTATACTTTGGAATCAGAGAAAATTGAAGAACAGTCTTTCAACCAGAGCAAAATCAAGAGCTTCTCAACCCAGCTGTCAGAAGACAACTACAACAGGGACAGTAAACTACATCAAATAGAGGTGCCATGCAACAGTTTGTCGTCTGATTATTCTTCATATTGCTATGAGTGGTCAGACACCTCTTCCATTGAATCGGTGGAACTTTCAAGGGCTGATTATACCTTGGAATCTCAGGCACAAGAGCTGCCGCATCCGAATTTTAAAAGTATATTAAACTTCTCAGCCCAGTTATCAGAAGAGAACTACTGCAGAGACGGAGATCTTGACCTGTCTTTACTCAGCTCTATACTTGGTACTACCTGTTCTACTCAGCTGATCACATCACCACTCAACAGTACTCGATATGATGACTCTATTCACTCTGGTATCGCAGACGTCACCTGCTCTGAATTCAACACTAATACTGATCATCACACCAACATGGTAAAAGTCTTATCTGACGATACCAGCATGACGTCATCTACATGTACTGACACCTGTCTGACAAATGAAGAACCAGACCATTATCTGCAGGCACCACCTCCATCTCCAGCCAGAGAACCTCTAGGACATCGTCCACCTTGTGAGGGTTGTGAAGCAATCCAAGTAAATCATGAGCTGGTGGCTGGTGATGTTGTCGCCATGACAATGACTCATTCAAGAAAACAACAAATAAAGAAAAGTCTTAAGCGTGTAAGGAATATGATGAGAGATGGACATCAAGACAAACTGAGTACGCTAACTGTATTATAATTCTACATCATTGTTATAATAGTCCTGTTTTTGTTTGTTATGTTTATCATTTTTGTTTGAAGTTTGGAATTTACATGCTATTTTTATATTATATTATGTTACCACGTTATCATGATGTATATATGTCATTTATTAAACCATCATCACTATCATTTGCATTGTAGTTTTAACTGAAAATATGACAAGCCACGTATTCCTGCATAATCAAATGTTGTCGCTGACTTCAATGAGATCTATCACTTTCATGAATGTGAAACGTCAAAGCGATGCAAAGATTATTGTTAGACATGGGATATCGCATCACTACAACTTGATTGTTCTCCTCTGTTGGCTTCCTTGTCCTTGAAAAATTGGATACGGTCACAAAACTCTAATGTTGATCAAGAGTATTGTAGTATTGTATTATTAAGTCTGTGATATATTGAGGAGCCTTGCATTTAGAGCACGATGTGTTGTCAGTATAATGCTGTAAATATGCGATTCTCCACTGGAAGCCAGTGGAATTCCTGTGGGATGGGAGTGATGTGTTCATAGTTCCGGCGGACAGCTAGTATTTTAAGGGCCATGTTTTGGAGTTTCTGCAGTTTTTTTAAGAGATAATGATGGTAGCCCATACACGGGTGAGTTACATTATAATCTAGTCGCAATGTAATAAAGGCATTGAGTAGCTTTTCTGCTGCATTTTGTGTCTGATATTTTCGCACATCTGAGCTGAGAGATTGATGTTTGGCAAAGTTTTTAAATGTGCTCTTCTATCTTTAATGTTTTTCCATGATAACACAAAGGTTCCTGGCGTCCGTTATAGGAACAATTCTAGCATCGTCAATTCCTGTCTGCACACGCACTGATTTCTGCTGCTAAATCACACATACAGTTCTGGCACCAGGGACACACATTCTAAATTATGTATTTACACAGAGAAACGCTGGATACCCTGCAAAAATTTAGTTGGACATTCGTGAGATATGACAGACTTAGATGTTTGTTTTACTGAATGATCCTCTCAGGGATGTGGCACAATTGTTACGTGATACCGTAATTTTCGAAACATCGCCATTAAAGGGACTGGCCCAAGCTAAAATCATAAAAAAATCGATGATTTTATTTTGGCTTCTTAATATGACCATATGATGTAAACATGTCCATACAATAGAACTGCAAAAGTTTTTAATTTTTTCTGCTGCGCATTCACCAGTTAGACTAGATATAGAGACGAAATTCCCGTATTTCTATTTTTTGACATGGTTGTCAATAATCAGATATCAGGAATTTCGTCTCTATATCTAGTCTAACTGGTGAATGTGCAGCAGAAAAATTAAAAAACTTTCCCAGTTCTAGTCTATAGACATGTTTACATCATATGGTCATATCAAAAAGCCAAAATAAAATCACCGAATTTTTGATGATTTCAGCCTGGGCCAGTCCCTTTAATCAATTTATTCTCCTCTGTAATATCCAACTGGTCATCGATTAGGCCGACAGTGAAACAGTTATTATAAATACTTACTGTGACGAAAAGGCGACAAGATACGTATATTTTTGCAAGTTTCGATTTGTTATCAGTATGACAATTTATATCAAACATAGGTCTATTTTAGATACATATTTTAGGTCGATCATTTTTAATCCATGAAATAAAGAAACTCGCTATATTCATACTTTTGTGTCACTCTCTTTATATTCTAAATTACCGGTCTGTAAATCACATTTTTCTTGTGTGTTGCAATCGATTCTTCCGATTAAACAACGTGACGTTGGTTTGATTCTGATTTTTTGTCAATTTGTCCTTAAAATTCCAAATAAGTCAATTTGTCAATTTGTCCTTAAAATTCCAAATGAGTCAGTTAAGTTATCCTGTAAAATGCTCGCCCTCTTGAAATTGTGTCTCGCTACCGCGACTGACCACTGGGTTGAAAATTATTGTTTAATTTGAGATCAAACATATGCAAATCTTGATGTCTAACCATTCATTTCTTTCCCAATAACAGTGATTTGATGGACTAACAGAACCGATTATAAAGGATTATTGTCGTGGTTCCCATTAAGCACAAAACTTGTGTATAACATTTGTACAACGTCGGCCCAGCGTCTTCGAAGCTGGCCCAACTTTGTACAAATGTTATACAAAAGTTTTGTGTCTACTAGGTTTGCGCTGAAAGTGATATTGTCATAAACACCGATATAACTGTCACGAAGCAATACTGCCGTGTGAAGGAAAACAACGGTAACTGCTTGCTTGAAAAGTAAGCAGTTACCGTTGTTTGCATTTGAAAGGCAGGATGGACAATTCCACCTGCTGTAAACCCAGCGGGATTGCTTTTCTTGATTTATTGCTATAGCTGGATCTGCGGATTATGGGAGGCAGAAATAATAAAACTCAGACACGACGAAACAATTGTATAATAATATTGATTTGATTATTATGCCTTCTCTGTTGTAGCGTGTTTTTCATAGCATTTTGTCCTTGCTACATGTAAATGGTTATTTTCAACTTTTTTTATCATGTCAATTTTGTGTAGGGAGTGAAGAATCGTTCTGAAAATAGTATAGAGGGAAAAAAGATAAAGTAATTATTTAGACCTAGACCTGTTCATTTGCCTGACTCTAACCCACTGACTAGGGGCAACAGCTAGAGCCAGCAACATTTATTAAAATATTACTTTAACAATTGCTGTTATTGATAAAATGCTTTAGCATAATAATATTTAAAACCCTTAAAGCGCTGAATATTTTTATAAAAAACATGGAAACCAAAGGGTTTTTATCAATGTGAAATCATCATAGCTGTCTTGGTTAGCTCTTTCCGATTCATTTGAATACCTATGTTATGGGTCTACGGCCATTAGGAATATGTTTTACTTTTATAGTGCGGGTATCGACTTTAGACGTCAGTATCTGACGTCTACAGACGTCAGATTCTGACGACTAAAGTCTATCCCCGCGCTGTAAGGGTTAACAACAAGTATTCGTAATCCGGATTTAAGATCCGGATCGTAATTCGGAACGTCCCTAAATTGTAATTATTGTTTCTAGGCCCGAGACACACCTCGGGTGAAATCTTCATGCAAATCTTTTCATCAATATTTTGTAAGTGTTTTTCGATTACCTTATCACATACTGTGCTAGATAATATCTGAATAATCCGGAATCAATAACTCTTTAATGGTGAATGGATTGAATTTATCCATTATCCGTTATATTCGCTAATCCGATAATGATAATTTATTGCATTTTAAACATAAGTGAAGAATATCGTGTCAGCTTTTCGTTTAGAACAACCATGCAGTATATTGAACTAAATGTTTGAAGCAGGAACATTGTAAGCATGGCAAGTTTGCTTTAAAATATTGTTCTTTATAATCAATATTTTATCCACCAATAAATTTTTTTATATATAGCATAGCGTTGTCTGACGATGTCGAGCCACGCTATGATTAACCTGATTAATTCTACTCATTAGCACTTAATTGCTTCTGTTTTCGACGCAATATACTGATATCAACGATAATTCACTTTGTGGCAAATTCGCAATTTCCATGTCAGAGCCGATGAAAATCAAGCATAAAGTTACGATACATTTAGCCATTATTGGTTCAATGTTGTGCCAGCGTCGTCGACGGTGGACCAACATTGAACCAAAAATGGCTTAATGGCGCGTGTTTTCTGTGTTCAGAAATAAATTAGACACAGTGACTCTCTAAAGTAGAAACGAGTCAGACATTGATTGCCAGTCACAATGTAGATTGACTCTGATAGCTTGGCAATTGTATTTTACCACAGCAGCACTGGCATGCAAAGCCGATAATATATATTTTGTTTACAAGGAAGCATATACTGTCTTTTCTATGCAGAGCAGATCACTCATCTGGCACCCAATGTGAAGTATGAGTTTAAAATACAACATCCACACAGCATTGAAAAAACTATAGACAATATTCATTAAAAATCACATACAGACTAGACTTAAACATTACCAATAACATAGGCCGGGCTTAATGTTTGCAAAAGTTAGAAAATAGTATGTGTTAAAATATTTAATAGCTACAGGTTTACCTACAACTAATATCATTTATCACCAATGCTCCCCATAAAAATAAACCTTTCAAGGGAGAGCAACATTTCATCACTTCTTGATTACGTTACTTATGTGTTGAGCCAAATTAGTAGAATATATGTGAGAGACATGTCTGGTGTTATGGTTTGTTATTATTATATTTTACAGATATGGTAATAGACAAATTGGTCGTGATGGAGGTAAGATCAAGCCAACATCAGCTGATTGTTAGACTATACCTGTATTCATTGAGGTAACATTGATAAGGCGTCAGCTTCTGTAAGTCTACGTCTACTCTAATAATGATGATAAATGCTTATAAACGTCGTTGCTCACTATTCTTCTGTGCAAAGTCGAAAAAAAGTATTTGCTAACTTGCAAAGTAGGCAGAAACTGCATTTTGGATTTGTGTTCTTGCATATTCAGTCACTGACATTTTTATTACGGTATTACTAAAATATAGACAATAATTTTCAAAATACTAGCGCCCAAATCCCATGTTACATGGTTTGTTCAGGAGGGATTTACGAGACCAGGAGAATTATAGATTCATGGCTGTGCGACAGACAAGAAGAGTATGCTGGCCTTTGACCTGACCTGAATACCATCAATCCTGATGTATGGCTTCCCGATCCCACTGTGGTGCAGGTGGATTTATTCTGCCATGTAAAGCCGACAAACCAGTATATACTAACTTTACAAGTCAGAAAATACCACATTTCAGCATTACAGAACAGTATTGATGGTCTACTCTCGGTATTCAATCCATGAACAATGCATGAGATCGCCTCCACTCCCCTCTCCTCTCTTGTGAGTTATCTCCTTCTTTGTCGGTGTGGTTTAGTAGAAGGCGCCATGATGGCGAAGAGGTGTCTTCTAGGAGACATTGTGCCTTGGGAATGGCCGCCTAGCACAAATAAAACGTCCACCAAAGTTAGTTTTATGTTGGGCCAGCGTCGTATACATACGAGAGACCAACATAAGCCATAACTGGGTGAGCGTCTCATGCTTTCCTGTTGAATGTTACAGGAAGTACTCTGGAATGCTGGGACAGCCTCTAATACATTGGCCTGCTATTGGTCCAGCAGCAAGGCTGCCTTTTGATGATTAGACAGGGTAGAGCATCCACACAGACCGGCTGCGTGTCCTGTAAGTCAGTCCTGAAAAGTGGCTAATTCAGGGAATCAGAACGACACCGATTAGATTTGCAATTCTAACGTGGTCAGTCAGGGAATGGCGGGATTCTAGCTGCCGCAATAACACAACATTTCATCCGAGGCAGTCGAGTTGAATAGGCTACATCAAAACAAAGGAACATAATTTTCACTCACTTGAAGTTGTGGATCGCGTCAGCGAGACACAACTTCAAGTGGGAAAAAATTCAATGTGTATCCCGTGTGCTGTATCTATACAGCATTAGGCCGAGAGTGAAACAGTAATTACCAGGGTTCACTCACAGTGACGAAAAGGTGGCAGTAGACCTATTAATAGATGTAGCAAAGATTGTAGTTGGTTTATTTGAACATGGTATTTACATATTTCTTTACAGTATTTTGTCATCATAATTTGAACCACATTTCTCATTTTTCGTGTTAGGTTCTTCAGATTACACAGCATTGAAGGTGGATTTGTGGATTATGCCAGGCGGAAATTATGAAACACGAGGAAACTTTCGTATAATTGATTTTTGAAAATTTCATTTTTTATATTTTTTTTTTCAGAGTTATGTAGATTAATAATTCGTTTTATTAAAACAGCCATAAGGGATGGCACGTGAGTTTTGATAATTAATCATGTGTGCAGTGATGTATCCTTTGGATCATGACGAATTTTATTTCCAGCGCCCGTATTATGAAACAGCAAATATGACCGTATATATATTCACTAATGCACATAAAAAAACTGTTTTTACAACTAATGTATTGTTATCAAACCTAAAAAATTGCCGAGATCATCCAAAGGCTTATTTGGTCTGTATTATGTATATTTTAAAACACTTTTTTTATTGATGCAAAACGCTGCTAATATAAGAGGACATACCGATTACAAAATCTTAATATTAAGATGAGCTATTGGCGATTATATCCTAATCTGTGGCTACATAATTTATCCTGATACACACAAATAAAATACATCCAGCAATAATGTTATGTCAATACCAAATGGAGGAGAACGTCACACTTTAATAAAATTATATATGAAAATAAAAAAAAATAAAAGAAGTGATGAAAAATTCGGATGGCTGATGGCTGCCCGCGCTCCCAGTAGATTATGAACAACTTATGAATTATGTTTATTGTTGTGGTACACAGGGACCGTTCTCATATTGTGAATCACATTCATGATCAATCTTTGCCTGTGTTGTATTCATCTTGACTGTCCAAGTATGTACAGATTTCACCAATTCCTGTATATATTAACCCTTTCAGCGCGGGGACCTTCTTTATACGTCAAAATCTGACGTATGTAGACGTCAGATTCTGACGTTTAAAGACTGAAAAAATAGTTCTATGGTCGTACATTTGGTTTCCATGGTTTACATAGACATATTTCAGCGTTATAAGAGTTGAGGAGCAAATCTGCCTACAATGAAACCCAGCTTTGCAACATTTGCATCTCTGAGAACAAGCTAGTTGCCATTCTTAGCTCACTATATTTATAACGTTTTCAGAGCAACTGCTCGTTCAGTTTTAGTCGATGACAAATTACAAATAGATAAGATTTATCACCAGGTTGTATAAATCATATGATAATTTCCGACCCATACCTTCACAACTATAATTATGTATGAAATGCCTTTTATAGTAGCATGTGACGAACAGTTAGAAGTAGTAGTCATTATAGACGTTCTGCGACTTTAGCTGATCAGAAGACACGTTGCTCCTGAAAAAATTATCCGTTGTGAGTTGCGGGTGCAAAGTAAAATGTTTCTAGTGGTGAAAATGTAACAAAGCTTGAGTTCATTTTGACTGATATTTTTGTCGCGCAATAGCATTGATTAAGTCTGTACAGGGGACCACAATCACTATAATAATTAGCAGAATTCCTAATTATGTCATGACGATAACACGTGCACAAATGCAGCCTTTTAACAATTATTTTTATCAGATCCTATTTTTTCTGCAATTTCCAATATTCAAGTCAATGAAATATACCTTTTGTATTTGAAAATCAATCCTCTTATGATCTATAATCAATGGTTCATTAGACATGTTAGAAGTAAAATTATCTAAATTTGATACACGTATCTCTGCTGTATTGCTGTTAAAGAAGGCACTTATATTATTAATCGTGTTGCTCATCCGTCCTGGATATAGGACAAAACACTTAGCAGCAGGGGACGACAAAAAGAATACAAATGGCTTTTTTAATTATAGAAATTATGAATTGCGGTATACCCCTAGTTTTCGAATAATCGCATTGTCGTGGTGGCGGCCATCGATTTTGCAAAAAAGCCACAAAGTAGATTTTTTTTCAGAATTAATCGTGGTGGATACCAAAATGTCAATTCCATTCAAGCTCCCTATTTTTCTTCTCACTCAATGCTCATGCAATAGTGGGGGGGGGGGGGGGAGAGAATATTTTTTCTGCAATTTTATACCATGTTATTTGTTTTTTCACCAATGCTCCTAACTAGAGAGAATTTCGATAACACTCAGTATTCATTGTCAATGTACACAGTTGTTGGCCCACTGCATTTTACGGAGCCGAGTATCGATCCCCTTTACTCAATTTGATTTTGCTTTTAAATGATAAACCCAGCAAAAGCAAAACATTTGTACAACATTTAAGCAATGTCGGGCCAACGTCGAAGACGCTAGTTTGACGTTGCATAAATGTTATGCAAATGTTTTTGTGTTTGCTGGGAAATTGTTTTTGCGTAACTTATTGAGCGTCAGTCACCACCATAATCATTAAGATAGCTTTATATTTATTAATAGCGCAAAAATGATTGGGAAATCAATTTACTGCTGCCTTCAGATGTATGTCAGGCGTTTTAATGACCTACTATAAGGAGAAGTGTAAAGCTGTGTTAGGCCAATCCTCCAACATATTTCTTCGTCAAAGCTATCATTCTTTCATTTGGCCACAGAAATGTACAAGTAATCAGACAGATCCGTTAAGTCTTGGTTTCGCGGCATCCGGATTGAAAGCATCTGGATCTGTGACCCTCCCCCCCCCCCCCCTCCATCAGCCTCTGGTCAAGTGTTGTGGGAAGGGGCAACAAAACTGGTGATCAACAGCCCCCTTGAGGTTTGGGTAATTCCATGGAACCTGCCCCAGGAAGCATTGCACGTTCACCCAGTGTTGGTTTTCAGTTGGGCCAGCATCAAAGACGGTGGTCCAACAATAAACAAACACAATGTCCATCAGTTGCTTTCTGGGTCTTTGCACACACCACTCTGCTTTTATCTCTTCCGCTCCGTATGGCACGCCATAAGCTACACACTGGACTGAATCAGTAGACTGTGTAGCCGATGGTGTGCCATAACCTAGCTCAGCACTCCTGACTGTCCACGGCTGCGGCTACGATCCATAAGCGTTTTCCACACGGCGGTACTATTACCAGGCGACCATAACTCATCAGACGAGCAGAGCTCGGAATGTCTGCCACGCAATGCTTTCTGCTGCCAAATCGCAGATAAAACTCTGGCACCAGGGACACGTCCCATTGTGACTTCAGCGAGGATCGGCAGCGGTAAGCCCACAATGTGAATTCTATGTGATGTATCTACACTGTTGAATTACGTTTGATACACTGTAAAAAAAATCGCAAACCATGAGAGACGACAGACTTGGATGTTTGATTTTATGATTGATCGTCCCAGAGACGTAGCTCAATGACGCTTTGTTGTGTGCCACTGTAATTGTCAAAACATCGCCATCAATCAATTTATTCTCTCCTGTGGTGTCCCACTGGTCATCGACTAGGTCGACAGTGGAACAGTAATTACCTTGCTTCACTTGCGGTGACGAAAAGGTGACATGACCAATAGATCTGTACGGAAGCTTCTAGCTGGTAAGTTTCGACTTTTCATCAGTATGATACGTTATAGGCCTATGTGAGGCATATATTTTTTGGTCGACCATTTGTAACCGATGAAAGAAAGAAACTGGCTATGAACATACTTTTGTATCATTCTCTTGTAGTATGAATGTCTATATTCTAAATACCAATCTGCTCTGTATATCACATTTTTCATGTGTCTTGCTAGATTCTTCGGTTTATACGGCATAGATAACATCACTGGGATGATTCAGTGTTCTGCTTTAATTAGTTAATAGGTCCTTTCAATTCCACGAGTCAGTTATTTTTTTTTATATCTCGAGACCCAGAACTTTGGATGACACTTAGCCTACTCATTCGAGATTTTTTTTAATTGCATATCCTAATGCCTAATTACTAATTAAATTCCCAATAACAGTGATTAAATTGATTAAAAAAGATTATAATCGTGGTTAGCGGTGAAAGAATTAATGTCATAAACAGCATGCAAATAACTGGAGCAATACTGTCTTATAATAAATTATGTATAACTGCCACGAACCAACCAGCAGTAACAATTTACTTGGAAAGTAAGCAGTTACTGTTGTTTGTCTTTGAAAGGCAGGGTGGACAAATCCACCTGCTGTAAACCTAGCGGGATTGCTTTTCTTGATTAATTGTGTGGATTATGTGAGGCGGAAATAATGACACGGGGAAACCATCTTATACCGATATTGATTATTAGATCTTTTGTCTTTTGTTCCTGATGAATGGATTTTTTTTCTAAAAATTGCATCCATCTGATTAACTATAGGAAAACAAGATGTATAAATTGCTTAGATCTAAACTTGTTCATTTCACTGACCATAGCTCACCCCCCAGTTTTATTCATGATTGTCACAAATACAAACCTTGCCAGGGACTGCAACATTTATCAAATTATAACTTTAATTTTTCTATTGATAAAATACTCAAGCATAATATTTTTAAACAAAGAAAAAAATAGCATTTATGAACTGTAACTCCACCAGGCAAACTTATATATTTTTTTGCAACCATCACTAAAATTAAGGGGGTTGGGTGGCACTTTTAAATTAAACGTTATCCCATGCCGAGGTAGATAATAATAACTAAATTTCCTACACATACTAAACATCGATGGAAATATCAGTAATTGACACTCAATATCCAGCAAACACAAAAACATTTGCATAACATTTGTACAACGTCGGCACAACGTCTTCGACATTGGTCCAACATTGTACAAATGATATACAAATGTTTTGTGTTTGCTGGATATTTACAAGGATAGTGCCTCAAGCCCTTATATATTAGTTGAGAAGAGTATAATTAATTAAATGATTGACACCTACATTTTTTTTTTTAGGAGAGTGGCCAAACAAATTTAAATCTGACCCCTTTTAACCCACCATGCTGCCGAATTGTTTCGGACTATTTTTCATTCATTTGAAGCTGGAATTGCTAACGCAATTTCCAGCTGCAAATGACGAAAAATAATTATATCTATGAAGAAATAAACGTCTTTTCAATTTTATTTTTAAGATTAACTAAGCATTTACTACAAAATATTTTACCAATTCGGGTTCACGTTATTTGGTCCGACATTTGCTTTAAAACGCATATATACGGTCCCGGCAACATAAAGGTTAACATTCTGGATACGCCCCTGTGGAGCCCCATCATAATTAACCCTTAGGACACTGATGTCGACATTAGTATTGTTTTCTTAAGTTTTAATCACTTAAAAAAAATAATATGCCTCAATTCTAGGATAATATATCTGTGTATAAATAATCATCACGCTTTCTTTGGTCAGAAGACAAGAGACTACTTGTTAGCTTACATCTCCAGCTGGACAAAAATAAATAAAAACAGGACATTTACATATGCTGCCCCGCTCTTGTGAAATAAACTGCCAGTATACCTACGATTAATTGATAGTACAGCCCTTTTTAAATCGGCAATGAAAACATTTATTTTCCCCAGAGAGTATTGCATATACGTTTTTACATAAACTTTTACACTTCTTAGAAAGAAGAACTTTTATACAGTTTCATCATATATACTAGTCAGCAACTTACTTACTTACTTAAAACTATAGCACCTTAATTTTCCAATTTATTGTTTAGCGTTCCAGAACATAATTGGATGGATCGCTATGCAAAAGCTTTTTATAATAATAATAATAATCATACACATTTTGATTTAATTTTAGCAGATTCAAATAATTTTTAGTCACTTGAAGTTGTGAATCGCGGTAGCGTGACACAACTACAAGCTGCTGAAAATTTAAAATTCTGAGCTCGGTGCTCTAATGGTTAACATTATTAATTATACTTATTAGCTTTTGGTTGGTTCTGTTTTTGGCGTAGTAAAGGAATAGTTTTTTTCTGTAGATGGTAAGTTATGTTATTTTTAATTTATATCAAAGATTCGCTTTGGGGAAATGTACAATTTTCATGTCGCAGCCGATCAAAATCAAACATGAATTAGTGAGCTATATAAATAAATTGGCGTGGCTTTCTATGTAGAACACGAGTCAGACATTGATTTCCAGGCAGAATGTAGATTGACTCTGATTGCTGAGGAATTGTTTGTTTCCCAGTAGCCCTTCTGACTTCGCACGATTGTAAAGTGATCACAATCACAGAGGCTCCCAGTACAACAATTACGTCTGATAGGATGAAAAATTTCGTGGCCAATCGAAAAAGTAGAATAAAAGTGGGAAAAATTTCGTTTGCTATGGCTGGTTATTATTGTATTTTACATATATGGTAATCTTGATTATAATGTTCTATTAAACCCGGTTAAAGCCTGATCATTATTCTACTGGCATCAAAAACAATTGTGTCAAGGAATAGCCATTAAACATGTTAAAACGTCTAATCTTAGAAATGTACACACATACAGTCAATAGAATGACATTACAATTTTCGCCTTCACTGGTCTGCTTTTAGATTGTCGTTAAGTTATTCATGATAAAGGTAGCATCAGCCATCGAGTCAACATAAGCTAAATGCTAGGCCAGAGCTCTAATCATTGTGGTAACATTAATAAGGCGTCAGCTGCTGTAATTTTACGTCATAATAATCAGATAATGATGATGCATGCGTCACTTGCTCACTATTCTGCTCTGGGTGATGCATGCATTTAAATGTTGGTGGCGCCCCTTTACCTTCATTGATTGGGGACTGAACCCAAATCCCTGTTACACGGTTACCCCAAGAACATTTACGTGGCCAGGCTAATTATAGATTCATGGCTGTGTGCAGACAAGAAGAGTATGCTGGCCTTTGACCTGACCTGAATAATGTAAAACCTGATGAATCTCCGTGAGCATGGTGAGTGGCGACACCGTTAACAGTGACGATTGAGATGCAGAAACGATTGAGAATTTTTTTTTTTCAGATGTTTGCCAGTTTTTTTTTCAGGCCTACTATGTATTAAAAATGCGTATATTCTACAAAATGATCACATTTATCCTCACATCTTCAAAACTATCATGTTCTGCAGCAGGCCTAACAGGCCTAACACAGCTAGCCCAGAAAACACAAAACATTTGTATATCTTTTGTACAACGTCGGCCCAACGTCTTCCACGTTGGTCCAACATTGTACAAATGTTATACAGATGTGTTGTGTTTACTGGCTAGACAGTTCGCAATAGGCTAAAATTTGAACCCTTTAACCGCCAAATTATTCAATTTGAATTTTCCCTCACTTGAAGTTGTGTCTCGCTGACGCGATCCACAACTTCAAGTGAATGAAAATGATTCAGATTTGACAAAATGGAGGTCAACTCTTTTTAAACCTTACTGGTTGATGTCACATTTTATCTTTAACATATTTAAAATGTGCTTTTTAAAAAGTAAGCCCGAATATATGCGGCACCGGCGGTTAAAGGGTTAAGGTGAATCAGCCACACAGATCCGTTAAGTCTTGGTTTCACGCTCGTCAGCACAGGGATTGGATACATCAGGATCTGTGACTCCCCCTCCCCATAAGCATCAGCAGGCTTGTCCAGTGCTGGTTTAATGTTGAGACAACATCGCAGACGGTTGTCTAACATTAAACCAACTGAAGATTCGCTCTTTCTGGGTCACTACTACACATAACAGGACTCTTTAAAAATAAACATAAAATATATCTTGCTCTCCGAATGGCACACCATAAGCTACACACTCGATTGAACCAGTTGACTGTGTAGTTAATGATGTGCCATAACCTAGCATTTCTGGCTGTCCACATGGTCCAAGGTTAAGGCTAAGATCCATAAGCGTTTTCCACACGGCGGTACTATTACCACTGATTACCAGGCGACCATAGCTCATCAGACGAGCAGAGCTCTGAATGTCTGCCACGCAATGCTTCCTGCTGCCAAATCACAGATAAAGCTCTGGCACCGAGGACACCCCCGTTCTGACCTTACCAAGGATTAGTTGTGGTAGCCTCACTATGTGTATCCTATGTGCCGTATTTTTACAGATAAACGTTGGATACTCCGACAAACATAAGGTCGATTATACAGATTTTTTTGAAAATGTATTTTTACATTTTCGCAAACCACCTTTTTCCCTTCTGTGATGCCGGTATTGGTTGCTATTTCGCCTATAAACTCTTCATATAATCACTGTTTATGCCTTTAGAGTATAAAAAATATATGGTTATTATTTGAATTATGATCGCCTTTTCTTTATAGAATGCTACCTGTGCACCCCGCCCTCCCCTAGTTGAGATTTGAAACCATAATCAGTATGTAAACAATACCTTTGATAAGATAGTAGTAAATTGTACTAACGTTGGAACAAGTGTTTTTGAAACTGATGACTTTGCAACTTGCTACGGCAACGTTGTGCTACCGTGACCCACAACTTTCGGTTGGTGAAAATTACTCACATTTGTTTAACTTAAGTTCAAGCATTTGAAAATGTTGATGTTTAACCCTTTGACCGCCAAATTATTCAATTTGAATTTTCACCCACTTGAAATTGTGTCTCGCTGACGCGATCCACAGCTTCAAGTGAGTGAAAATTATTCAGATTTGACAAAATGGAGATCAACTCTTTTCAAATCTTGCTGGTTGATGTCACATTTATCTTTAACATATTTAAAAGGTGGTACTTAATGTGCTAATAAAAAATGAGAACCCGAATATATGCGGCACCGGCGGTTAAAGGGTTAAGCACTTATTTCATTCCCAATAATATAGATATGATTGGCTAATAAAGCCGATGAAAAACGCTTATGGTCGCGGCTAGTGGTGCAAGGGTTAATGTCATTGACACCCACAAAATGAATACTGTGATCCAAACTGCAGGAACTGCTTTCTTGAAGAGTAAGCACTTACTGTGTTTTGCCTTTGAATGGCAGAGTGGACAATTCTAGCTGTGTAAGCGAAGTGGGATTGCTTTCCTTTACTTATTGTGTGGATTATGGGCGGCGGAAATAATGAAATTCAGACACGAAGAAACCATCGTATAACAATATTTATTATTTGATGGTCTAAAACAATAGTGGGTCAAGTCGACTTGACAGCAAAATTGTGTCTATCTTTTTGCTTAGAACTACAGTCTGCTAAATCCACTTATCAGCATGTAGACTTGGACATATACTGATGAAACACACAGCGATTGGAATTTGACAGTAGATCAAGTGAAGTTATCAGAGTATTTGTTGACTTTTCGAGACGATTTACAGAAGAAAAATTGGGATCAACAACACACCAAGTTGACTTAGCTCATTGTTACTCCAGGAACACAGAATATACAGAGATTGTTCCTAGATCAACAATGAACTAAGTCCAGGCATTTTCCCTGTGTTGTCTCCACATGTCTCAGAATAACAATGCGCTAAGTGCATTTGAACCGTTTTTGTCCCAGAAACAGAGCCCATTTAAATATATAACACCAGAATAATAATGTGTCAAGTCCAATTGGTCCTGTGTTGGACAGATATTATGCTAATATGTGCTCCTTTTCACGAGAATTACAATGTGCTAAGTCAACTTGATCTGTTTTTTAATCTGAATTTGGAATAAATTCAAACTTTATACATATTATAGGTGACTTAGCTGGTTATTATTCTAAAAGCCAAAAATGTCACCTTGCACACTTTTGCTTTAACCCATCGTATTATGCCTTTCTTGTTGTAATGATACTTTTAGTAGTAATATAGATGATTATTATTAACTATTATTGGGATCATTCCAATTTATTTCAGGTAGTGAATATTCGTTCTGAATATGGTATTTATTCAACTAATTTACTGAATATAAGAGGGATGAATTATTTATATCTAAACATGCTTATTTACCTGTTCCTAGCTCACCACGTAATCATAGACATGGTTGTCAAAAGGGGGTGGCGACATCTATTAATGTATATATAACTTTTAAATGAAATGTTAAATATTCAAATTTCACAAAAGGAGGTCAGGCGACGATTTTGAAATCTTGTTTATTGATGTCACGTTTTATCTGTAACATGTTTAAAGGCTGTTTTTTAATGTGCTATTAAAAACACGAGCATGAACACGATTATAATCGGGACCAGATGTGAAAGGGTCACGGTAAACGTTATCACATACTGTGGTAGATAACAACAGAATAATCCGCCACCAGTAATTCTCTAACGACAAATGAATTGAATTTATCCACTACTAGCTGTATTAGGTCGATAATTTATTGCATTATAAACGCCAATGAAAAATAGTGCCACAGCTCTTTCTTAAAAGCTCTTTCTTAATATTGAACTAAGGAAATCTGATTGAAGCAAGAGCACCGTAAACATGATCAACATGTTAACTTTGAAATGTCGTTGATATTATAATCGGAAAAAACCTGACAATTCACACATTGATGTAATATAAATTGTCTCACAACGTTGAGCCGCATTATATTTACCCTCATTAATTGTTAACATGTGGCTGTTTATCTTTTTGATTTATTAAAAGAATACATTTGTTTGCATTTTAATAACGTTTCTTGTTGGAGTTCAACTTCTGGACGCTTACAGGTTATTTCTTATCTTTTGCCATATATATATTATTTGTGGAAAATTCGCAACTTTTCATGTCACAGCCGATCAAAATCAGACATCAATTGGTGAGATTGAAATGAATTGGCTACGGTGGCTCCCTAAGTGGAGACGAGTCTGACATTGATTTCCAGCCAGAATGTAGATTGACTCTGATAGCTGGCGAATTGTCTTTTTCCGGCAGCCAGCAGCCCTCATCTCATTCGCCGCCCACTTGTCACAGTATGGCAGTATCTGAGTACTTTACAAGTGAGCTGATACTACCTCTCGGCTTTGCAAGGAAAATGGGCGGGGGTCAAAATATAGTATCCACAAAGCAGTCACAAAACGATATATACAATCCTCTTCAAAAATGGAAACAAAGACGCAGATTTTAATTTTTGAGGAGATCTCTATGAACAAAATGAAATATTTCAGAGTTGTAAGGGTTCAGAAATGTACCAATTGGCTGCCAGCTACAACTCCCTATCCAGCAAACACGAGACATTGAGTCACTGTTGGGCTAATGTTGGGCCAACGTCGTAGACGGTGGGCCAACATTAGCCCAACAGTGGCTCAATATCTCGTGTCTGCTGGTTACAGTGTAGTGTTACAACCATGCACTGGGGCGGGGGCCCTAGGGTAGTGGTTAGCACCGCTGCCTTTCACGCTAGAGTTCGGGGTTCGGTTCCCGGTCTCGGCGGTTTGAAAGAAAATAAAAATGTTTCTTCCTCATCCACGTGTAAAATTCAGTATGTTGGGGAGCCTCCGTGACCGAGAGGTAGCGTGCTCGGCCTCAGACCGCCAGGATACGAATTTCGAATCCTGTGTCTGGAGGGCAGTGTCATCTCACTCATCTCATCATCCTCAGGAGGTTCTCCTGGCCCAGTTTAGCCTATATGTGCACAAAGGTCGTCTAAAGCCCGATTCATTTCATTTCATTTACAGCCCTGCACTGCTATCTCGTCTGGCAATTCTTGCAAATAGTTTTAGTGTGTGGTGTGTAGTCTGCCTTTTGATTGCCGTCAAATTATTCATGATGAAGCTAACAGCAACCATCGAGTCAACATTAGGTGAATGTTAGACCAGAACTTTACTCGGGGAGTTAACGGTGATAATGTCTCAGCTGCTGTAACGTTACGTCATAATAATGATGATGAATGCCTAATAAACGTTGTTCGTTTACTATTCTGCTCTGCAACACGACAAGGCGGTATCTGCTTACTTGAAAATCAGGCAGATACTGCCTTTTCGCTTTCCACGTATTTAATAATTGACGTAATGAGTACCGTAGCATTAAAATAATAAAGAAAACTTCCAAAAACTTGCGCCGTGGTAATATTATACGACATAATTATGTTATCTGCATATCTATCCCATTCTGAAAGAGCTACATGTACGGCGTGATTGCCCTGTTCAAGAAGGATTATACATTTAAATGTTGGTGGTCGCACACGCGTTTCTGTGTGGACAAAATCTCAGCCACCTTCATTGATCTAAGACTCAACCAAAATGCCATGGTACTCGTTTTGCTCGGGGAGATTTACGATAGCAGGAAAATTATAGATTCATGGCTGTGCAGCAGACAAGAAGAGTATGCTGGCCTTTGACCTGACCTGAATACCATCAATCCTGATGAATGGCTTCCCGATCCCTGGTGCTGGTGGATTTATTCCAAAAAGGCAGTATCCGTTTTACAAGTCAGCAGATACCGCATTTTGCTTTGTAGAATAGAGTTGATGCTCTACCCTTGGTATTCAATTCATGAACATTGAATGAGATCCCCTCCACCCCCTCTCCTCTCTTGTGAGCTGTCTGCTTGGTCAGTGTGGCTTAGTAGAAGGCGCCATGATAGCGAGGAGGTGTCTTCAAGGAGACATTGTGTCTTGGGAATGGCCGCCTAGCCAACACGAGACATCAGCCCTTTGTTGGTTTAATGTTGGGCCAGCGTCGTAGATAGTGGACCAACATTAAACTAACACACTCATCATTGCCGACTGAATGTTACGGGAAGTACTCTGGAATGCTGGGCCAGCATCTAAGTGGCCTGCTATTTCTCTAGCAGCAAGATGTGCCTTTTGATGAGCAGACAAGGCAGAGCATCCACACAGACCGGCAGCGTGTCCTGTAAGTCAGTCCTGAAAAGTGGCCAATTCAGGGAATCAGAACGACACCGATTAGATTTGCAATTCTAACGTGGTCATCCAGTGGATGGAGGGATTCTAGCTGCTGGCAACTGTCCGTATCACACTTGATTGGTGGCAGTCGGGTTGAATACATCGAAAATCTCTATGAGGATATATTTTGTTTGCAAGGATTACAACAGTTATTCTAATTGACAGAGGTAACACATCAAGGTGGTTGTGTCATTAACTATATTGGTACATACCATGTATAAACATGCTATTTAGTGGAAATATTTAATTTACCCAAACGAGTACATATGGCTTTAAAAAAAATGTTTTTCTGGATGCAGTAGAGTGTTGAGTGCTGTTGAAAGATATACGATATACGCATCTCTGTTTAATAATTTAAACAAATCAAATCCAAATTTAAATTAGTGTAAATAAACAGCTATAAAACATTTCTCTTCGGTGTAGGATAGATCTACAGCCGCAATTAATGAATTCGCATCTAGCATGATATTTTGCCTTTCAGTAATTATTGTTGTATTTATTCAGAAGCCTCCCAGTTTTTTCTTAAATAAAATTTGTTTTTTTCCGGTTATTTACACGTACACGTGAATAAAATATTTATTTTATTCACGTATAGGGCCTACGTGCAATCCAGTTAATTTACATGCCTTAATACATGATTGTATATACTATTATAATTATTAAATATTTACCTCATTTTGTGAAAACAAAACCAATAATCTATCTAATATGTAATCGTGCACGTGTCCGGCTTTATTTGCTAAGGATATGTGATTTACACTGTTATTTATTTCCTAGGATAGTAATTACCCTGTTGTATTTATAAAAGGGTGACAAAAGTGTTACATTTTAAAAAATAGTGTCAACAATGACAATTCTGCTATGTAATAGCGAAGGTGTTTCATATACAGTGTGTCAAACCGAACATTTCATCTTTTCACATCAATGCGCATTTAAATAATTTAAACATTTATTAAATATGTCGTTTTGTTTCCTGAATTGACACTTAAATAACTGTTTGTGTAGTTGGCAGAACTTGCTTTGCTACAGATATAAATATATAGCTGTCAAACGACGGTTAACCAACGATTATCACCACACTGAAATACCATAGGAATTATGTAGGAGGAAAATAAAAAAAATGCGTTTTTTCGTCGAAAATTCAATTATGGTAAACTGAAGCCCATGCGGACATCATGAGTAGAATTTGGAGACAGCATCATTCTTATGGGGAATTGTGCGTAGATTTCAGAAATCAGTCTCCAGGCTGAAATATTTATCGCTCACAGTCAAATTAACCATTTTCAGAATGGCCGCCAAGAAGTTACTGCTACAAAATATAATCCTAATAAACGGTCTAAAACTACATTCAAACCATCTAAAATTACTAATCAATGGATGTACAATAATTCATTGTCGGCATTATGCTTGCTCATATAATTTTTTCAAATTAAAAATGGCTGACAAAATGGCTGCCAAATCGTGGTTTAATCATAAATTGCGTAGAGGTGCAGCGAATTTGTGTAATATTTTTGGAGAATCGGTTTAAATCGTGTTAAAAGAGAAAACTTTAGCACAGATTTGCACCAGAGTATACTCATCCATATTTGAAAGGGAAAAACCTTGTAGCTGTATGTAGGGGCTTCGTGCAAGGCATTTCCAACCCCCTCTTATTCTTTTCAAACAATTCAAGTAATTATTTTAAAAAATATATGGGTTTTTTTCAAAAATGTCCACTAAACTGTTTATTAATGCTTTTAGCAGTTGTTTTAATCTAAACAGGGCCAGATCCATAGTGCGTGGGGAACTCTTACCCTCTTTTTCAACAACTGATTATAAGAAGTACCCTAAAGTAAAATGAGTAAAATGCTTTAAATGTGATAGAAGCACCAATTTGGCACAAAGCTGCAAAATGATATACCAATCCATATTCGAAGGGGAGCCACCTACTGTAACTTCAGCTGCTTCGCTCATGGCATTTTCAACCTCTCCTTATTTTTTCTAAAAAGTAGCAATTTTTTTTAAAGACGTGTCATGCATATATACTCTTTCTAACATGGTCTCATGCGTGATACTCTTTCAAATATGGTGTCCCGCTTTATAATGAGCCGTCAGCAAGCGTATATGATGCCTGTAATTCACAGTTTTCGCATATTTGACTATGCTAACAGTGGTCTATTGTTTGGTTGGATATTAAATGTATAGCTGCTGTTGTACAACATAGAAAACACATGTAGGAATTGAAATCGATCTTGTATAGTAATAGATAGCTGTTCACGAAATATCACATGTAAGTTGACACTTTTTTGCTGATTTCATTTCAACACCGAAAAGCCTATACTGCGTCAAAAAATATGTAAAAATGCATTATTGTCCATTACAAGATATCGTTGTTTCACCTGCTCCAATAGTATCCTCAAAATCTACGATATTCAACAAAGTATTTTGAGAAAGTGTCCTGCTTTCTAACTGGCTCTTATTTTTCTTACAAAGCAGGATATTTCTAAAACGAAATATTTCGTGAGCAGATCTCTATTTCATATTAGGTCACACGGCTCAGTCAATTCGTACATGTGTTTGCAAGGTGGTACAGGAGCTATTCATGGAAGATTTGAACTAAAAATAAAACATTCTTAGAATTGCTAAATATGTGAAAAATCTGATTTATTGGCCGTCATATGCGTTTGTTGACGGCTCATTAGAAAACAGGACACCATGTTAGAAAGAATATATCGTCGCCTCGGAGCTAAATGATCCTATCTGCCACTCTGACGAGTGTCAGATAGGATCATTTAGCTCCGAGGCGACGATCTGCATGATAGGTCTACAGAGGGTGAATAGGCTAAAATGTTGAGGTGAATCACCCACAGAGATCCGTTAAGTAGTCTTGGTTTTCACACTCGCCGGCACTGGGATTGGAGGCTTCAGGATCTGTGATCCCCCTACCCATAAGCAATAATGCTGGCTCAATAGTAAACCAATACTGGATAAACGTCCTGCAAACTCATTCATATAATCACTGATAATGCATTTAGAGTAAACAATATATGGTTATTATTTGAAATATGGTTGCTGTGCACCTCGTCACCCCCTAATTAAGATTTGGTATTGTATGTAAACAACATGATAAGATATTAGTAAATTGTAATAACTTTGGAACATTGTTTTTGACACTCATGATGTTGCGACTTGCTACAGCAACGCTGTGCTACCGCGACCCACAACTTTGAGTGGGTGAACATTACTCATATTTGTTTAATTTGAAGTAAAGCACTTGCCAATGTTGATGTTTAAGCACTCATTTCATTCCCAATAACATAGATAATATGGGCTAATAAGCCGGATTAATATGTTCGCGGTTAGTGGTGGAAGAGTTAGTGTCATAAACACCGATAAAAAGAATACTGTCATGCAAATGCAAACAGCAGTAACTGTTTTCGTGAATAGTAAACACGTGCTGCTGCCTTTCAAAGGCACAATGGACAATTCTAGATTGTGTAGGCTAAACATACCGGGATTGATTTCCTTTATTTAGTGTGTGGATTATGGAAGACGGAGATAATGAAACTCAGACACGAGGAAACCATCGTATAACAATATTGATTATTATCATTATTATGCCTTTCTTGTTGTAATAGTATTTCTAATAGTAATATAGATGATTATTATTAACTAATTATTTGGATCATTAAACTTTTTTTCGGGAGTGAACATTAATTCTGAAAATTGTATCCATCTAACTAAACAACTGAATATAAGAGAGATGACTTATTCAGATCTAAAATTGCTCATTTCCCTGACCCTAAGCCCACCACGTTGTCATAGACATGGTTGTCAAAAGGGGTAGCGGGTAGCGACATCTATTGATATATATATAAAATGAAATTTTATAGCTAAAAATACTTTAGCATAGTAATAGTTAGGAATCAAAAATAACATTTGTTAGCCGTAAATTCACCAGGCAAGTTCAAACTGTTTGACATAATTAAAACTTAATCCAGGGGGGTGAGGTAGTCCCCTTTACCCTTAAATCGCCAAATTATTTAATTGGAATTTTCACCCACTTGAAGTTGCGTCTCGCTGACGCGATTCACAACTTCAAGTGAGTGAAAATTATTCAGATTTAACAAAAAGGAGATCAGTCAACGATTTTGAAATCTTGTTGATTGATGTCACGTTTTATCAGTAACATGTTTAAAAGCTGGTTTTTAATAAAAACACGAACATGAACACGAATATAATCGGGACCAGAGGTTAAAGAATTACGGTAAACGTTATTACATACTGTGAGTGTATAATAACAGTATTATCCGCCACCAATAATTCTCTAATGACAAATGAATTGAATTTATCCACTGCTAGTTGTATTAGGTCGATAATTTATTGCATTATCAACGTCAATCAAAAATAGTGTCACAGCTCTTTCTTAAAAACCACCGCGTAGTATTGAACTAAGAAAATCTGATTGAAGCAAGAGTACCGTAAACATGCTCAACATGGTAACTTTGAAATGTGGTTGATAACATAATCAGAAAAAACCTGATAATGCACACATTTATATAATATAACACTGTCTCACAACGTTGATTTGCATTATATTTAAGTTCAATAATTGCTAACATGTGGCTGTTTCTCTTTTTTATGTATTAAAGGAATACATGTGTTTGCATTTTAATTACGTCTCCTGTTGGTGTTCATCTACTGGCGGCTTACGTGCTCTTTCTTGTGGTTTATCATAAATCTTTTGTGAAAAATTCGCAAGTTTTCATGTCACAACCGATCAAAATCAGACATCAATTGGTGAGCATTGGTGCCACATTGTGGCAATAACGAGATATCGACCCAGTGTTGGTCCAATGTTGGCTCAACAGTGGACCAACATTGGGTCAATGTCTCGTGTTTGCTGGGAGAGCGGCTCTCTAAGTAGAGACGAGTCAGACATTGATTGCCAGCCCGAATGTAGATTGACTTTGATTGCTGGCGAATTGTCTTTTTCCGGCAGCCAGCAGCCCTTATTCGTCGCCCACTTGTGACAGTATAGCAGTATCTGATTACTTAACAAGTGAGCTGATACTACCTCTCGGCTTTGCAAGGCAGATGGGCGGGGGTGAAAATATAGTATCCACAAAGCAGTGACAAAACTATATAATTATACAATCCTCTTTAAAATTGGCAACAAAGACGCAGATTTTATTTTCGAGGGGATCTGTATAATTAAAATAAAATATTTTAGAGTTGTAAGGGTTAAGAAATGTACCAGCTACAACTCCCTACAGTGTAGTGTACCGACCATGCACAGCTATCTCGTCTGGCAATTCTTGCAAACAGCTTTAGTATGTGGCACACTTTGCCTTCACCAGTCTGCCTTTTGATTGCCGTCAAATTATTCATGATGAAGGTAACAGCAACCATCGAGTCAACATCGAGTCAACATTAGGTGAATGCTAGACCAGAACTTTACTCGGTGAGTTAACGTTGATAATGGCTCAGCTGCTGTAACGTTACGTCATAATAATGATGATGAATTTTTAATAAACGTTGTTCGTTTACTATTCTGCTCGGCAACGCGACAAAACGGTATCTGCTCACTTGAAAATCAGGCAGATTCTGCATTTTCGCTGTGCAAGTATTTTATTAATTGACGTATTGAGTACCGTAGCATTAAAATAAGAAAAAATAATTTTCCAAAGACTTGCGCCGTGGTTATAATATACGACATAATTATATTATCTGCATATCTATCCCATTCTGAAAGAGCTACGGCATGCTTGACCTGTGCAAGAAGAATTATGCATTTAAATATTATGCATTTAAATGTTGGTGGTAGCACACGCGAATCTGTGTGGACTAAACCTCAGCTACCTTCATTGATTTAAGACACAACCAAAATGCTATGTTACTCGTTTTGCTCGTGAAGATTTAAGACGCCAAGAGAATTATAGATTCATGGCTGTGCAGCAGACAAGAAGAGTATGCTGGCCTTTGTCCTGACCTGAATACCAGCAATCCTGATGAATGGCTTCCCGATCCCTCTGTGTTGCTGGTGGATTTATTTCAAAAAGGCAGTATTCGCTCACTTCACAAGTAAGCAAATACTGCCTTTTGGCTTTTTAGAGCAGTATTGATGCTCTACCCTCGGTATTCAATTCATGAACATTGCATGAGATCACCTCCACTCCCCTTTCGTCTCTTGTGAGTTGTTTGCTTGTTCAGTGTGGCTTAGTAGAAGCTCCATGATAGCGAGGAATTGTCTTCCAGGAGACATTGTGCCTTGGGAATGGCCGCCTAGCCAACACGACATGTCAGCCCAATATTGGTTTAATGCTGGGCCTGCGTCGTAGACGGTGTACCAACATTAAGACAACACCGGATAAACGTCTCATCATTGCCGGCTGGATGTTACAGGAAGTAATCTGGAATGCTGGGCCAGCATCTAAGTGGCCTGCTATTGCTACAGCAACAAGATGTGCCTTTTGATGAGCAGACAGGGTAGAGCATCCACACAGACCGGCTGCATATCCGATAAGTCAGTCCTAAAAAGTGGCCAATTCAGGGAATCAGAACAACACCGATTAGATTTGCAATTCTAACGTGGTCATCCAGTGGATGGAGGGATTCTAGCTGCTGGCAACCGTCCGTATCACACTTGATTGGTGGCAGTCGGGTTGAGTACATCGAAAATATCTGTGAGGATATATTTTGTTTGCAAGGATTACAACAGTTATTCTAATTGACAGAGGTAACACATCAAGATGGTTGTGTCATTAAGTGTATATGTACCAAAGATACTAGAAGAGACTTCTTCTAGTATCCTTGTATGTACATACCATGTATAAACATACCATTTAGTGTAAATATTTCATTTACACAAACGAGTTAATATGGCTTTAAAGAAAAATGCTATTGTGGATGCAGTGGAATATTGAGTCTTGTTGAAAGACGTAAGATATACGCATCTCTGTCCAATAATTTAAACAAATTAAATCTTAATTCAAAGTAGTGTAATTAAACAGCTATAAAACATTTTTCTTTTGGTGTAGGATATTTCTACCTCTGTAGCCGCAATTATTAAATTCGCATCTAGCATGATATTTTGCCTTTCAGTAATTAATGTTGTATTTATTCAGAAACCTCGCAGTTTTTTATTGAATAAAATCGTTTTTTCTGGTTATCTACACGCACACTTGAATAAAATATTAATTTTATTCACGTATAGGGCCTACGTGCAATTCTAGGTAATTCACATGACTTAATAAATGATTTTATATACTATCATAATAATTAAAATATTCAACTGACTGTGTGAAAACACAAACAATAATCCACCTAATATGTAACCGTGCGCGTGTCCGGCTTTATTTGCTAAGGATATGTGATTTACACTGTTATTTATTCCATAGGATAGTAAAAACCCTGTTGTATTTACAAAAGGGGTGACAACAGTGTTTCATTTTAAAAAATGGTGCCGACAATGACAATTATGTTATGTAATAGCGAAGGTATTTCATATACAGTGTGTCAAACCAAACATTTCATCTTTTCACATTAGTGCGCATTTAAAGATTATAAAATTTTATACTGATCGCAGACCCGTAACATTGATATCTAAATGAAGCGGGAAGAGCTAACTATGTCATTTATGATGATTTCAAATTGACAAAACCCTTTGGTCTCCATGTGTGTATACAAAAATATGTCAGAGTTGTAAGGCTTAAGAGCAAAGCAGTATCTACGTCTTGATGGGAGACATGACCAAACTCGTTCCCCCACATTAATGTCACAAATTGACACTTAAATAACTGTTTGTGCAGTTGGCTGAACATGCTTGTTACAAATATTAATATACAGTTGTTAAACGACGGTCAACCAGCGATTATCACCACACTAAAATACCATAGGAATTATGTAGGAGGAAATACAAAAAATGCGTTTTTCAGTCAAAACTCTATCCTGGTAAACTGAAGCCCATGCCGACATCATGAGTAGAATTTGGAGACATCATCATTCTTATAGGAAATTGTGCGTAGATTTCAGAAATCACTGTCTCCAAGCTGAAATATTGTCCGCTCCCAGTCAGATTGACTATTTTCAAAATGGCCGCCAAGAGGTTACCGCAACAAAATATAATCTTAATAAACGGTTAAAATTACATTCAAACCATCTAAAATTACTAATCTATGGATTTATTGTCGGCATTATTTTTCCTCATATAAATTGTTCAAATTAAAAATGGCTGACAAAATGGCTGACAAGTGCAGCGAATTTATGTAATATTTTCGGAGAATCGGTTCAGATTGTGTTAAGAGCACCAAATTTAGCATAGAGTTGCACCAGAGTATACTCATCCATATTGAAAAGGGAAAAACCTTGTAGCTTTATGTAGGGGCTTTGTGCAAGGCATTTTTAACCCCCCCTTATTTTTTTAAACACTTTAAGTAATTATTCTAAACAACAACAATGTACACAAAACTGTTTATCAATGCTTTGATCAGTTTATTTAATTAAAAAAGGTTCAGATCCATAGTGCGTGGGGGACTCACACCCTCTTTTTCGACAAATTATAATAAAAAGTACCCTAAGTTGAGTAAAATGCTTCAAAATGTGATAAAAGCATCAATTTGGCACAAAGCTGCAAAATGATATACCAATCCATGTTGGAAGGGGAGCAACTTGGTAACTGTAGCGTGAAGGCTTCGCTCATGGCATTTTCAACCTCTCCTTATTTTTTCTTCAAAGTAGTAATTATTTTTTTTTAATATGTTTTATCAAGGATCTCTACAAAACTGTTCATTTAAATGCTTTTAGCAGCAGTTTATTTAATTAAAACAGGGGTGGATTTGAGGTGCTGTTTTTTGACAAATTATTGTAATAATCACCCTGAATCAAGTAAAATGGTTCAAAAGAAAAGCTGCACAAATGTATACTAATCCATACTAGAAGGAGAACCACCTAGTAGGTGTAGTAGTCAGGGTGTCAAACTGGAAAACATTTTTAGTACAAGCAAGAGACCACTTTAAATATTATCTTTAACATTCCAAGATACTATATTGATGTGTCTCCAAACTGAAATTTAGCTTTTTAAGTATTTTATATGTATTTTATATGATTCATCGCTTTGACATAATCTTCCATAACACAAGTCCTTCTACACAGATTAGCTTGATTTGTAAATCTTCATTTAAAATAGCCTAGTCATTACCGAGTAATAGTCATGGCTTGATATCCCGAATATAAATAGTTTTTTTTAAATTAACAATGGTAAAAATAACCCGTAAAAAATTAGATAATTATTCGATCTGTGAAAGTTGAATTATTTTTAAACTATTTGTTTCTATTTTAATTTTGGGTTGGGTTGGATATGATGAGCTTCTTAGCTGTGAAAATAATGCTACTCTATGTTTAGGTTATTATCCGGTTATGTCTTTAGTAGCATAGATTAGTATTATGCATCTCCCGGGATCAAGCATGTGTTCAGTATACAGTCGTTGCGCCGTCCATGCAGCTCGCAATGAAATGAAATGAATCGGGCTTTAGGCCACCTTTGTGCACATATAGGCTAAACTGGGCCAGGAGAACCTCCTCAGGATGGTGAGATGATTGAGATGACACTGTCCTCCAGACACAGGATTCGAAATTCGAGCCCTGGCGGTCTGAGGCCGAGCACGCTACCTCTCGGTCACGGAGGCTCCCCACAATACTAACTTTCACACGTGGATGGGGAAGAAACAATTTTGTTTCTTTCAAACCGCCGAGACCGGGAACCGAACCCCGGACTCTGGCGTGAAAGGCAGCGGTGCTAACCACTACCCTAGGGCCCCCGCCCAGCTCGCAATGAGGGCGGGGGCCCGAGGGTTCGGGGCTCGTTTCCCGGTCTCGGTGGTTTAAAAAAAAAAAATGTTTCTTCTCGATTCACTCGTAAAACTCAGTATTGTGGGGAGCCTCTGTGACCGAGAGGTAGCGTACTCGGCCTCAGACCTCCAGGGTTTGAATTGCGAATCCTGTGTCTGGAGGGTAGTGTCATCTCACTCATCTCACCATCCTGAGAAGGTTATCCTAGCACAATTTAGCCCTATGTGCACAAAAGTGACATAAAGCCCGATTCATTTCCGCTCAACCAAATCACACGTAATTTTGTATAAAGGCACTGCATAAAGGGATGGTGATTGCAGTTTATTTTTTACGATATGGCAGCTATTAAAATTCCCTATTATTTGTGAACGCAATATAAAAAAACTCTAATCCGAGGTTGTTAAGTAGGGATTGTTTATCTGTTTTATCAGAGGTTTTGGTCGTGTTTCAGCAATTATAATAAAATTTGGCTGTCATTTAAATGTTGTAATATCGTTATTTCAAGAACCGCTTCTCAGCATTACTTGTGATTGATAAGTAAACACTTAACGGCATGACTGCAAATGAAAAGGTTTGGTCGCAGTTCATTGATTTTCAAGAAAATTGTAGTTATTTATCATTTTTGTGATACCTTTTTGTTGTAATCTAGTCATTTTGTCTGACAACAATAATTAAGTATAATGACAGTAGCATTTGAACCCAGTACCTCTGACTTTTGAGCTATAGCCGAACTGAGTGAGCCATCGTTTGAGGACCAATCGAAATAAGACGAGCAGGATGTGATGTTGTATCACTGATCGAACAAGTTGAGCGTTTTTTGTATTCTTGAAGTAAGTAAGTTTATATATAACTTAAGCTGTGGCCACACAACCTTATAAAACATTTCTATCCCAGTATACAACACCAAAAGTACTGCAAAATAAAAACAGTTAGCGAGATGATCACTTCTTCCGAAGCGCAACATAGAGAATCTGGAAGGAGGTCAAAGGAGCAGACATTCTAAAGATGGTGTAAAGCGAATTTTGCAATGTTCCACTAAAATATTCTTGTAAATGTAAATGATGAGCCCAGGTTGGCAAATATAGTATAGTATACGGATACTATGAGGGAACATCCTAATACGACTATACATGGTAATATCAGAGATACATGTATAGAGACATGCACAATCATATATATTGTGTTATTCATCTGTAATTATGAGTTTCATGCAGAGAAATTAGAGCGGACTCTTAAGTTCTTTGAATGACATAATATTCAGTGGTGGATTCAGTTTCTACTATAAATATGAAGTAACTGAGTTATTGTATTTGTCAAGACAATCGTCAAATACTGATATTATGTCGACTAATATCCTGGTGATGTTACTTTGTTTTCAATTATTAGATATATAGCCCAAGAGATATGGATTGAGACAACCATGTAATATTGCTCTTCATATATTCAGTTGAAGGAAATTAAATGCCTTATAGTGTGAATGTTTACTTTACACAAACGTGTAAATACATTTTAGCCTTATCTGTGTGGCTTATTTCAAGAAAGTAGTCATTTTGGATGCAGTATAATTTTTTGGTGGAAAGGCATTATATAATCGCATATGCGGTCAATCTCTTATAAAAATCAAATCTACACAAATTTGTACTATCAACAGCGTAAGAAAACTTGCTAAAACTACCAAATTATTTAGACCATATAACCAAATAGGAAAATGTTTTATCTGGTATATCATATTTTTACAGCTATAGATAGAGTAATTCGGATCTAGCATGATGCTCTTCCTGCCAGAAATTATTTCTGTATTTATCCCAATCTTGAAAGCATTTTTCTGATTTATTTACACGTTACGTTTCGGTAAAGGCAATAAACAACGTTTATTTACGTACTCCAGTAAATATTTTTTACATATACATTGTACGTGTTTACACTTTTGTGCAAATTAAATATTTTTTCATTATACGGCATCTTTTCCCAACTGATGATAGAGATCCAAGGGATGTCATCAAAATGTATATTATCTAAGCTGAAATAGTCTAGATATTGTATAATTTTAATAGTTTCTTCTGATGAATCAATCAATGTGTCACAAAGATTGATATTCAGGAATTGCAAGAAGTACAGTAGCGAATTTGCTACCCACATACAATGCTCTGTAATAATATTACAATCGTGTTAATTGAGCAAAATATGGGACATATGTGATGATTTACATTGCGTACTATTCGCATTATTAATCAATGATGTTGAGCTATGTCTGCCGCATTGGTCTTTGGCAGACTTGGTGAAAATGCATGTCTGGAACCGGAAAAGGGGATTCCGCTAAGCCCAATTCTCCGTCAAGCCGCCGAAGTAGAGGGGGTGTTACCTCTCAGATAGGGTGTGGGAACTTCCTCCAAGGAATTTGTTTAATCTTGGAAAGCTCGATATGCAGTCTGGTGGTATTTCTGGGCTCCTGAAGCAGTAGGCTATCTCATATCATATTAAGTTTAACATGCAAATTCACATAATCATGGTCAATTATGCATTGGCACCGCTGTTGAACGGAGGGGCCAGGGTACGCCCTGGCAACCTATTCACTCCCACACCTCTCAGATAGGGTGTGGGAACTTCCCCAAGGAATTTGTTTCTTGGAAAGCTCTATATGCAGTCTGGTGGTATTTCTGGGCTCCTGAAGCAGTAGGCTACCTCATATCATATTAAGTTTAACATGCAAATTCACATAATCATGGTCAATTATGCATTGGCACCGCTGTTGAACGGAGGGGCCAGGGTACGCCCTGGCAATCAATCAAAAGTGCACCAGTGGAAGGAAAACACTCTTTACCTATTCACTCCCACACCCATATGTCATCTTTATGTTTTATGTTTATATTATGTTTTATCGCCAAATTGTATTGTTTTTGTTGTAGGCCTATTACAAAGTAATTTACATGACCATCTCGTCAGAGAAGTAAAGGTAAAGGTGCAGGTTTATAGTCTGATATCAAGTCTGAAGACCTATCATGCGACTTTACATCCTACCCCCTGGTCACTGGACCTGTTCATTCGTGTGCCATCTCAACTACACGGAGAGCATACAGTCCTGTAGCCTTTTCGGCGCACTGAACTTATCGTACACATTGCCATCTCTGTCCTACCAGGTACTCATTTTCACCTGAGTCAAGTGAAGCATTTGAGGGTTGAGTGCCTAGCCCAAGGACACAACATCTTCACAATGTCCCAAGATTTAGAGGGGAGAAACATGATATTTCTCTGAAAATTCTGCACCAAGCGGGATTCGAAACCGCACGGCAGGCAGCGACATCGGCAGAGCGCCACGCTCTAACCATTGCGCCATGTCCCTCTCTTGGTGTCATCAAGGCTTTTTAATTGTATATACTTTTTGTTATTTTAAGTTGTTCGTGCTGTATATTATGGATTGTGTGAAATGAAATGAATCGGGCTTTAGGCCACTTTTGAGCACATATAGGCTAAACTGGGCCAGGAGAACCTCCTGAGGATGGTGAGATGATTGAGATGATACTGTCCTCCAGACACAGGATTCGAAATTCGAGCCCTGGCTGTCTGAGGCCGAGCACGCTACCTCTCGGTCACGGAGGCTCCCCACAATACTCACTTTCACACGTGGATGGGGAAGAAACATTTTTTGTTTCTTTCAAACCGCCGAGACCGGGAGCCGAACCCGTACTCTGATGTGAAAGGCAGCGGTGCTAACCACTACCCTAGGGCCCCCGCCCATATGGATTGTGTGATCACCTCCGGGATGCTTGACATGTGAGCCATTGGCAGTGTCATTTAGATTTTCATTCTTGTTGAACTACAATAATAGAACATGTATTCATGGCATGGTTATGCATCTTTCCATTGATAAATCAACTTCATATTTTGCACAACCATAGACCGTTGGCTGCCTGCAACAAGGTGAAATAACACTCTCCTGTATTTTCACATGTTTCACTAACGTAATATATGCGCTGGTCACATTGTAGTTTGAGACAAGTTGCCCATGTCAAAGGTTTAGCTGTGGTCAATTGGACTTGTCAGATTGTTATTTGCAATACCTCAATAAGGATTTGGTTGTGGTCAATTGCACTTGTCCCTTTGTTGTTTGTAACGTTAATACCCGTGTATTATTATTTGTAATGGTTTTTCAATTACCACTGCCTTTTTACACAGCATTGCGAAAACTTCACTTGTCTCATTATTTTGATTATAGGCCGCATGAGGTCTATTTCATTTGTTACATTAGGTGGCCAATGGACATTTAAAATGTTATTAACCGTATTAATTCTCCCTATATACTTAATCTGATGGATTTCCCTGAGTAGAGATAGGCTACCAATCGTTTCTACTGTAAAAGCACGATACGGGCAAACGTGATAATTGTAGGAAAACGCCGGAAGGTCTATAGAGAAAACATATTGTAAGCGACAGGTTATCTGGTATAAACCAATGGAATCATACATGTATGTGATCCTGTGACATAATTTTATTTTAAATGTAAAAATTTCAAATGAATCTGTGTATCCATTCCAAAGTTATGTAACATTGTATTGGGCTTGAGTTTGTTTGACCTGAGATAAACCGACTAATTATTGTAAAAATGGGTGATAATTTCAAAGGTTGAAAAAATACCTTAAAATTCACATTTCAGCTTAAAGACACCTGGTTTGGGTTTTTAGAGATGCTAGAGAATGTCTTGGTATTGGTCTCCATCTTGTACTAAAAATGTTTAGCGAAAGTGTTATCTAGGCACATATCGCAGTTTGACGCCCTGACTAAAGTGTGAGGGCTTTCCTCAGGGCATTCTTAACCCCATCTTATTAAAAAAAAATCAAGTAATTATTGAACAAAATATAGGTTTTATCAGATCTTTCTACAAAACGTATTATAATTATATTAGCTGTTATTTTAATCAAAACAAAGATGGATTGGTGTGTGTTTTTTGCCAAATTATTATAAATGTGCACTCAAACTGGCAAAAATAAAAAACAAATGGCGGCGGCGAATCACCCACAAAATCTGGATTCGCTATTGCATTTTACCACAAAATACGACCAATTATTTTTAAATCTGTTTTTCTTTTGTCATTTTTTCAAATACGATGGTGATTATGTCGGTATTTTACAAAAAAAATGCAAATAATTACCACATTAACTAAAATCAAAATTGTACTGTAGGTCTATGAAATTGGTGTCATTACATATATCTTTATAGTCAATTAATAAAATGAGCATGAAGTAGATACTTATGATAGGGCCATATGTATGGTAATATATTTTTGACGTGTAATTATAAAATTACTATAACAAGCAAACTCAAATTATTTCATTCGACATGTGACATTAAAAGCCTTTCACTGCGGATGTCGCACTAATGCGACATTGTGCTGACGGATCTGGTATTAAAAGGGTCAATTTCAAATAATTACACGATGTGTTGTCATAACTTTGCAATGAATAACTTTGCAGGGAAAGAGTTAACACGTAATATTGTACTGAAGTACAGCGCTTCAAATGCATTAGGTGTTGCTGCTGTACAGTAGTCTTGCATTAGATGGTCAGATTCTTATTATAAGACATTGATGCTACTATCTCATCGCAAAATGGAGCGCACCAAACTGATTATCTTGCTCCATTATTGACAATTCCAGAATCAAGATGTGGATAAAGTGTGGAGAATTAGTGAAGGACCAGCAGAACCGAGATACCATTTCACTGTCGTCATTCGATCATACTTTATGTTTTTGTGACTTTTGTTAGTTTCATTGTAACCCTTTCAAGCCTGAATTAACCATTGTCATCTTCATCCACTACAAGCCGCGAATTGCTGTCGCAATTCTCGACTTGTAGTGGATGAAGATGATTTGATGTGGTTAAAAAATTATTGTATGTATGTATTGGTAAAACAGTTACATGGTAATTTTTGTTCTAAAACCCCTAGTTGTAGGGAAATTAAGTCTGTTTTCAGGGATGTGAAATGATGCTTTAATGAATCGTGGGGGCTTAAAGGGTAACCAGCATGTAGACTGGGGAATATTGTTACACACAGTTACTATTTTAGTGAGACGTAATGGCAAGCACATTTCTCACCTGAAACAAATATTAAAACGTGACGAGGAGTGGCGTCTCAGTAAAAAGTGGAACAGCTGATAGGGTTAACTGAGACAGTTTCATATATCTCTTTAGATCCATCGATACTAGAAATAAAGGGAATTGTAAACAGATGCAAATATTTAATACAGTATATGAACACATTTACACAATAAATATCTAGTTTATGAAGAAGTACTGGACACTTACACGGAGAAGTGGACTCGAAGACAAAAGTTCACCCAATGCCTATCATTACATATTGCCCCAGTTCTCCTTGTGCCTCTACATTTATTATGCATTCACTTACTCAATAATCACTACTATAATTATAGTGAACATCATTTCAATTATACATATACACGCAATAGATAGCAAGGACGCTCCAACCATAATAAATATGCTATACTGTACATATTAAAGTTGCTTTACATTACTATAATGTACTAATGGCTGCAATTTGACTCTGAAAGAGGATGCTTCAAATGAGGACGAAAAGTTGCATCCCGCGTCTGATTCAAAGATGATAACAAAATGAGACCAAACACAAACCTGGTCAAACTTTTCACATGCATTTAACTTCTCACTTCAAATTCCCTTGCATGGGTAATGATCAAATGATTCTGGTGACATAGTATACCACTGCTCACATTGCAATAAGCTCTGGTGACCTATCCCACCACTGCCAGCATCTCAATATCCATTTGTCAGACTCCCAGATAAATAACCTTTCCAATGATACCAGACCCAAAGTTTTTAGTTAGATCACCCTTATTTCTTGAAATGACCTTGGGCGATTACTTTAAATGACCTCTTGTGACTTCTTACACCACTACTGGTAGCCTGAGCTCTCATTTTCCATACTCTCAGATAGATAACCTTACCAAACACACACATGTTCAACTGGTTTAGTGAAGTTACCTTTACCTCTTAGCGTGATTTAAAAAAAAATATCAAAAACACGATTTTTCAGCAATTTTGGCGGCCATCTTGAATTTTGACAATTTATATGAGCAATAAAGTAAAAATTCTGCCTTTAATGAATTTTGCACTGTTAGGTTAGTAATATTTTAGCCTTTAAATATATTTTTAGGCCGGCCATTTTATTTATTTACAGTAACTTTGTGGCGGCCATTTTGAAAATAGCTAATTTGACGATGATCGGACTATATATCAGCTTGGAGACAGTGAATTCGCATTCTACGGGAAATTCCCTAACAGAATGAGCATGTCTCCATATTCTACTTATGATGTCGCCAGCACTTTTTTACAGGCTTTTTTTCGGAAATGGAGTCTCGGCTATTTCGTTTAATTCGCATAATGACAATTTATCAAAACAAACTATAAATTTGCATATCATTGCATGTTGACGTCGAATGTTAGCCATGATGGTTCATCGTATTTGTTTCACAGAGCAGATTATTATGATACCAACAAAATTTTGATTTGGTCACTGTATGTTTTGCATTGTTTTTCATGTTTGTTATAATGCACTTTTTTCTATTTATACAATCCAGAATGTCGGAGCACAGAAGCAATAGAAGGTATGAGAAAGACTGGGTCCCTGTACGACAATATATCAGATGGACGGACAGCATGGCGGTCACATTTATACAGCTACTCGTCATTATAGGTCTACTGTGTGTCTTCTTGGGTCTGGGATATTTGAGCTTGACATGCGATCTGCCTGACGCACCTGAGAAGAAGAAGCACAAGGCCACGCCACCCGTTCTGGATGTGATTTCCATGTTAAATACCAAGGGTTTGATCTTCCATTATGAAGGTTTCCAGACAGAAGAACCTGGTTTTATGACAGAACGTGACAGATATTTATTTCGCATGAATCCTGATAACATAGAATCACTGAAGCCAGCATCTGTAGATAAACTGTCAGGACAAATAACATGCATTCCACATGGTAGCATACATTCTGATATAGATTGTGGCTGGCAGACCAGAGATCATCATTTCCAGAATAACAGATCTACCACACGTAGCAATCAACACTTCACTGTGCTGGCCCCACTACTTGTTCCACAGTCTAATACATTCCAGCATTTCTTGGATGGTGTTTTACCCAAGTTGGTACAGGCTAGAGATCAGGTGCTCCTTCACGAGAACGTGACAATCATGTTATACCGTCCGTGGGACGCTGTTATTCAAGAGATGATGGACTATATGGGGTTTGATGAGAGCAGAGTGTATTATTATGATTCTGGAATATATACTGCAGATTATCTGATCAATCTCTGTCAGGCTCCACCATTACACCCCGGGTTGTGGCAGAAAGCACGCAAACTTCTAGGTGCATCTGATAAAGCAGACAACAACAGAAAAATATCATATGTGATTCTTCTCGGGAGAGAAAATGCAAGAAATTACGGACGACGGATAAAAAATTATAACGAAGTGGCAGCAATGCTTAAAGAGAAATATGGCAGTGCGCTCATTATTTTTAATACTTCTAGAAATTTAGCTCATTCTAGAAACCTGTTTTCACACGCACGCATGCTCATTGGTGTTCATGGGGGAGCGTTTTACAATATGTTTTTCTGTCCAAACGGCACAGAGATTGTGGAAGTAATGCCAACAGAAGACAACGGTCGTGTAGTACCAGAGCAATTAGCACATACTATAATATGGAGAATGTCACTAATGCTTGGTCAAAAATACTGGAGAATAGCGGAGCCTCCAGTTGACCTCTATGGTAATGTGAAGGTCAACGTTTCAAGACTCAGTCACACGCTACATCATATTGATTCTATTGGAACGTGATTGCAATGTCATTAAAATAAATTGCCGAAGTGTCCCATGATATTAAAAATCAAGTTTTATAATCCATTTGTGGAGCCGCGATTTCTTCCCTGAAATATTTTTTTATAAACCAAGAGAGTCTGCAGCCATTAGAAATATTTGACTCTTTCAATGCGGTGATCGACTTAAGACGTCAGAATGTGACGTCTATGAAATTATGACGTCAAAAGACGGTCCCCGAGCTGAAAGGGGTGGTAATATAGCAATTGACTTCTCTTTTTAAAGTTACTCCTTCTCTATTTCTCACATGTTCCTTCACTTTGAGTATGAGATGCGAATTTCTGTTTGAATTTCATTGAATTGTGGACGAAAAATCTAATATATCAAATAAAAGACAAGAACGTTCTAAGTTTGGTCGGTTATTTTCCAAGTAATTGTATTCAAAATATGACTGTAGTGTGCAAAAAAGTGACAAAATATCCTAAAAGGGTGATCATAACCATCAGGTAAGATGTAGTTATAATATCACATAGTCAACAATATTACATAGTCAACAATATTGTCTGGCAATAAAAACAATCTGCTATCTTCTGTTTTTCAATTATATTCAAAATTATAACAGCAGACGTTGTTTAGTTTTCAATGCATGATAGACAAGTCATTATTGAACGTATTTATATTGAAGGCATATGAGGGTATTTACTAAAGTTAGATTATTATTTATTTATCCCGTATTTTTGCCATTAGCCTACAGAAGGAGTAGAACACATTTGATGATATTTGTTTATATTATGTTTTTCGTTCAAAATGACGTAATTTCCACAGACGCTTATTGCACGTAACACTTTTATTTCTAATCTGTGCTGGAAAAGGGGAAAATCAGGCTTCCTTCCCAGGCTAGCGTCATTTAGCCATTGATTTATTCATTCAGGAGGGATATTTTCTCATCAGAATGCGCATGGGCAAGCCACGACATCCGTTTAGATGAGAAAACACTGAAAGCTTCGCAGTTAACACGAGAAGGTAGCATGCTGCCGTTGGACCTTCGTTGGGACAACGTCAGACACTTTGGCCCGACGTTCATCCAATGTTTAGCCAATGATGAGTGCCATTGATCTCGTATAAATCTCTCCGACGCGAGCGTTGACGTGAAAACGGGTCCAGCTAAAACTGGGAACCTTGGTAATTGCGTCTTCTAGCGTGTGGTTGGCAAGATTCGCGTCAACATGGTCAATCATGTGAGAGAACATGACCAGCCTCCACAACCGTATTTCATCTGCTTAACCCTTACAGCACGAAAGGGTTTTTTCAATTTAAATTCTCATAAATGTCCTAGTTAGCTCTTTCCGCTTCATTTGAATACCTGTGTCATTGGTCTACGGCCACTATAATCTGTCCATAGACGTCAGATTCTGACTTCTGAAAGTGTTAAACTCTTAAATGGACCTAAATTAAATTTAAAAAACAGTTCACATTATTCCATTGTCAAATGCCTGTTGAAAATGTTCGGGTAATATGATTATATGGGTCATTGTTTGCTTAATGCAGCGCCTAGCATTCGGTTAATTTTTTTGAGCTATGCCCAAATATACTGATTTTTGTCTGGTTCTTCAAACTTATTATTCCGTGCAGGTTTTGTTAGAAGCTATACATTTCTCCCTGAGTATTTATCAATTCGGGCGGGGGCCCTAGGGTAGTGGTTAGCACCGCTGCCTTTCACGCCAGAGTTCGGGGTTCGGTTCCCGGTCTCGGTGGTTGAAAGAAACAAAAAGTGTTTCTTCCCCATCCACGTGTGAAAGTCAGTATTGTGGGGAGCCTCTGTGACCGAGAGGTAGCGTGCTCGGCTATAGACCGCCAGGGCTCGAATTTCGAATCCTGTGTCTGGAGGACAGTGTCATCTCAATCATCTCACCATCCTCAGGAGGTTTTCCTGGCCCAGTTTAGCCTATCTGTGCACAAAGGTGGCCTAAAGCCCGATTCATTTCATTTCATTTATCCATTCAACATGAAATTTTGTCACAACATTCTCAATGTAGTCAGCATGTTCTTCCAGCATGATTTTCTGGATCACTATACTGCTCTTCAAATGCAAAGGCAGTATCTGCTTACTTTTAATGAGAACAGATACTGCCTTTTGGTTTGCACGGCATCAGGCCTATAATAGGATCCAATGTTGGTTTAATTAGGTACTTGTCCGGTGATTCTCCATCCGTTTCTTGATTGAAAACGGGAGGTTGAACAAGGTTCCCCTTTGTCCAGACCGATCCCACCCTTCAGCCTCTAGATTTCATTATAAAAATACCTTTATCCAATGTTTTAATTCCGGGCCAGTGTCGCAGACAGTGGCCCAGTATTGAACCAATACTGTGTATTCGGTATGGACAGTTGAAACATTTTAAATGCTACAATTAAAATAACAGTTTCAATTCTATTCAAACACAAAACGTTAAATCAATGTTGTTTTAATCTTGGGCTGGCGTCGCGGATAGTGATACAACCTTAGGTCAACAGAGATACAAGTCAATGTGTGTACTGTGCACTTTAAATGCGATTCCATTTGACAAACAAATATATATCTATTTACAAGTGCAAAAGCTTAGTGGGGACTTCTGAAATTTGAAGTCTGAAGTCCGAAGTCTGAAGTCTAAAATTACAGATCAGAATGGCTGCCAAAAACTCATACGCAAAATTCCAATCAATCTGTCATAATAAAAATAACCCAGCAAAATTCAGAATTATCGCCACGAAAACTTATAAATCCTAGCCCAAATAATATTGTTACTTGAAAAGTCACAATTCCCCTCGAGTATAACTTAAATTTGCATTTATGACCAACATTAACATCCAATAGTTGATCTACTTTATACAAAGTAAAGGGTATAAATTATCTCTATCCCGCCAATAACTCCATCTATGCATCCTCATATCCACAAAAATTACATCCAATCATGTATCCATCCATCCATTCGTCCATCAATCCATACATCCATACATTCTTTCATGCATCCATTCATCTTTCAAACCATCTATCTATGCACCAATCCACGTTTTAACTTTTATCTATAGGATATTTTGTCACACAATGCAGAATCTGACGTCTATAGACGTGAGATTCTGACGTCTAACCCAGCAAAAACGGAGCATTCACCCAATGATGTTTCAATGTTGATCCAGCGTCAAAGACGATGGGCCAACATTGAAACAGCATTGGGTGAATGCGCCGTGTTTGTTGAGAAAGACGGTTCCCACACTGAAAGGGTAAAGATTGTGTAAATAATAACTAACTAATTTTTAAATACCGGACTGTATTATTAACCCTTTAAGGCCTGAATTTACTAGTCATCTTCATCCACTACAAGCCGCGAATTGCTGTAGCAATTCTCGACTTGTAGTGGATGAAGATGATTTGATGTGGTTTAAAAATCAAAGAAAATCACCATGTATTGGTAAACCAGTTTCATGGAAATTTTTGTTCAAAAAACCTTGGCTGTGGGAAAATTAAGTCTGTTTTTAGGCATGTAAAATGATGCTTTAATGCATCGTGAGGGCTTAAAGAGTTAAGGTATCATTGGCGCTGTACGTAAGCAATGTGTCCATCTGTAGTTAAAGAGCAACGTCGATTACATTAATCCTGTAATTTGCTGCATGTAAGCATGTTACACGTAGACTACGTATAGGACACTCAATCTTGGCACGACATATTCTAAATTTCAGATTGACATGTATGTATTTGTATATACGTGTAGCGTCTTTTGACAATCCTAAATAAAGTAATCAAATTAACAAATTATTGATGTTTAAAGAGTCAATCATTTCATTCCCAATAACAGTGATTAAATCGGCTATTAAAACCGATTAAAAACGACTATTGTAGTGACTAGCAGGTAAGGGGTTCAGTTTATAGTCCATGAACCACAGGAATCATCGGTACAACTAAGAGGGGCAGATTATGCTGGGTGCCAGATTGTTATGTCATAGTGTGGGTGCCATTTAATACGATAACAGTTTGTAGTGTACAGCACAACGGTTTTATATCTGGATTAGGACTTATCCTGCAAAAATAAATAATTTGAATTTTCACCCACTAAAAGTTGTGTCTCGCTATCGCGACCCACAATTTCAAGTGGTTGAAAATGACTGATATTTGTTTAATTTAACACCGAACATTTACAAACATTGATGTTTAAACACACATTTCATTCCAAATAACTGTGATTTAATGGCTGTAAGCAACTATAGTCATGATCAACAAACAAAGGGTAATAGACCAACCTTTAATTTAAAAAAATGTTCTAATTGACCTTTTTATAATAATAATTATTTACAATAATATGTTTGTTAATATTAAATTAATTTGGGACAGTTTGGCTGAAATTACGAGCTGGCCATTATGAAAAAAATAAACCTTTCTGTGGATAAATATATTTTCGCAATTATTTGTGTCATGTTGATTTTATAAGCTAAAATTAGTTGGGTCACTTGGGCAACCCGGGTTTACCGTGCGACCAACACAGCAGATAGTTTGAAGAATTAACGATCTTTAATCTTAAGACAAGCTGGCAAGACCAAAACAAATTTTCAAAAAACAAAAGTAATAATTTATTGAATGATACATAATATACAACGTGATGAAACATAACAATAGTAAATAACAAATAATTAAATAAATGGAGAAACAATTGGTGGATTGTTACTTTTGAAACATGTGCACACTTTATGATACATTTAACCCTTACAGCGCGGGGATTGACTTTAGCCGTCAGAATCTGACGTCTGTAGACGTCAGAATCTGACGTCTAAAGTCAATCCCTGCACTGTAAGAGTAAACATATTCATAATGATTGTAGACCCATAGCATAGGTAGTCAAATAAATCAGAAAGAGCTAACCAAGACATTTATGATGATTTCGAATTGAATAAAAGCCTTTCGTCTCCATGGTTTATTTAAAACATATATTCAGCGCTTGAAGGGTTAATTAGCTCACAACAAAGCTAGTGTCCTCAGGTTATTTTGTTGTCCATGTCGTACCATGCGTCCCATGCGCTTTAAACTCTTCTTTATGTGCTTCTTCCTGTACCGCGTCATTGTTTTGTTCTGATCATCTGACTTCATTTCATCGCAAGAAACCTTAACATCACTTCCAACGCATGGAGGACGGGGTCCAAGAGGCTCGTTGGGGGTAGAAGACTCACATGTGTGGACATTTTCGTCGGTTTCATCGGTTTGAGGGAGTTTTTCAATGCCGGACAACTGGGAGGCTGTCTCCATGTCAGAGCAGGTGATATCTGCGATACCAGAGTGAATAGACTCATCATGTCGAGTACTGTTGAGAGGTGATGTGATTAGCTGAGTAGAACAGGTAGTACCAGGTATAGAGCTGAGTAACGACAGGTCAAGATCAGTGTCTCTGGTGCAGTTGTCGTATGGTAGCCAGGCTGAAAAATCTATCAAGTCCTTCTGGCTAGATGATAACACATCTTTAGGCATGTGTGTGTCAGCCCCCCATTCTAATGTATACTCTTCTAATGATAGCACCAAAGACGAGGAGGATGACTTTTCAAACAATTCGTACGGAAGAGAAGGACACACTGAAGCTGTACTGTGATCTGAAAAGCCAAAAGGCAGTACTTGCTTACTTTTCAAGTGAGCAGATAGTGCCTTTTGGCTTTGCACAGTGGTGCTGTCAAGCAGCAGCATGTCCTTATTCTGGGAAGCGGTTTCTTGGAGGCAGGGTTTTCTCGGAGACACCATGCCACAAAATCGTTGCTGTAGCTTCTTCAGCGATCCGTTAGCAACCATCTTTGAAACTGAAAAAATAAAATTGTAACTGATTATATAAATATGCAGGAAGATCGAGCTATCGTTGTTTTAGGTAATTCCATTTACTTATATTATAATTCTAATATATTGAAATCACTACTATCGGGGTCTACTGCCATTCAAATCCAAAAGTCAATATCCGCCTGCATCATGAGAAACTGTGTTTTGGCTTTGTATAGCAGTATGTTACTGTTGTCGAACTATGCTAAAAGACCAATTTGAAAACTTATTCACATTTGATGAGCGTCTTCTTTGCGGATCCAGTGCCAGTCTTCATGATTTAAGGTGCGCTTTAGACTAGACAACAATTCATGATTGAGGTACGCATATACAGTATTGAACGGTGCTTTAAGAGATTATGGACCTACCTTGGAATATTCTCAGCTTATATATGAATGAGCAGCACCCTCTTTCCACAGACCTGTGATGTGCTCTAATTGTTGTGGACACATCAGGAATAACTGTCCGGAGCAGATCATCTCAGTTTTAAAGCCGCCCGCCTGACACGAGCTCGATGTGTTGTTCGATGGGGAGTTAACAACTGGCACCCGCGCGCTCAAGACGGCGAGTGATAAATGACAGCCTGTGAGGTCAGTGAGCAAAACTCACGACTCAAATGATTAACAAGAATTCACACCTCACATGATGGATCACACTTTGCAGTCTTAGCTCTTTACTAAAATATTGTGTATGTGTACAGAATAATATAATTAATAAAAATGTCTATTGAAATATTACGTATTTGTACAGTCTTATATTATGAATAGAGGTGTCTTAAAACATTGTGTATTTTTACAGAATAATACAATGAATGGAAATTTTGTGTATTTGTGTATTTGTAGAGAATAATACAATAACTAGAAATATCTATTAAAATATTGTGTATTTGTACGGAATAATATAAGGAATAGGAATGGCTGTTAAAATATTGTGTATTTGTTTTGTACGGGAAAATGTAATGAAGAGAAATGTCTATTAAAATATTGTGTATTTGTAAAGAATAATACAATGAATAGAAACGTCTAATAAAATATTATGTATTTGTACAGAATAATATGTACAGGAATAGTATATATTTCAATAGCCATTTTGCCCGAATGTAATTTGTTTAGACTCTCTTTTCGGTTAATTAACCCTTTCAGACTAGAATTCACCATTGTCATCTTCATCAACTACAACCCGCGAATTGCTGTCGCAATTCACGACTTGCAGTGGATGAAGATGAGTTGAAGTGGGTGACAAATAAAAAAAAGTATCATTATTATTATTAAAACAGCTCCATGAAAATATTCGTTTTAAAACCCATATTGTGTAGGAAATTAAATCATTGTTCAGAGATGCAAAATAATGATTTGATACATCGTGACGGTGTAAAGGTTTCTTATTAAGCGTGCGTTCAAGGAATTACTCATACAATTTTGAGATCAAGCAACACGCTTAACCCTTTAACTGCCAGATTATTCGATTGGAATTTTCACGCAATTGAAGTTGTGTCTCGCTGACGCGATCCACAAAGTCAGGGTGAAGAACCCTCCCCCCCCCCTCTGGATCCGCCAATGAAATATTTGCTCGACACCACACCCGCTCGCTCCTTTGTAGTATTGACAAGGTTGAGTATCAAATGACACCCAGTCTAGTGAGAAAAAATCACCAGTCAACTCAACAAAATTGATTCACACCTTCTCGTCTTGCTGGCGTGTCGGTTTGAGGATTGTAAAGCCTGGCATACACATGGGGAAGCCACTGAACTCATCTTAGCCCTTAACACTTATAATAGTGTCTCGCTATCGCGACCCACAATTTCAAGCGGCTGAAAATACTGATAATTGTTTAGTTTGACGCCAAACATTTGCAAACATTGATGTTTAAACACACATTTCATACCCAATAGCTGTGATTTAATGACTAGAAACAACCATAGTCGTGTTCAGCAAGCAAAGGGTTAATAGACGAGCCTTTATTTGAAAAAAATGTTTTAATTGACCCTTTTTATAAAATTATTTTGTTAATACTAAATTATTTTGGGTCAGTTTGGCTGAAATTATGAGCTGGCCATTATGAAAAAATAAAACAAACCTTTCTGTGGATAAATATATTTGAGTTGTCACATTTTCTCGCCAATGATTTGTGTCATGTTAACTTTATAAGCTACAGTTAACCAGATTAATTGGGTCACTTGGGCAACCCGGGTTTACCGTGCGACCAACATAGCAGATAGTTTGTAGAATTAACGATCTTTAAATTAGTTCCAAATCTTAAAACAAGCTGGCAAGACCAAAACAAATTTTCAAAAAAACAAAAGTAATAATTTATTCAATGATACAAAATAAACAACGTGATAAAACATAACAATAGTAAATAACAAATAATTAAATAAATGGAGAAACAATTGGAGGATTGTTATTTTTGAAACATGTGCACACTTGATGATACTTTTAACCATCACAGCGCGGGGATTGACTTTAGACGTCAGAATCTGACGTCTGTAGACGTCAGATTCTGACGTCTGTAGACGTCAGATTCTGACGTCCAAAGTCAATCCCCGCACTGTAAGAGTAAACATATTCATAATGATTGTAGACCCATAGCATAGGTAGTCAAATGGATCAGAAAGAGCTAACCAAGACATTTATGATGATTTCGAACTAAATCAAAGCATTTCGTCTCCATGGTTTATATAAAAAATATTCAACGCTTTAAGGGTTAACTAGCTCACAACAACGCTAGTGTCCTCAAGTTATTTTGTTGTCCATGTCGTACCATGCGTCCCATGCGCTTTAAACTCTTCTTTATGTTTTTCTTCCTGTACCGCGTCATTGTTTTGTTCTGATCATCTGACTTCATTTCAACGCAAGATACCTTAACATCACTTCCAACGCATGGCGGACGGGGTCCAAGAGGCTCGTTGGGGGTGGAAGACTGACATGTGTGGACATTTTCGTCGGTTTCATCGGCTTGAGGGAGTTTTTCAATGCCGGACAACTGGGATGTTGTCTCCATGTCAGAGCAGGTGATATCTGCGATACCAGAGTGAATAGAGTCATCATGTCGAGTACTGTTGAGAGGTGATGTGATCAGCTGAGTAGAACAGGTAGTACCAGGTATAGAGCTGAGTAAAGACAAGTCAAGATCAGTGTCTCTGCTGCAGTTGTCGTATGGCAGCCAGGCTGAAAAATCTATCAAGTCCTTCTGGCTAGATGATAACACACCTTTAGGCATTTGTGTGTCAGCCCCCCATTCTAATGTATACTCTTCCATTGATAACACTAACGACGAGGATGAGGACCTTTCAGACAATTCGTACGGAAGAGAGGGACACTCTGAAGTTGTACTCTGCTCTGAAAAGCCAAAAGGCAAGTAAGGAGATACTACATTTTTGCTTTGCACGACAGTGCTGTCAAGCAGCAGGTCCTTGTTCCGCGAAGGAGTTTCTTGGAGGCGGGGTTTTCTCGGAGACACCATGCCGCAAAATCGTTGCTGTAGCTTCTTTAGCGATCCATTAGCAACCATCTTTGAAACTGAAAAAATAAAATTGCAACTGATTATATAAATATGCAGGAAGATCGAACTACCGTTGTTTTAGGTAATTCCATGTACATGTATCATAATTCTAATATATTGAAATCACTAGGCCTACTATCGGGGTCTACTGCCATTCAAATCCAAAAGTCAATATCCACCTGCATCACAAGAAACTGTGTTTTGGCTTTGTATAGCAGTATGTTGCTGTTGTCGAAATATGCTAAAAGATCAATTGGAAAACTTATTTACATTTGATGAGCGTCTTCTTTGCGGATCCAGGGCCAGTCTTCATGATTTAAGATGAACTTTGGACTAGACAACAATTCACTATTGAGGTATACATATACAGTATTGAACGGTGCTTTAAGAGATTATGGACCTACCTTGGAATATTCTCAGCTTATATATGAATGAGCAGCACCCTCTTTCCACAGACCTATGATGTGCTCTAATTGTTGTGGAAACATCAGGAATAACTGTCCGGAGCAGATCATATCAGTTTTAAAGCCGCCCGCCTGACACGTGCTCGATGTGCTGGTCGATGGGGAGTTAACAACTAGCACCCGAAGACGGCGAGTGCTAAATGACAGCCTGTGAGGTCAGTGAGCAAAACTCACGACTCAAGTGATTGACAAGACTTCACACCTCACGTAATAGATCACACCTTGCAGCCTTAGCTGTTTACTGAAATATTGTGTATTTGTACAGAATAATATAATGAGTAAAAATGTCTATTGAAATATTGTGTATTTGTCCAGTATATTATAATGTATAGAGATGTCTTAAAACATTGTGTATTTTTACAGAATAATACAATGAATACAATTGTCTATTGAATTATTGTGTATTTGTACAATATAAAACATTTTGTATTTCAACAGAATAATACAATGAGTGGAAATGTTGTGTTATAATCTAAGTATTTGTAGTAAATAATACAATGCATAGAAATATATAATAAAATATTGTGTATTTGTACGGAATAATATAAGGAATCGGAATGATTGTTAAAATATTGTGTATTTGTTTTGTACGGAATAATATAATGAAGAGAAATTATTAAGATATTGTGTATTTGTAAAGAAAAATACAATGAACAGAAACGTCTATTAAAATATTGTGTATTTGTACGGAATAATATGTACAGGAATTGTATGTACAGGAATAATATATATTTCAATGGCCATTTTGTCCGAATGCAATTTGTTCAGCCTCTCTTTTCAGTTAATTAACCCTTTCGAGCCTAAATTCACCATTGTCATCTTCACCCACTACAAGCCGCGAATTGCTGTCGCAATTCACGACTTGCAGTGGATGAAGATGAGTTGAAGTGGGTGACAAATAAAAAGGTATCGTTATTATTAAAACAGCTCCATAAAAATATTCGTTCTAAAACCCATATGTGTAGGAAACTAAATCATTGTTCAGAGATGCCAAAAAATGATTTGAAGCATCGTGACGGTGTAAAGGGTTACTCATTAAACGTGGGTTCGAGGAATCACTCGACGAAAGTTTGAGTTCAAGCAGCACGCTTAACCCTTTAGCCGCCAGATTATCCAATTGGAATTTTCACCCACTTGAAGTTGTGTCTCGCTGAAGCGATCCACAACTTCAAATGAGTGAAAATTATTCAGATTTGACAAAATGGAGGTCAACAAATTTCAATCTTCCTGATTAATGTCACTTTTTATCTTTGCCAGGTTTAAAAGCTGATATGTAATGGGCTATAAAAATATAAAAAACGAATATGGAGTGTTAAAGGGTTAAAGTGCAATTTGGAAAGTTTAGATGCCAAAAGTCAGGGTGAAGAACCCCTCCCCCCACTCCCCCTCTGGATCCGCCAATGAAATATTTGCTCGAAAACCACACCCGCTCGCTCCTTTGTCGTATTGACAAGGTTGAGTGTGAAATGCACCCAGTCTAGTGAGAAAAAAGCACCAGTCAAACTCAACAAAATTGCTTCACACCTTCCCGTCTTGCTGGCGTGTCAGTTTGAGGAATGTAATCCCTGGCATACCCATGGAGAAACCACTAAACTCAACTTAGCCCTTGAAGGATTGAATTATTTTTGTTTAAAGGGATCCCTTGGGATGAGACATTTTCGATGTTGTCAATTTTGAAAATTTAATTTATATGAAGCTATATAGCCTACTGATCTTAACTAAAAATACGAAAAAGTCAAAAAAAAATTTTAAAGCACCGGAAAAGAGTGAAATTGTTGTATTTCCAGGTCGTAACATGTCATGCAAACAAAACAAGTCAGCAATATTCAACACTTTACATCACATATTCCCAGACGGTAAAATCAAAGCAGTCGCCGCTAATTGGTGTCTTTTAGTCAGGACACGAGAGGACACACCTGCAGCACTGATTGTCCACCCAACGATGGGCCGATGCCATCAGCATGTGGCCCAATGCTGTGAGAACATTCAATCGTCCTTCAGGTATACAAATAGTTTGTTTGGGTTACTTCTGGATTCATAGAAATGTTGAATAAAAATATTTGTAAAAATATGAAACTTCTGAAAAATATAAAAACATGATCCGTGAGATACAGTACTTCAGTACGGAATTAAAAACGAAAATTGATGTCATCCCAAGGAGCTGCTTTATGCCATGGTGACTAAAGGTTATTTTCAGTTTGCAATCATCATAAATGTCTTAGTTAGTTATTTCCGGTTAATTTGAATACATATATGTATTTTGCAGCGCATGGACCGTTTTTATATGTCAGATTCTGACGTATAAAGACGGCCCCCGGGTTTATTTATTTTTATTATTATTTTTTATTTAGCTTTATGTACAGTCGAAACATATATACATACATAAACACACAAATATATACATGCTAAATATAATTGAGATATAATCACATAAACACTGTACTGTACTGTACTGTACTGTACTTACTGTACTGTTTCTAAGAAAGGTCGCATGCGACCTCTACTTAGGCTTGACAGCTAAAATCTAAACACATTTTTTTGTTATGTTAAGAGTTGTAAATAAGATTGAAAATATGAGATGAAAATATTGGTTTAAAACCCATATGTGTAGGAAATAAGGTCATTGTTCAGAGATGCAAAATAATTCTTTGATGCATCGTGACGGTGTGAAGGGTTACTTATTAAACGTGGGTTCGAGGAATCACTGGACACAATTTCGGGTTCAAGCAACACGTTTAACCCTTTAACTGCCAGATTATTAAATTGGAATTTTCACCCACTTGAAGTTGTGTCTCGCTGACGCAATCCACAACTTCAAGTGAGTGAAAATTATTCAGATTTGACAAAATGAAGGTCAACAAATTTTGCCGATTAATGTCACTTTTTATCTTTAACAGGTTTAAAAGCTGACATGTAATGTGCTATAAAAAATAATATAGACGGCATCGGCGGTTAAAGGGTTAAAGTGAAATTTGGACAGCTCAGATGCCAAAAGTCAGGGTAAAGAACCCCTCCCCCACCCCCACCCCCCTCTGGATCCGCCAATGAAATACTTGCTCGACGCTTGCTCCTTTGTCGTATTGACAAAGTCGAGTGTCAAGTGACACCCAGTCTAGTGAGAAAAAAAGCACCAGTCAACTTAACAAGATTGCTTCACACCTTCCCGTCTTGCTGGCGTGTCAGTTTGAGGAATGTAAAGCCTGGCATACACATGGAGAAACCACTGAACTCAACTTGAAGCGTCGAATTATTTGTATCTAAGCCATGGTGAATAAAGGTTTTATTTCAGTTTGAAATCATCATAAATGTCCGAACAATTCGTACGCCTGACACAGACTGCCTTATCATAGCACTGGACCAATTCTTAGGTCAATCAATAACTCAATCAATAAGATATCTGACAAAACCTTCCAGACCTGATATTTTATAAAAATATGTTTTTAATATAATTTATTCTTGTACCACATTATTTTGACAAGTTTTGTCCATGGGTCATATTTTTACGTTTTTTACAATGTTTTGTGACAAAGTTTTGTCTATGGGCTAGGTGATGTGAAATCATCCCGCTGGGAGGGGGGTTGTCGGAGGTGTGGGGTTCAGATCCGACCTCTGTGGCGCAGCAGACAAATCTTTTCTGCATCACATCGATGACCTAATTAGCGTCAGATAGTTTATTTTCATGGGCTTGATGGGGTGAAATCTCCTGTCGCAGGCTCTCAGACTATGTGCATAGTAGCGATTTTATCTCTAGTACTTATGATGCATTTTCCAAAAGCATTGTGCTTGTTTAATTACATGTAAAAATATGACAAGCCTAATTTTATTTTACATACATATCATGTTGATTTTCATATTTTTAAATAACTAACCCTGCTGTACACGTTGTGCATACAGATATATTTTTTATGACAAGTACATTGTGTGAAATTTAAAATAAAACACGGTTTGTCACATTTTGCTTAAAATTAACTGTTGAACGTTTTTTGTAGAAGCTTTCTTTTCCAAGATATTTCTCAATTTCTTTAGTCCGAAAGAGCGCAGGACAAACCAGATTGTGATAACGTTAGATGGCCTGGTTAAGTCATAGCAATATTCATAAGGATTGTAGTCAGTGTGGTGAGCGCCATCCGAGAGATATGCTGCTGACTGGCCTGGGTTCATGGCTTGCTTAAGTTCACTTCTATCCCTGACGATCACTGCACTGACAGATGTGTGTATGTGCAGGGCCTGACCGATCTCTATGCTGATGGAATCAACCAAAGAAAGATCTGAAAATATACATATGACATGAATTAATTAAACAGTCAAACGTTATATATGGAATCAACACAATGAAATAAAAAATTCAACAAGATTAACAAAAAATCAACAATTCACTGACTGCTGCGTGTAGGCTATGGGTAACGCCTGTTAGGTCTGTGTGATGGCGGAATTTTCTGACATTTAGCTTTAAATATGTGCATGCTGCATGTCACATGGCTTGATCATGTCTCTCAACTTTGGGCAGAACATTTCCGTCTGTTGATTTTTTTGTAGTTGTATTTTGACAACATATCTAGGTTGAAATGACAAGAACTTAGGCATTGTGAATTTTTGTTGCAATTCCCACACCTTGTGATTGAATATGAATCGATTTATTACACCAGAACAGGAGTTCCCAAACTCCAAGGCCCGTCTTTATGTCTGCGTGCTATTGACAAAAAATCGGCTTAATATGTTGTAAACATAACTGTATTGGTCTTCTTCATGGGCCAGAATCCTACATGTCCAGGATATATGGGAAGAAGCAAGAAGATTAGTTAATGCCTTGATCACAACTTGATGTCCTGGCGGTGATATGGCTCAGACATGGGCGGAATTATCTTGTTGTAGATGGGTACTAGCTGGTAGCCTTGGTCCCTGTTCATAATAGGGCGTCGTAGGCATATGTGAATGGCCTCCTATCAATAACATTGCATTTTAAACTTTACAGCCGAGTTATTCAAGTAGGATAACGGCTGCTCTCGTACCCCCCCCCCCCCCATGGATGGCAATTGAAAAACTCTCCCGAAAACCTTGGATCACCATTGAGCCAGGATTTCACAATTTTTTTAGCACGACAGTCATCTAAATTTCCTTATGGCTCATATATTGATTAAACCACCACCTCGGAAATAGTTATACCACACCCACCGGGAAGATGCAATTTTTTTGCTGGAGTAACCCCAATATGACATTTAACTTATAAATTCCAGCTGTAATATTTATTGGATGTTACGCCGCCGCTAGCCCAGAAATAACACAACATTGGCGGTAACTTTGGTAAAAAATAATAAATAAGTCCTACTCTTTATCTCCGCGTTGTTTGTCCAGATCATGCGTGAGGTTTCCACGTCTAGTTGGGCATGTAGATGTACGCCATAGTTGGTACATGTGGTGGCCAGGTCATCCATTTCTTTGATATGGAGCTTACAAAAATTCACAACCATCCATGGGTGATGAGTATCATCCTGTCAACATTGTAAATACATGTAGGTATGTGGTGGTTTACAAAACCTGCCATAACTATAATGCGCCAGATAACTTTCTATTCTTGTTGAATATTTGCATCCTCGTTTTAAAATTGATGCTGAGAACGATTTTATTATGAGTAGGGCCTGCACTGACCTATCTTACAAGTCACAATATTTTACAATTTAAAACAATCATGTCGACTATGCTTAAATATGCTAACTATCAACAAAAGCCACGTGGTATGAACATAATTTTTTTATTTCCATTGGTCATGTTTTAAAACAAACAGTGACACAGTAAAATAATGCAAGACACCCAAAGCGACATAGAAATAAACGGGAAACTAAGTCTTATATAATATTTTCCAACCCCAAAAAGACATTGTGAAGCAATGTGTTGTGTCTCGTTATTGCTACCCCCGACTTCAAGAGATTAAAAATTACTTATATTAGGATATTTGCACAATTTGTATCAAAACATAACTAAGCCGATTTAGCAAATTTAGTGTTCATTTCTCATTTAAATTTTCCGTTTGACCCTTTAACCGCCAAATTATTCAATTGGAATTTTCACTCAATTGATGCTGTGTTCAAGTGGGTGAAAAATATTCAGATTTGACAAAATGGAGGTCAACAAATTCCAAACCTTGCTGATTAATGTCATTTTTTATCTTAAACGGGTTTAAAAGCTGATATGTAATGAGCTTATAGAAAATGTAAAAAACGAATATGGACGGCACCGGCGGTTAAGGGGTTAAAGGACAAACACAAAGACTAAAAACGGCCATTGACGTGATCACAAATTTAAGACTTAAAGGCATAATACAACATATTCACGTCCCATAAAATACATTAGTGCATAGTTTTATATGTTACTTAGTATATATCATAATGTTGATGGATAGATAGGTGCTCCATAAATAGGTCCCATATTGTTCTTTAGGCTATATTTAATGCAATAGCATGAATAAATTATTTTTGGTGTGAGCTAACTGATAAAGATGGCGATTTTTCAAGATGACTGAATTGACAATGATGGATGATTTTTGCTGATATTTTGAGTGATTTTTGATGGATTTACAAACCTGGGCACAGGACAGATTATTATTGTTAATGATGCTGACATAGAACATGAAAACATATAAAGTTATTTGAAATTTTATGGTGGCTGATGCTGTTCTGGAACATAATAATAATATTAAAAAACAGAAATTAAAGCAAAATTTCCGATCAACGATTCTTGGGAATCAGTCAGCTAGACTAGCAGATGGCTAATTTTTTTTACAACTTTGTGCATTGGATGTCTATCACAACCCATCTAGCACCCAAAGTTATGATATGCCACACTAAAGCTTCATATGTAATATTGGATCCAAACATATTACGTGAAAAAAGGTATACATGTCCGACCACTACATTCTAAGCCGGAATGGGGAGTTATTGTTGACCAAGTAGGCCTACAGATCAATTATCATGGGAGGCCTATGTTACTATAATCAGTCAAGTGTGACCGAGCTGTTAATTATGATGGATCCTCATTATACTCGGATGTGTTTTAAGTCAATTAAAGCCCTCGGAGCTCTACATTCGTAGCTGTAAAAAAGGCTTCCGGTCGGCCTTCGGCCTCGACCCTTTTCACAGCTAAGTATGTAGAGCTCATCGGGCTTTATCCTATACAGAACACCACATTCATGTATCGACACCATGACTTGAACACAAGCAGTGAGGAAAATACACTAAGATATTTTGACTGTTATTCTAATCCTATCGCGAGATGTTTATATCAACACTGATTAAGCGGTGTGAACTATGCCCGCCTACGAGATCTGCCAGTGCAGTAGGTCTACCAACAATGGGCCAGCTACAGCAGCGTTGACCAGACGTCGAGCCAGCGATGGCAAAAACCAGCATTTCAGTATACGAAAAGAAACAAAATAAAAAATCCAACAACATGCTCTAAATTAAACAGACTATTTAGTTTAAAAACCTGAATGTGACTGGACAGTAAAACTTCCAACTGTTGTTTGTCAACATCACCATTTGTGTTCTGCCCCACAGTCTGTACCATTGTGTGCGATGAACCAATGATTCTCAGGATATGTCTGCATTCGAGCACACCGTCTTCAGTCGTGTAGATAACAGGTCTGTGGAGAATATAACACTAATTTAACCAAGACTGTAGTCGTTTTTAATCAGTTTTATTGGCCGATCAAACCACTATTATTGAGAATAAGATAGATGTTTTAACATCTACATTTTCTAATGTTTGGTCTGAAATTTAACTGATATTACTCATTTTCACCACTTGAAGTTGTCAGTCCTGCTAGCGAGACACAACTTTAGGGTGAAAATTTGGGGATGAATAACAATCATGACACCCAATTATCTGTTCAAATTTAAAAGACAACATCATTTTATTCATACAAAAAAGTAGAGAGATTTTACAAACAGTAATATTCTATATCATTAAAATAACTGTTACACAATGGTGAAAATGACCTTTTTGCTGCGGGTGAAGGTTTAGGTTTACGTTGTTTGGCTGTGATAAAGGCCACTACAGTGGAGGTTCTGCAGTCTGCAGTGAGAACACCTCCAGCTGTGATTGGCAGACAGAATCCACGACTAATCCAGGAAATCATCTTATCTTCTAACTCCACAGCTCCTGTACAGAGCAAACAAACGTGTGATATTGTCATTGGATTCCCTGTCATTATTATCTTCTAACTCCACAGCTTCTGTACAGAGAAAACATGTGATATTGTCATTAGATTCCCTGTCGTCATTATCTTCTAGCTCCACAGCTTCTGTACAGAGCAAACAAACATGTGATATTGTCATTAGATTCCCTCTCGTCATTACCTTCTAACTCCACAGCTTCTGTACACAGAAAACATTTGATATTGTTATTAGATTCCCTCTCGTCATTATCTTCTAACTCCACAGCTTCTGTACAGAGAAAACATGTGATATTGTCCTTAGATTCCCTGTCGTCATTATCTTGTAACTCCACAGCTTCTGTACACAGAACTTCTGTACACAGAAAACATTTGATATTGTTATTAGATTCCCTCTCGTCATTATCTTCTAACTCCACAGCTTCTGTTCAGAGAAAACATGTGATATTGTCATTAGATTCCCCGTCGTCATTATCTTCTAACTCCACAGCTCCTGTACAGAGCAAACAAACATGTGATTTTGTCATTAGATTCCCTGTCGTCATTATCTTTTAACTCCACAGCTCCTGTACAGAGCAAACAAGCATGTCAGCATTGTAAGTAGATTCACTCTCGCCACTATCTTCTAACAATTCCACAGTTCCTGTAAAGAGCAAACAAACATGCGATATTGTTAGTAGATTCAATCTCGTCATTAACTTCTAACAACTCCACAGCTCCTGTATAGAACAAACAAACATGTAATCAGGGTCATTAGGGTCACTGCTGTCATCATGTTCTACCTCCACATCTCCTGTACACAACAACAAACATGTCAACATTGTCATTAGATACTCTATCGTCATTATCTTCTAACTCCACAGCTTCTGTAAAGAGCAAACAAACATGTCTATATATTGTCATTAGAGTCACTGTCGTAATTATGTTCAAACTCCAAAGTCCATGGTCAAAACAAACATACAATGTGGTATTGTCATTAGATTCAATACCGTTAGTATCTTCTAACTTAACGGCTCCTGTAGAGAACAAACAAACATGTCATTATGGTCTAACCCCAATGTCAAGGTACAAAACAAACATACACAAACGTACATGTAATATTGTAATTAGAGTCACTGCCGTCATTATGCTCTAACTCCAAAGTCCATATACAAAACACGCATTATTTAATATTGTTATAAGAATCATTATCATGATTGTGTTCTAACTCCAGACCATGTTTGAAACACACATACATCAGAGATGCCAGTTTTCCGGAAATTCACGGATTTCCGGATTTTTCAGATTTTTAATAGACTGTATGACCTGAAAATGGCTTTTTTCGCCTTCAAAAAAAGTAAATCCGGATTTTTCCCATCACCCTCTGGCATCTCTGATACATGTAATAGTGTTATTAGAGTCACTACCGGCATTATGGTTTAAGTCCACAGCTCCTGTACAAAACAGCTATACTATCATCATTAGATTCACTCTATCATCGTTTAGCATTAATACATTGATACATTGACCCAATACTGGGTCAATGTTAGGGCAGCATCATAGACGGTGGAAGCAAATAAAAGACTTATGTGTAAATAGGTCTAACCCACCTGGGAACCAGCTATATTTTGCTGGCACACCACTCATTATCTGTCCCAAGAATGTTCCAACAGCCCCTGCATATCTGAGATCACTCTCACTAAAATCTGGAAAATGTATACAAATTATGCCATTCTGCTCAACGTTTCCTGAGGTTTTCAAAATAGTTGGAGATAAGTTCAACATGTGTGTCTTATAAAACTAATAGACATGTTCAAAGATCATACAATTGTATGCTGATAACTAATTGCTAAAATACAGTTTATTAGTAATTAATACCTTTAACAGTTTCGTTAATGATCCTCCTGCAAAATTCCAACAAGTCCTCTGTATCAAAGTCATCATTCAAGTTATTTGCTGAACAATGTGTCTTATCTTCGGTCTTTGAGTTGATTTCCATGGATTCTGGAAGACGACGCTCCACACACAGATAGTATAAGTAACTAACAACATTTTCTGTGTATGAGCCGGCTAAGCTTTCTTCTTGATTCCTATACTTCGTATCATAATTTCTGTATTTGCTCATACAATCATCCTTGGCATAAAACTCACTCTCAATTTTACTATCCCATGGACACAAATTCATATTTACTCCAATCTAAAATACAACAAAATTGGCCATTAACATAATTCGCGTCAAATTTAGTTATATTTTACTTTATTTAATTTGTTACTTACCTACCATGATACCTACCCAACTATCTACCTGCCTGCTGCCCTACATACATACCTACTTACTTACAGTCCATGCACCTCCCCCCCCCCCCCAGGACCATCAAAATATCGAGCATAAATTATAATATATTGGGCTTTAACATTACAAGTAATGAATGACACTCCATGAACAATTTCATAAGTATACAATTTTAAATGACCGACTGATGAATTGTTTTTTCAATATTGCTGTCATTGTCTCAGATGCCTTGAATGATACATCGCCCATTAATATAACAATAACATAATTTTTAGGGCCATAGGCATTTTTATTGGCCCGACGCAGATGCCAGCTGCCCGAGACAGAGGGCCAATAAAAAAGCCTATCGCACGGAAAGGTCATGTTATTATTATTATTATGACTTATATACAGTTGTCAAGCATTAAACTGGCATTGTTTCAACCCATGCAATTATAATATGAGGTAATGTTTGTAAAGTCAGTACTTTCGGCTCAATGCTGGAGGGTCGCCAGCTCTGGCCCAGCATCCAGTCAATACTGCTCAGTGTTCCTTGCTCAGTGGGCAGGCCTGTGCTATGTGAGTAAGATGTACCTCATGCTATAGGCTACATGCCATAGGCTACACCAACCCAATGCACGCTCATTGTTGGAATTTGGAGTTTGCAACCAAATCTTATAAGCAGTGTTAGTCAAATGGAAATTATTTGTCAATTCTGTCAGTCTGTGTACTTCCCAGGTGAGCTGACAAGCTGCTGCCATAATGGAATGGTGCTCCTATCACCTCTCAATCCCTATTCATACCAGCCTACATGTACTTTCATTATATGTTCATCATTACTTCATAAACATTTTGCAAAAATTCATGCAGTTTCATTAGAGCAGAAAATGATTAATACTCAAGCACTATTTTTGCTGCCAGCATTACTTACAAAGGACCCCGCACAAACCATTCAAATAAAAAGTGCTCGTTAAATGATCATAAACTGCAGTAGTATGCTTATAATATAATGTTTATAGATATTTATTGAATAATTCTGAGCTTGTTGCGCCATGGGATGGTAGAAGGTTCAATGTATAAATTCAAGTTGAACCTTAATACAATCACAATGTTCAATACTCAATCAGAATAATATACTACAATATATTTAAGAACACAATAAATAAAGTCAAAAGCACACATTACCTGTTGTTTTATTATTTTCACAGTCATTTCAACCCCATGCACGGAGTTCTTAATGGAAGATACACAGAGTCTGATCCAGTAAACATTATCTATAATAGTGGAGGACAATAGAACCCGCCCGTCAGATGTAATTCCCTCTAACAGATGCTTCGTCAGCTGATTGGAATCGTTATTTTTATCAACACAGAGTCGAAAACAAACTATAGAAAGCTGTGGAGGAATTACATCTATACATGGAATTTGCATCAGCTGCTGCATGAAGTATTCAGCTAAGGCAATGTTCTTTTTGACACTTTCTCTGAACGTGGTTTCTCCTAATGTTTTGAATGAGAACCAAGCGGAGTAACTGCGAGGTACCCAATGTTTTTCCAGGGGATTGGTGTTGTGATCTCGTGCAGCCACATGTGATAAGGTCTGTCAAAATAAAATAAAAAATGAATGAAAGTAAGAAAAAAAGCATGTATGAATGAATGAATGAATGGAATGAATGAATGAGTACATAAAAAAATAAATGAATAAATGAATAAATGAATAAATGAATAAATGAATAAATGAATAAATGAATAAATGAATAAATGAATAAATGAATGAATGAATAAATAAATAAATAAATAAATAAATAAATGAATCAATGAATGAATGAATGAATGAATGAATGAATGAATGAATGAATGAATGAATGAATGAATGAATGAATGAATGAATGAATGAATGAATGAATGATTTGAATGAATGAATGAATGAATGAATGAATGAATGAATAAATGAATGAATGAATGACACATTTTCATCGAGATTGGTTTGTCAGATGGATGACAGTCTATATCTATGCCTCTTTCAATCCTCTTACCTCAGGGATGTTTGCTTATATCTATGCCTGTCTCCTTTTACAGCATGGCTGTCAGGTTATATCTAGGCCTTGGCTGCCAGTTAATTTTAATGCTTCTCTCCTCTTACCTCGGGGCTCGCAATTTATATATATGCATTTATCCTCTTAACTCAGGGCTGTCAGTTCATATATATGCCTCTATCCTCTTAATTACATCTTGGATTTTTTTATATTTATGCATCTCGACCTCTCACGTCAGGGCTGACACTGCATGTCTATGTATCTCTTAACTTTTACCGCAGGACAGTCATAAGATATTACAGTGTATGTCTCTTACATATCAGAGCTGTCACTTTATACTATATATATATATATATATATATATATATATATATATATCCTCTTACCTCACGGATCTCAATGTATGTTCATATTTATATCCCCTTACTGCTCACCTCATGGCTGTCAGGTGTATGTTTGTTCAGTGTGTATTTATGTTGAGTTTGTCGAAAAAGAACAACACCTGCAGTGTAATTCTGGTTGAAACCTTTATGTAAATCTGCAGTAAGTGAATCTGCTCTCTCAATGCCTAGCAAATATAAAACCAAATCAACCCAAGTGACACATTTGTATAAATACATTGATAGAAAATGCTTCAGCCTAGCAATTAAACATTTCAAAATGTAATTTGATAATATTACACATTGTTTGTAATAACATTTCATTTTGAGGTGAGAATCTGTATATGGCTTACTTGTCAGCTTCAAGTCAAAGAACGTTATCATGGTTACCGGTGCCTTCATTATTTAGAAATAATGGACATTTTATGATATGTAATATGTATAATTGAGTATGTTTTAGGTGAAAAATCGATTCCAATGCGATTGCTAGAGTCGCCAATACACAAAGGTTAATATATTTATCTCCACCTTTCATCATTGTTCTTTTTTCTTCAGACAGCAGGAATGACCCTCCATACGCTGCATCCACATGAAACCATAGACCGTGCTCGGCAGCCACGTCTGCTATTTCATCAAGAGGATCCACACTACCACAATCTGTGGTTCCTGCTGTGGCTACCACCATGAAGGGTATTAGACCTGACTAGATAATAAAATAAACAAGATTATCACTTAGCGGCAGCATCTGCTATGTCATCTAGAATACCCACACCACCACAGGCTGTGGTCGCTATTGTCACACGGCGAGAGATCGTGATATAACTGCTTACGATACAAAAGGAAAAATAATTGATCAAAGTATCTGATACTTCACTTAGTTGATCCACAGCACCAGTCTGTTGTCTCCGTTGTAGCCACAACCATAATAATTATAAGGGGTGATAGATCTTCTCAAACTACAACTGTACATTGCAAGTTTATTACTTTTATACAAACCTTTATATCTTTCCGAATATCACCTTTCAAATCTCTCGCAGACATCTCGTGATGATTCCCTGTTTTCACACATCGTGTCACACAGCACTCAAGTCCCGCCACCAGTAGGGATTTTTGCACACAGATGTGGGTTCTGGCTGTCAGATAGACGACCACCCTTTGATATGAAAAAAGATGCTGTTAAAGCATTATTCATAACATGAGAAAACTAAACTCAGATTATACTGACATATAATAATGCTATGCCCTAATAAGAACACAGGAAAAATTCACAGGCCATGCACTGGCAATTCAAAATGTATTTTTACAAGATCGTTATTGTTTCCTGGGATTGCGTCAACAATCGCAACTCGTTTGTGGGAGATTCATAAAATGGAATGTGCTTTCTCAACACTATGTATTTGCATGTGTGCGAGCAAAGATCTCACACTCAATATCCATTGTATTTTTGTTTCTCCGATAGCATCTCATATCGCTAATATATTTTAAAAAAACTCTCGCAATTGTGGCTTTTATTATATGTTAAATAACAATAATACTATTGAAATATACTATGGTGAAACTTAGATTACAAGATCAGTATAGTTAACAAAAGGTGGAAGAGTGGGGAGGCAGGTCTGAGTGAGTGAGTGAGTGAGTGAGTGAGTGAGTGAGTGAGTGAGTGAGTGAGTGAGTGAGTGAGTGAGTGAGTGAGTGAGTGAGTGAGTGAGTGAGTGAGTGAGTGAGTGAGTGAGTGAGTGAGTGAGTGAGTGAGTGAGTGAGTGAGTGAGTGAGTGAGTGAGTGAGTGAGTGAGTGAGTGAGTGAGTGAGTGAGTGAGTGAGTGAGTGAGTGAGTGAGTGAGTGAGTGAGTGAGTGAGTGAGTGAGTGAGTGAGTGAGTGAGTGAGTGAGTGAGTGAGTGAGTGAGTGAGTGAGTGAGTGAGTGAGTGAGTGAGTGAGTGAGTGAGTGAGTGAGTGAGTGAGTGAGTGAGTGAGTGAGTGAGTGAATATATATCATGTCACTTGTTATAGAATGATATATGCTGCTTTTTATCCCCCCGCCCGTAGGGGAAGGGGGATTTTAGTCGCACCAGGATTTTCTTCGGCGTCCGGCGGCTGGCGTCCGGCGTCTGGCGTCACGTTTTCTTGTGGGCGCAAAATCTGATGGTAAATTTTTTTGAATTTTAACATAACATTTATAGCAATATGGGAATGATTTTTTAAATCAGCTGGGTAATTTTTTTGAAATTTTAACATAACATTTATAGCAATATGGGAATGATTTTTTAAAGATGCTACCAAAATTCAAAATGGCCGCAAGAGGTCAACTCCAAAAAAATTTGTGGGCGCAAAAACTCTGAAGCATCAGAAATTATTCAAATTTTACTATCACATTTCCCATCATGTGGAGATGTAGAGGTGACATTTTTGAGGTTTTGGTGAAATTCAAAATGGCCGCCACGGACCAATTTCAATTTTTGATGGGC
>OZ024916.1:27061714-27085803 GCA_964017125.1 Flabesymbios commensalis | reverse complement strand
TAAGAACACAGGAAAAATTCACAGGTCATGCACTGGCAATTCAAAATGTATTTTTACAAGACCGTTATTGTTTCCTGGGGTTGCGTCAACAATCGCAACTCGTTTGTGGGAGATTCATAAAATGGAATGTGCTTTCTCAACACTATGTATTTGCATGTGTGCGAGCAAAGATCTCACACTCAATATCCATTGTATTTTTGTTTCTCCGATATCATCTCATATCGCTAATATATTTAAAAAAAACTCTCGCAATTGTGGCTTTTAATATATGTTAAATAACAATAATGCTATTGAAATATACTATGGTGAAACTTAGATTACAAGATCAGTATAGTTAACAAAAGGTGGAATAGTGGGGAGGCAGGTCTGAGTGAGTGAGTGAGTGAGTGAGTGAGTGAGTGAGTGAGTGAGTGAGTGAGTGAGTGAGTGAGTGAGAGTGAGTGAGTGAGTGAGTGAGTGAGTGAGTGAGTGAGTGAGTGAGTGAGTGAGTGAGTGAGTGAGTGAGTGAGTGAGTGAGTGAGTGAGTGGGTGGGTGGGTGGGTGGGTGTGTGGGTGGGTGAGTGAGTGAGTGAGTGAGTGAGTGAGTGAGTGAGTGAGTGAGTGAGTGAGTGAGTGAGTGAGTGAGTGAGTGAGTGAGTGAGTGAGTGAGTGAGTGAGTGAGTGAGTGAGTGAGTGAGTGAGTGAGTGAGTGAGTGAGTGAGTGAGTGAGTGAGTGAGTGAGTGAGTGAGTGAGTGAGTGAGTGAGTGAGTGAGTGAGTGAGTGAGTGAGTGAGTGAGTGAGTGAGTGAGTGAGTGAGTGAGTGAGTGAGTGAGTGAATATATATCATGTCACTTGTTATAGAATGATATATGCTGCTTTTTATCCCCCCGCCCGTAGGGGAAGGGGAATTTAATCGCACCAGGATTCTCTTCGGCGTCCGGCGGCTGGCGTCCGGCGTCTGGCGTCACGTTTTCTTGTGGGCGCAAAATCTGCTGGTAATTTTTTTTGAAATTTTAACAAAACATTTATAGCAATATGGGAATGATTTTTTGAAGCTGCTGGGTAATTTTTTTGAAATTTTAACATAACATTTATAGCAATATGGGAATGATTTTTTAAAGATGCTACCAAAATTTAAAATGGCCGCAAGAGGTCAACTCCAAAAAAATTTGTGGGCGCAAAAACTCTGAAGCATCAGAAATTATTCAAATTTTACTATCACATTTCCCATCATGTGGAGATGTACAGATGACATTTTTGAGGTTTTGGTGAAATTCAAAATGGCCGCCACGGACCAACTTCAATTTTTGATGGGCGCTAAAACTCAAGAAAATAATTTGGTCATTTTTTTTTAATTTTAGCATCCGTTCCTAGATACATGTGGATGTGCAATTGTTTTTTTAAAGATGCTACCAAAATTCAAAATGGCGACAAGAAGTCAACTCCAAATTTTACTATCACATTCCCCCACCATATGGATATTACACTGCTCACCCTAGACACTGCTACTTCGCAAGTTAAAATGTGCAGATGGTTGACGCCATATGTCCCCCGCTCAATTTCAAGTATTGTAGTAAGCTTGTGATTGGCCGGCTGTCTTGCTAAAAGTACCCTGATCGGCTGGCGAGAATATTATGGTGGGGGAGGGGTGGGTGTAGACAGACACCTTTGTGGAGCCCAGCAAACGCGAGGATTTGACCCAATGCTGTTTCAGTATTGGCCTACCGCCAACGGCGCTGGACCAACATTGAAACAACATTGGGTCAAGTCTTCGCGTTTGCTGGGAGAGCTGTCCGCATTTTGATACACGCGTGCAGTCTGTGTCTGGTTGGAACAGGCTGCACAGTGCTCTGTGTAATGGATATGTGCAGGTTACTTTTTCAAGGTTTTACTGAAATTCAAAATGGCCGCCACGTATCAATTTCAATTATTTTGAGGTCGCAAAAACTTTAAGGCGTAAATTATTCAAATTTTGCAATCGCATTCCCCATGAAATGGAGATGTGCATGTGATTTTTTCAAGGCTTTACGGAAATTCAAAATGGCCGCCATCCATGAACTTCATATTTTTTTGTGCGCGCTAAAACTCAAAAATTGAAGTCAGAAATAATGTGCAGCTGATTTTACTGAAATTTAAAATGGCCACCACAAGTCGACTTTTCAAATATTTGTGACCACAAAAAACTCTAACCTTATTTATGGCATAGTAAAAATATGAGATGTTTCTATATTGCGGAAGTGTTGAGATAATAATATTGATTATTGTTTTTTTTTTGTTTTTAATTCTACTGTTATCTATTATCCAACTCTTTGGGTTATGCAAATAATCTATGGGTTATTTTCCAGGTCAATCAAGTAACTCATCTAAAGGTTCAATTTTGAAAGAACCTTGTTTTGTTTTGTATTTTATTTTTCATTCTCTGTCTAGCATCCTAGTTGATAACTGTTTTTAGCCATTAACTAAGTTTCAACACCTTTATTCCATTCAAGTTTTTAAATATTTGACTGACTACGGTGTGACAATTGTATATTGATTAAAATGAAACATTATCAAATTTGTAAATTAATAATTTATATTATTATAATATATGCTAGATGGTGATCATTATTGTACAGATCACCGTTTGTAAACGACCTTTATTGGTACATTGTGTACTACGCCGCAAGTGGATTTACTCACATTGATATTTCACATTTTGTAAATTATGTCATTTTGAATATAATGAGTGTTCGTTCCATGTAAAAAATTAGGCTTAGCATTCTTTTTTTTTTATCATGTGATTCTAATTACCCAACATATATGCTAATTTACTATGTTGCAAAATTGTTTTACTTTTTACTTCATATGTGCCCCCCCCCCCCCTATTATATCCATCAACAAACATATATTATGTCATCCTTAGTTTGATCTAGTACATGCAGCAAATTAGAAAACCCCTATACTGTTCTTTAACAACAATATTGAGCGTTTTCTTGTAACGTGGGCACTTACTTGTTGTAATCGTTGTAAGAAAGCTGTTTAGATTCTCTAGCGGTTGCTATGGCAGCCAGAGTTGCTGCAGAGGCTCCAGCAGTGACGTAGCCGTCAGCTTCTGGTGGAAAACCAACCAATGTTACTAACCAGGATATCAACCATCTCTCTGTGTCTCTCACGTCTATAAGCGAAATAATACAATCATTTTACAACAAGAATATATATATATATATATATATATATATATATATATATATATATATATCTTTGTAGGACTATTTCAACACACGAATGAATGAATGAATGAATGAATGAATGAATAAATGAATGAATGAATGAATGAATGAATAAATAAGTTTTTTTAAATTTGAATGCCAGACCGAATGTCAGCTCATACGGGACTAAACATAGTGCTATGATGTCATGGCTCGTCCCAGTATTGGTCACCCCCACCAGGATGATAAAAAAACTAGTGCATGAAACTGTGGAAAGTAGGATGCTAAATGTCATTTAATACGATACGTCGTGGAAATATAATATGCAGGGCCAACCTTTCTCCGAAATTCTGAACCAACTATTACTCAAAACCATACAATCAAATCCAAGTTACGATGCAACTGCATTTGCAGCTATTTACAATGTTGACGACATGACAGCCGAGAGTCAAAGGTAACACCAAGGAAATTACAATATTTTCAGAGCAACAAACATGCCTAACATCTGTCTGGCAGTCTCACTTATTTATCCCAGTTACAATTCCAATTCAGTGTATAAACAAACATAATTTCAAACATATTTTGACATACATGGGTGTGTTATGTCCATACAGCTAAGCAGCAGCTCACCCAGACGGGCCGCATAATTCCCCGCGTTTGGTATATATCCAAATGCTCTATTACTGCTCAACAAAATACCTGGAACAAAAGACAATGGCACACCATAATAATAAACCAGAAAAGAATGTTCAGTCGCAAAAGCAGTGTATAATACTGAAAATGTCATTTGGTTAAAACATCTGTTTAGAATGTAGCTTCGAGATCGGACCACCGCTATGATCCCAGCAAACACAAAACATGCTAGATTGCTGGGTATGCACTCGTTTTCATAAAATTCCGCCAGCTAGGCCCGATGTTATGATAGGCCTACAAAAATGTATTGCGGTTACGTAGTATCATCGGATCAGGAACCTCACTGGCTGCTGTGTGCTGTCACTATATAAAAGTGAATGGCCAAGCGACAAGATATATATATCCGTCATGGCGCTTGCATGGTGCGGAAACGCTGAGAATATAGTGGAATAAAAAAAGCTTGAGTCCGACGCTAATACGCAGCCTTTGCAATTGAAATTATTTTGCTCGTGTACCCACTTATTGTCACTGTACACATGACGGCACTAATAAAATATGGGCAGTCATTCACCTAGCTTATGATTACTACACTATGTAAACAAGGTAAATTCACAGACCACATACCAATTCTTATTTATGACTTATTGTTGTTTCCAAAATTAATGGCGATACGCGTCTCGATGTAAAATTGGTGAAGTTACTAATTTTGCGTAGCAGAATAAAAGCTAAATAATACAAAAAAGACAAAATTATTTCAGGACCTTGCCAATACTAGAATATTATTGCATATTAGATTAGATTAATTAGTGTACATACGTACATTTTGTGTGTAGCTTGTTGAACATTTCATCCAGTAGCTCTTCTATATGCGTGGACTCCTCCGGAAACAATTCATCAACGGACCACAAAGAGTTACCAGTGTACTTCCGCACTATCTCATTATGTTTACTGTTAATCACCTCCAGACATTTAGCATCATACTTTCTGACAGTAGCAGCATCGGCAAAACAAACTGATGACGCATCTTTAGAAGCCTCCACTTCCATGTTAACACAAAAATATCAAGGAGCTACGTTTTTTGTTAACCTAATCCTGTAAATATTAAATGATTACTATATAGTAGATATATATACTGGTCGAAAAAAAACTCCAATCGTATAAGATCAATAATCACTCTGTATATGTTTGATTACTTTCATTAGTTAAAATCAATCACTACATGTATGTAGGCAGAACATAATAAATTATTATCAGTATTTTATTGAGCAAAGCATGTAACACCGTGGATGATGAGATAATCATTGTTAAAGATACGACTTATGCAAAGATTATCAAACCATATTCAAACATTTTCCAGCTTAATTCCTAAACATTTTGACAACCCTGGTCGTCTCCATCAATATTTTGTTCAAATGGTTTCAGCTTTAGCTTTATCCACATATATTCCACTTACACTTCTGTGTTTCGTAGATATTATTTCTACGCCTGAAATCTCAATTTAGCGAACATTATAGTATTAGGCCTTGATGTAGTTGGCAGAATGCTGGACAATTGACATGTCTATATAGGTATAACTTTAGCTTAGTTTTCTGCATACAATGGAGGACAGATTGTACAAAAATTCACATCACATATCATCTGGGAATGCTCGTCAATCAGTGGAAACATTACTGAACTGAATGGTGTCAAAATAAGTAAGTAAGTAATCTTTATTCAAGTAATAAAAGGCCTAGAGGCCCATTAGACACAGCATATAGTATCAAAAGCATAGTATGTTTGTGGGTAGCACATTTGATATGATGGTAATTTTGTTAGAAGAGAACATTTCATACAACAGCAGGTGTTTTTTTTTTGAGCTCGAAACTATAGTATACATAATATGCGAGATCTTGTATCAAGTCAACATTTTTAGCGGATATAATCTCTATAAAATTTAAATAGCTAATAACATTGTGTAGCACCAGATGTTTTTTTAAATATGTTTCCCCAATAGTATTAAAACGCGGACAATGCGATAAAAAATTATACTCGTCCTCAATAACTACAACATCATTATTTTTACAAAAGGCACATAACCTGTATTCTAATAAGATACCATTTCGCCTGCCCATTTCAATATATCAAACATGACTTGAACAGCGAAATCGTGTCAATGCTGCCCGAACTTTTCTCATTTTAATATCACCGGTATTTAAATATACTTCCCATTCCAATAAGTTTTTAAATGTTGAATAAATACAGACAGACAGACAGACAGATATTTTATTGACAGAAAGAAAGTCAATCCAGACTTATTTGTCATAGAAATAGAGATATGTACATGTATATACAACATTGTTAATTTGTTAAAATCATATGACAATATACATAGTATGACATACATAACTAAAATCATGTTAACTGGCATTGCCATAAGAAACACTGGGTATATACTTAAAATAAGATTAAAAGCATTGCCAGGGTAACATAAGGTCTATCATTTTGTTTCCCATTCCAATAAGTTTTTAAATGTTGAATAAATAGAAAGTTTACTCGAGTCTTCAATCCCACGCCTCCATTTATTATAATACACTTTTTTACCCTTGACTGAAATATTTATAAAAAATAATCGGTCTTTCTCTACGCCTTGTTGTAACCACACATACTCAAAACGAAGTTATTTTAATAAAAACCTTATTTGGGAAACCCAATATTTCCTCCTGACTCCTTTAAATTTATTCAACATTATATACAGTTGCTTTACTATCCTGTTTTCAGACATCTTTACAATTTTTAACCACTAAGACATACATTTTACTGAACAATACACACTAAGTGGATACCGCCCTACCTCGCTTAAAACAACTTCATCAGATGTTGTGATTGAAACCTGTAAAATTATTTTAAGAAAATTAATATGAACTCTTTCTATCGATGTTATTTGTTCATACCCCCACATCTCACTACCATAGGAAATAATTGGTAAAACCATACAATCAAATAATTTAGGCCCACATGCAATATTTATGGGAATTCATCCACATGCATGGCTTAATTTATAGATAAATACAGGTGCTTTGTTGGCTTGGAGACACAAAGTATTTTGAGCTGCATGCCAGGTCAGTCTAGAAGAAAAGAGAATACTTAGATATTTATATTATGTTACATTAATCAGTTCTTTACCTTGAAAATACCATGCTATATACAATGCTATGTCATCAGCGTAAAGCGATATATTCAAATGTGATATTTCTTCAGTAATAAATATACCATAATTGTTTTTCAACATATCAAACAACTCTCCAATGTATAAAGCAAATAAGAAAGGACTGAGCATGCAGCACTGCCGTGTACCCACTGGACAATTAAAATAATGTGTTAGTCCACCTTATGTTTGCACACAGTGTCACGACCTCAGCTTTTCATACATACTTTGCATCACTCTCATAGACTTTCCATGTATTCCACTTTTCATCATTTGATAGCAAAGTAAAGAATGCGGTATGCTATCGAAGGCTTTTCTGAAATCAACAAAGCATACATACATTCGCCCTTTTTTCTTTAAAATATATTTTGAAACAACTACATATAAAATAAAAATTTGATCAATTGTTGAAAAACCTTTCCGATAACCTGCTTGTTCATCTTTTATGTCATTGTTATCCGCCCATGTTTGAAAGCGAATAGCCTTTGTAAATATCTTACCAAAAACGCAAAGTAAAGAAATACCTATACAATTCTGTGGATCATGTATAATCCCTCTTTTATTAAATGGGCATATAATAGCCTCCATCAATTGTTGTGGGTAATTTACACTGTGCAATATGGTGTTAAATAATCCTACTAAGAAGGGATTCTCAGTAGAATATTGAATCATTTCCATTGTAATACCATCGCTACCTGGTGATTTACCACCTGCCATTTCCCTAATGCAAGAAATAATCTCATTTGAAGTTAAGTCACAATTTAATATATCAAATTGTTCATTTTCACCATCTTTACAAGCATTACTTTCAATAAAGTTGTGTTCTTTCAATATAGTTTCAACTTGATTTGTATTTACCGGTTGATTTAGAAGATCACAAAAATAGTTTGCCCACTCAACATGTGTTATATCTATTACTCTTTGTGTTATTAATTTGGTGTGGTTTTTAACTTTTTTTCCAGAATGATGTTTAATTTTTTAGTGGATCAGTTATATCTTCTTTTATTTGAGACTTACATCTTTGCTTTTTATTTGAGCACAGTGCTTTGAAATAATTGTTTTGTTTCTTTATAATTTGTCATATCTGCCATTACATTTGGAATTTGGAATTTTCTTAAATATGATTGTTTCACTGTTTCGCCTTATCTAAATCTGAACACCATCAAGCTGGTTGTTTTACAACAACTTTATAATTTTTACCTTTTTTGTTGCCAATTGAATTTTATGCATGATTCAAGCTTATGAACATTTTTACTGATACATATCTTGGGATCTATTTCCTTTTCCCCGATATAACCAATAACCGGTAAATGATCTCTGAAATGATCTCCATAATACTGACATAAAATTGTGTAAATAAATCATATATTTCTGGTTCTGTAATAAAATAATCATTAATGCTTTTCCATGTACTGCTTATATAAGTATATTCACATTCGGAGTCTGTCAACCATCTTCCATTTAAAACAAACAGCCCAATCTCTTTGCATAATTCTAAAAGATGTTTTTCAAAATTATTTACAATTTTATCTTCTGATTTTCTTTCTATTGAGAAGACATTTTCAATGTCTTCATACTAGTTCATTTGGGGAATACATTTTTCAGAATCATGTGATATAAAATCCTGGTTTTGTCCGATACGTGCATTTAAATCTCCTATTATCAATACTTTATGGCTTGGATAGGAGCATTGTAAATTAAGTATTTCATTAAATAACATTTCAATGTCATTATCTTGTTCTTTATACACAGGTGAACCCTCGGGTTGACAATATATACACATTAAAACCAAATCAAAAGTCTGCTTCAATATTGACTTACACACTGTAAAAATTACCCCAAATTTAAAGTCATGATTTATTCGATTTACCTGTGTCTTTTAGGTATTCGTCACGTATACAGCTACACCACCTAAAGCTCTGTCGTATTTACTTAACTTCACTGCAGGGTTCAGCTCACACAAATGGTTTATAAATAAACGTTTCAGATAATCAGATGTATCGGCTACTGCCCATGTCTCGTATATTGCTATAATATCATGTTTCACAGCTAGATTGATAAACTCCCCACATCGTTAGTCTTTTTCAATAATCCGCCCACATTCCAAGAAAAAATAAATAAGCCTCGGCCTACATCCTATCTCCGGTTTTTTTCACCACGGCTGGCTGCAGTTGTTTGTTCTCAGTCTCAGCACCAGCACGAATGATTAATCCATCAGTAAAAGTATCTCGTAGTTTTTTTCAAATAAGTTCATTTGTATGGAAAACGCTCGAGTATATCCTAATTTAAGCGTGATGAATTGTAATATCCTTAGAAAACTATCAATAAAACAAATTAATATAAGTGGGTGGACAAAAATCTTCTCTGACAATATTGTTGTTATCAATATGATATCTAGTGGGCTATGTAATGCATATAATTCTCTCTTTCTGTCACATTCGGTAAACTTGACTCAGAACACTCAGCATAATTATTCAGGATTTGTAAGAAGAGTGGACTTTTTGGCGTAGATCTCAAAACGCCACTATCTCTTGCAAAACAAAATGAATTACAACAACTAGGACCATTTATATTTCATAATCACACTGTGCAAAAAAATCGTGCAAAATGGTCGAGATAGCCATCTCGACCAATCAGAAGCCTAAGAAATATCGTATCGTATACGAGAATACGGGCCATCCTATAAAGCTGGTCTAAGAAGGGCAATATGGCCACAAAAAACAGCTCATGCACTGGTAGGCTTACCAGAGATCATTTAATATTCATAAGTCTGATTGACGCAGATTGCTTTCATCAAACGTATATTGAATATGGAAGATGTTAGCTGTAAGCCTGACATGAAAATTCACAAAATACCTAATTTTTTTCAATTTGTGCAAAATACGTGAGGGGTGCTTTAGATCTAAGTCCAAGAGGGATAAGCATGAGCGAAATGTCAGTAACTATGGTAACGCCAATGCATGTACGTATTGACTGCATGACTGGTTTGACAAAACTACTGGTGTAAACACGAGTTTAGCGTTAAATCGTATGCACAAAAGAAGTTTAGGCCAAACACTGGTTCAAACCGGGCAGTTTATCGACCGAAAGTTAAACTTGCTCAGGGGGTAGTTTAAGCAATGGTTTAACATGGAGTAGAATGATCATTATAATGATAATGAGCGCAAATAATATTGCGTTCATTATCATTATAATGATCATTCTACTCCATGTTAAACCAGTGCTTAAAATTTTGTCATTTAATATTCAATTCAAATAAATGCTTACCAATCAACGAAAGAAAAAAATATTTTTATTAAATAATCAGTCTGTGTATTTTTATTTTATTTCATTCTCTTCCATTTCATATATTATATGGCAAAGTAACAGGCATTCCGTCATTCAGTTGTTATTCTTATTTAAATTAGGGTGGAGTATACCATACGTGGGCTGTTATTGACGGGTTAACAATAATCGGATAAACAAATGAATGGATGAATGGGGCGGGGGTTTAGGCCACCTTTGTGCGAATATAGGCTAAACTGGCTAAGGAGAACCAAAGATGGTGAATGAGATGACACTGCCCTCCAGACAAAGAATTCGAAATTCGAGCCCTAGCGGTCCGAGGCCGAGTACGCTACCTCTTGGTTACGGAGGCTCCCATCAATATTGAATCTTTACGAGTGAGCGGGGAAGAAACATTTTGTTTCTTTGAAACTTGAACCCGCGACCTCCGACTTTCCAATTAGGCAGCTTTAACCACTGAACCCCCGCCCTATCGGATCAGAAAGGATAATTTTAAAATTTTATTCAACGGATATTTGAATTCTGAGTAACATGTATAATACAACGTGACACAAAGATATGCCTTTAATACTGCGTTAAAACGATATCATAATAATTATCTCCTATATGATATTAATATTACAGGCTCTATAAAAGAGTAAATTATCTGTTTCTTCGATCTAGTAAACGATAGTCCTTGGTCCACTGTTGGTTTAATGATGTACCGCTGTCTGTGACACGGACCCAATTCTAAACCAGCATTGTGCTGACGTCTCGTGCAATCTGGAACGCGCTTTCAACCAGAGTATTCAATTGCGTATGCTATGTACGCAAATTGTATGCATTTTGTATGTGGGTAACCATCATTTGTGTGCATGAACGTCGGATCAAACTGTAAAACCTGCCGGTTTAAACGGCATTCTGAAGTTTTGTTAAACTGGAGCAAAACTGTTTTTGTGAATACGGTTTATCAATTATTTAAACGTCTGTTTAGTTACACTCGTCTAAACGCTAAGCTCGGGTTCAGTAAAACCTCTTTTTTGAATACGGCCGTAAGCAGCTAATTGTCTGTTGGTAAATGTAGGCCTACAACATAATTGACATCATATAATATGCGTTGTAAAACACCAGATAAAACACTGATGTGAGGTGAACGTATTCCACTAACCATTTCGTGCCTGAATTTACCATAGTCATCTTCATCCACTACAAGCCGCGAATTGCTGTCGCAATTCTCGACTTGTAGTGGAAAATTAGGTATGTTTTCAGGGATGTAAATTAATGATGCTTTAATACATCGTGAGGGCCTAATGGGTTGAGCTCTAAGTCATTTATTATTTTTTGTCCTTCAAACAATAAACTTTGCTGGGGGAAATTGAATTTATATTTTCAAGATTGACATACGTGTTGATTCAAATCGTCTATAATAAAATTATTCAGTAATTTGTACCCACGTGAAGTTGTGGGTCGCGGCAACGAGATACAACTCTAAGCTGATAAAAAATAGTGTGCATGATGTAACATACTACCGGTTATATAACTATATCACTTACCAATATACAATACCACATGCAGTAAACGCCGTCAGGTTGAATGTTCGTCAGCAGCATAACTTCATTCCAACGTTTCCATCAGACAAAATCAGAAGCTGATTAAATAAGGGTGACTGACCGTGTTCGTAGTCATGTAAATTGATAGGAATTCAATATAATGTATCTGTTTTCACGCGAATTCCCTGACAGGTATATTAAGGAAGATTAAAATCAAAATAATTACATATTTTTTATGCGGGTGAGTTGACATTATGGAGGTAAGATATAGATCCCAAGGCCCACCAAGTGTCACAGCATGTAGTACATTTCTAACTGTTTAAATAATACGTTAGCGTCCTTTTAATGCGATACCACATTAAAAGGGCTGGGAGCAACAACGTCCAATGCCACATTTTGAGTATTTTGGGGTTTTGATATCAACGGAAACCTAAGAAAGGGGAGCTTCAGCTTAAAATGTTATATAAGCTGCACAATAACCCTTTAATGCCTGGGAGACGTTTTTTGTCTTTTAGCAAGAATTTCCAATCCCACATGGTTATTATTGCATTATCTATTTGGTCCTGACTTGCGCTATCGAAAAGTATCCAATACCGATACATGTCACTTTTGTCGGTGCAACAATATCCAAAACCACTATAAGTCGATATAGTACATACGGGAGCAATAATATCCAATGCTAGATAATATGTGGCATTGGATTGTATTGCAAGCGTTCTTTTCAACAAAGGTAACATATCCAATTCCAATCAACTAGTATATTAAAAGCCTGCATTTTAGTTAGCAAAATATATTCAAGTTGGATTTAATAGCTAAACATCCGATTTAGTCTTCGTATTGATACCAAATATAAAAATAAACAATAGGCTAAGCGGCAGGGCATAAATTATGGTTGTGCCCCAATATGTCATAAAAATACAAAACAATATTTAACTTTCATAGATCACCTATCAGCCATCTGAAAAATGGCAAAATAATATAAGATAAAACATCAGAGGAGAAGCAAAGAATTCACAGAAGTCGTTAAATAAAAGGCAGATGGCGACAAAACAATAGGGAAGAGTATATTAATCACAAGACAAAAGGCAAAGTGTCACATATAAAGGCCTATAGAACTATATTAAATTTAAAAAGGGTTGGAAATTCATCAACGAATAAAGTAACCGTAAACAATGAAGAGAAGACGTAGCCCTGTGTAAGGTATGGAAATATACCCCCGGGGTAGATTACGGCGGCTCACAGAATCTACCCCTCCCTCCCAGGATCTACCCCCCCCCCCTATTTTGTGATTATGCGAAGTGTCTTCGGCTCACAAATTCACATGTGCGACCCTCCCAGAATCCACCCTTTCCTCTCAGAATATAACCCCTTTTCAACACTTATATGCGACCCTCCCAGAATCGACCCCTCCCTCCCAAAATATAGCCCCCTTTTCAAACACTAGGGCCTATATGCGACCCTCCCAGAATCTACCCATCCCCCCAGAATATACCCGCCCCTTTCAACAACGCTATACGACCCTCCCAGAATCTACCCCCCCCCCCCCTCACAGAATATACCCCCCTTTCAACAACTATGTGCAACACTCCCAGAATCTATCCCTCCCCCCCCAAAAAAAATATATAACCCCCTTTTGAACAAATTTATATGTGCGAACCTCCCATGATCTACCCTTCCTCCCAGAATATACTCTTCTTTTCAAAAACTACAGGCGACCCTCCCAGAATCTACCCCTCCCTCCCAGGATATCTCTCTTCAACACCTATATGCGACTCTGCCAGAATCAACCCCTCCCTCCCAGAATATATCCTTCTCTTCAACAACTATAATATTATGCGAAACTCCCATAATATCCCCATCCCCCTCGGAATATAACCCTCCCCCTTTTTCTACAACTATATGCGATATTCCAAGATTCTACTCCTCAGTCACTGAATATGCCCCCTTTTCTAGAAAGTTCTACGTGTATATGTGAGAGAACCTACCAGTCATCCCAGAACTGAAATATATTCTGGGAGGGAGAGGTAGATTCTGGGATAGTCACACATAGATGTTAAAAAAGGGGCTATATTCTGAGAGGGAGGTGTAGATTCTGAGAGGGTCGCACATGTAAATTTGTTGAAAAGGGGGGTATAGTCTGGGAGAGTGTGGGAGATTCTTGGAGCATTGCGTAATATTATAGTTGTTCAAAAGGGAGTGTATATTTTGTGAGGGAGCTATGGAGTGGTGGATTTTGGGTGGGTCGCATAATATCATAGTTGTTGAAAAAAGGGGTGTATTCTGCGAGGCAGAAGTAGATTCTGGGAGGGTCTCATATAGTTGTTGAAAAGGGGAGGGAGATATTCTGGGAGGGAGGGGTAGATTCTAGGAGTATCACATGTAGTTATTGAAAAGAAGGGTATATTCTGGGAGTGAGGGGTAGATTCCGGGAGGGTTTTTTTCAATATTATCGTTAAGCTTTTATAATAAGTTATTTACAAATAATCGGATTTGAAGTGTTTATTAAATATAATAATGGATCATATATTATATAAATATTTTTTAGAAGATGTAAGATATTTTATATGACTAGATACATGACATACACATCATTGTTATTGTTACATTGCAACACCGAATGTGTGGTACTAACTGGGTCTTGATAAAAATGACATGAATAAATAATCAATTAAAATAAGCTGAAATATTTTGTAGACGTGTCGTGTCTTGCGTGACTGACATAAGTAATTATTGTCGTTATTATCAAGTCTGCTGGCATCACAAAAAAGGGGTCTGCCAGTAGATATCCAATATTATATATTGCTAATGGGTGAAACTTCATACTTTATTATTACGGCTATGAAAATCTTCATTTCTGCCGTTTTATTACTGTAAAATTATTATAGCATATATTAATCCCGCTGTGACTGAGGAGGCTAAAATGTTTAAAAATGGGCAGAAGTCATCAAAATGGGCCGAGGTTACTATTTTTATTATTTTATTTATATGGAATGAATTGGAGGAATTGACTTGAGAATCAACTGTTGCAAGGCTGGGCCAAGAGGAAAAAAGTGGGCCGAGATCACTGGGCCGAGATCACCAGAGTGGGCCGAGGTCACTGGACCGAGTTTACCTTGGGCCGAGGTTACATGTATCCCAAAATATAACACCATATCGTTAGAAAGTGTCGCTGTATTTTCATAAGGTCAGGTTAACCCTTTCAATCCTGAATTTACCATAGTCATCTTCATCCACTACAAGCCGCGAATTGCTGTCGCAATTCTCGACTTGTAGTGGACGAAGATGACTTGATGTAAGTGAAAAATTCATGAAAATTGCCATGTATTGGTAAATCAGTTCATGGGAATTTGTATTCTAAAACCCTTGGTTGTAGGAAAATTAAGGCGGTTTTCATGGTTGTAGAATGATGCTTTAATGCATCGTGAGGGCTGAAAGGGTTAACGCACTATGATCAAGGAGGTATGAGTATGCAACTGTCGGAATTTTGCTTTATAATTTTAGAGTGAGTCACTATGATGTCAGGATATATGATATACATGGGATATCTTCATAAACATATATAATGTCAATAATTATTATCGAAATTATATAATAATAATTCCGCTTCAAAATATCAATATGCATTGGAATGCTAGCATAATTTATGATCAAACTAATGAAATGAGATGAATGTGGTTTGAGGCCACCTTTGTGCATATGTAGGCTAAACTGGGCCAAGAGGACCTCTTGAGAATGGTTAGATGAATGAGATGACGCTGCCCTCCAGACATAGAATTCGAAATACGAACCCTGGCGGTCTGAGGCCGAGCACGCCACCTCTTGGTCACGGAGGCTCCCCACAATCATCAGACTAAGTCAGTATGACACCAGGCTATGGCATAATAGCTTCAAAATATATATATCACTACAATAAAAACCTATGTGACACTACAATTATTATTATTATTAAACTGAGACTATAATGCAACAATATGCTACAGTGACAAACAGATGTGTACTATATATATATAATGTGAAAATAAGGCACTGGAATGACAGCGTGTGACACTTAATGACAAATATGGCAAACTGTGCTACAACAATGTCATTATAAAACACAGTAGATTCAGAGTCTAAAATGCTAGAAGATGATATAATGATATAACACAATAATTTTAAACTAAGTATGCGAATATAACACCAACGAAGTAATCATTTAAATTTGGCTATTGCATTAACAAGTCAAGTCATGTTTTCCTAATAACGGCCCAGAGGAGCATGCAGTGTCATTGGTCCCTCTAATTACACGATTAGTGAATAGCTCTTTGAACACTGGAATAGTTCCAACTACATTTAAAAGTGCTCTTTTAACACCTCTTTTGAAGAAACCTTCCCTCGATGAGGACATACTGAAAAAACTACAGACCAGTTTTCAACCTGACTTATCTGTCTAAAGTACTCGAAAAGATGGTGCTTTCGAGATTGCTCAATTTCTTCGAGGAAACAGGTCAACACGAACCTCACCAATCGGCCTTCCGTTCGGCACACAGTACTGAAACAGCTCCAGTTCGGGTCAGCAGTGATATTTTATCTACACTTGACCGACGCGAAGGTGTCTTCTCGTGTTACTTGACCTCTCGGCAGCCTTTGAAACCATAGATCGTGAACTAATGCTGAACAAACTATCAAATATTGGTGTTGAAGGAACTGCACTGAAGTGGTTTTCTTCATATTTACAGGATCGCCACCAATCCGTCAGTATTAATGGCTCTACATCAAAATCCATGCCCCTCAGTTTTGGAGTGCCTCAGGTATCCGTTCTTGGGTCGTTTCTGTTTACGCAATATACTGTGGCTATTGGAAAGATATGTAGATGCCATGGAGTTGGATATCAACTCTACGCTGATGATACCCAAGTTTATATTACTTTTAAAGTGGATAGTATCATCGATCAGCAAACTGCATTAGCCAGGATTCAGGCTTGCATCGAAGAAATACGTATGGACGATCCTGCACAAACTTATGATGAATGATAGCAAGACTGAATTTGTCATCGTTGTGTCCTCTGGTAGTGTGGATGATGTGTCCATTGACACCATTACTATCGGTGATTCAAGTGTTTCACCTTCAGGATTAGCCCTGTATACAGAATGCTGCTGCACGCCTCATCACCTGTAGGCCTACACCACGACAGGAATACATATCACCTGTTTTGATGCAGCTGCATTACTTAAAAGTACCACAGCGGATTTTTTTTCAAATACTTATATTACACTAACATTCCTGGCAATTCACGGCAAAGCTCCCCCCTACATATGCGAACTGGTAGATCAGCACACCGTGTCTTTGTCACTGCTGCACCAAGGCTGTTGAACTGTTTGCCTGCCGATATCAGATATATCACCACTATTTCGTCATTCAAGAAACATCTCAAAATATACATGTTCAACGAAGGATATAAACAGCTTCAATAATATTTTTCAACAGCAGTGAACATGCACTTATGAATCACTTGAGTTTATGCGCAATATAAATTTTAGTAGTGGTAATAGTAATAGTCATAGTGATAGTTACACAATTTCAATGTAGCCTGGATTCGACTAATAACTATAAGGTCACTAATACATTATTCTATATGTGGGTATGTGGTTAAATTAATAAAAACGATAATATGTATGGACGATAAACTTTAGCTTATGTTGATTGTTTTAAAGACCCATTCCAAAGCACCCACTTCATTCTTAATGACTGTAATTTAACATGTTACTGTTAAGAACACAGATTAAAACCGACTATATTCGTGCTTAGCGCTTTAACAGTTCAAGGGTTGATGGGGTTAGTGACTTGCTTGTTCTTATTGTGTTTATTGATATAATTTCAATTCATCACTTTTCGCACGGGGACACGATATATATATAAGGGCTGAATCATGTATGTGGGTTTTAATTTGTAGAGGTTGAAGGTTGCTACCGAGGTCTAGATAAATAACATCAATTTTTAATGGCTTTGAGATGTCCATTTATATTATATAAGATCCTGGAATACGAAAAGAAACATAACATTAAAATTACCCTCGAAAATATATACGATTCACGAATAAACCTGTTAAAGGTTATCTATCACCCCTTATATAGTATGAATAATTTTGTGACAAATCAATCAAAGTTATCACAAGATGGGGCACAAGTGTTTCCTTATATGGGGTGATTGGCTATCATGTGACCCTCTGAGAGGGTCACATGATAGCCAATCACCCCATATAAGGACATAATTATTCATACCATATAAGGGGTGATAGATCACCTTTAAATATCACTTTCAGCATGCTTATCTCTCTACATAGTGAGTCTGAGAAATTTTGATTAAAAACTTGAATTATATTTCTTGAAACGGAGAAATATATTTTTAAATAATTATCACCCCCCCCCCTTCTCAAGAAAATGTTTAGCCTAATTATCATAAAGATCGCATAGTGAAACACCAGCCTTAAGTTCTCTTTATATTAGACAGCTAAAGATAATATTTAACATCGGTCTTTTCATTAATTTGATTCTATAATATTATATCCTATTGTGTCGAAAACAACCGAGCTTTATTTTTAAGATACACATATATTTTCGTATGCCAAGATTCATAATATTTTGATTTATAAGCCACGTCGTCTATGATAACCGTAATAAATTGTTTAATTGAACTAGCTTTTTTATCTTACTCGTAAAACTTATCAATGATTGCATTTCACTCACATTTTCTGTTACTTTGTTTACCATTTGTGTACTCTTGTTCAGCCCATTTTCAACACAAGAACAAATGCCAAGACCGATTTTAAAACTTGATTTAATGCTGACTTAACTACGATTATGGTGGTATACTTATCTCAGCAGACACAATACGTTGGACCAATGTTAAACCAACATTGATTCAACGCCTTGTGTCTGCTGGCATATATACGCTTACTCAGACGCCGTTTTCACAGCTGTGTATGCCTACGCGATAGGTTAGCGAAAAGGAGGGGACATGCCGATCAAAACCACAACAATTTCAAGTATGGTTCAGTACCGGTAGGTTATAAAGTCAGACTTTTACATTAAGTATATATATATCTGGTATATTTTCTTCAAAAAATCACATTTTTTTTACCAATGAGATCAACAGTTAGATGACAGCTAAGTGTCATATTTATCCGATTGAACATACGTTATTTTGTATTTTGAAAATGTAGACGTTAAAACAATTTTTAACAAATGATGACTGAGGTTCAGCAATTGTTTCGTGTTTGTTAACCCGTTAATGATTACAAGTAGGCCTAGTACAGATAACCCATTCTATTAAAATCACTGTACATTTGATGATAACAGCATGATATATTGTATGCACATATGATAAAGTTAAACTTATCATATAAGACATGAGGGCATTTGAAGGTCATCTGAAGGTCAACCTCCTATATATCATTCTTACATATCAACGAAAATAATTGCCATAAGATAATGGACATCGAGTCATCTTAAACCGACGGCCATCTTCAGAATGAGCATGCGTAGGTCACGTGTAGGCCTATAGGCCTTCAGTATATACATAGGCCCACAGATTGATTGCATTCAGCTGAGTAGCTATTATGTGAAACGCAGTGACTTAACTCGGTGAAAACAAGGTTATATAATACCCCCTCCCCCATACTTCATTCTGTGAAACTCAGTGACGTCACTCGGTGAAAACAAGGTTATATAAGACCCCTCCCACATACTTCATTGTATTAGCCAGCTCGGTGAAAACAAAGGAGGTCAAGGTCATTGAGTTTCACAGAATAACCTGATTACAAGACTATGGATACAACTCCAACGAGACACTCACTCATATGCCATATATGTCATACATGCATTTAGATGCATTAAAATAACTTTCCTAATATAATAATAAATACTTTTTTTTGTGGTGGCCAGTTGTTTTAATTTGACAGGTTTGTTGAATTTCTTGTCAAAATGTAGAAACACAAATTTAGCCATTTAAAATTGTAAACATGTAAAAAATAGGGAAATTAATTATTTATTTTAGATACAATTAAAATATTATAATATCGAATGACAATAAGCCAGCCGGCCACCATAATCCTCCGCCCCACTCGCGTTACAGGATGCATACTTCCCCGAAGTCACGCATTCTGCTTCAAAGTAACCTACTGATCTACCTATCTAGCACAGTTTACTATGTATAGTAGAGATATTGAAGTCAATGATTGTAGCAGGTCGGTCATTTTTCAATTTTATCAAGTTTATATTTTTTGAGGGTTTATCCCTCACTGAAACCACACATTTCGTGTTATAGTAATAATTTAGCTATCAGGCACGGCAATAATGGCCGATAGTCCATGTAGTCAGGCAATTTGAATTTAATCGAATTTAAATTTTTCAGGGCATATCCCCACCTGGCTATCTGGCTATCTGGCACGGTTTGCCAGATATCAGGCATATTGAAGCTAAGCCTCATATAACCCTCAACAAACACATCTACACATCCTAAAGGGTGTGTGTGTGTGCAAAATTTACAGGTTTCCGAGATCTGCTCCGGAAACGAGATGTGGACAGACGTATACGGGCCGGACGGACATCCGAGGCAACGCCAATACCCCAGCCCCGACTTTGTCGGGCGGGAGATAAAAACTAAACAATCACCATTGATATGGTATTTTACACGTATATATACAGTACTGCTAACGTGTATGGCAACGTTGACACGACACTTGTGTGGTGTGACAAAGTGTGCGCACCGTGTGTGTACCTGGTGTAACTAGTTATCATGGGGCTTATGGTGTAGATACCGCTGAAAATATCCCACAACTGCTGAATATAATTGCAATATAATTTGCCTCTGATCAATCAATGATTAAAAATAACCCTAAAACGGGACCCTTGTAATAATGTTAACTATAATACATTATTGAACTGTTATTAGGTAAGTGGATCTATTTCGTAAACAAGTATATTTCTTTATATCTTTTTTATATACATATTCTAATTCTAATTGAATCCTCTAACAGATTAACAATCCCCAATTAATATGTTTGAATGGGTGACTTTTTACAAATATTAATATGTTCAAAGCTGAGGACTAATAATGCTAGCTGTATGCAAATTAAGTCTTGCTGTCCATTTATATATCAGTTTATAATAAATATGCTGTATCACCGTATTTGACGGCGGCTCAACATTCAACCAGAATAGGGCCAACATTGCTATTTGCAGCGATGTATTTCCAAGTCTGCAGTAAAACTCCAAGTAGTCTACAAGGTGTTATCTTTCTTCTGGCTGTATTCTGCTCAGCGCAATTTTATCCATACATTTTGGTTGAGTAATTCATGTGCTTGAATTTTTTATTATTTTATGCTATAATCACTCGTATAAATTAAAAAGCGGGAGAGCTATTAACTTATCGACTGAGGAGGGTGATTAGTAAGCAGGGGTTTCATTGTGTTTTGTTTGAACGACGGAGAGCGTTCACGTCACGTAATCCTACCCTTTCAATGCTATAGCCAAAGATTGACGTTTATTTGAAACGCTATTATTTCCTCTTTAATGTCATGTAAATAGTGGACGCCAACCCATTAATGACATTACGCATGACTAGTTTTCTTTGTCCAAAAATTATACGTTATTTCGGCCGAATGATGTTTATTTTTTCTTCCAGCTGACCAAAGACCTTTTTCCGATCCATAAAAATAGCGTTGGCTACAAAGGGTTAATTGGGGGGATACTAGTATCATACCACATCCAGAGCGACAACGACAGCAATCAGGACACGTTGACATAATGTGTTACACGTATTTTGTTAGTTTACTGTCTACAACGATTGGCCAACAATAAAACTCCATTGGGACAATGTGTCTTATTCATGTGCATTTGTCCCGACCTTTGAACATGGTAATACATAACGGAATAAAATACCGTAAGCATAACTAGCAAAAATCAATATAATTATTATCGAACATGTTTTAACACAGGGTTTAACGTGGCAATAATATTATGCATACTGCTAATAAGTTAGCAAAAAAGTTTATTTATGCTACATTTATATTACCATGCTCTAGCTTACAAAGGGTTAGACAAATTTCCCAGACTGTTGACGTTTACCCAGAAAACACGAGTCTTTCCCCCAATGCTGGGATAATATTGGCTAGAGTTGTAGACGGTGGGCCAACATTAATCCAACATTGGTCATTTGTGAAAGGTGAGTCTTGTTTATTGACCCTGTCAGTCCTGGCGGCTTTAAAGCGATACCTTTAAAGATATCGTTTAGCACTCAATTGTTTGGTATATAACACATATACCTCATTGGGAAGCTCGAACACACATTTATCTGTTTATTGTGAGGAATTTTTCATTTCATTCTCCTTAATTTGAAACTCAAAAATGCTTAAAGTAATTGGCATATAATTCTATGTTGGTTGTACATTTGAAAAGATCCATAATCGAACGTTTAGCATACAAAGGCTTGATTATGGGTAAGTTGATTACTCAAGTATTCTCGTCATGACAAGACGTTTAGCCAGTCCTGGATTAATTATGTATCAACGCCGTACAATATGGGCCAAAATCAAAAAAGCAATGGCTAGCGGGTTCATGTCCACCGGGTCGGTAAGTGGCAATTAATTACAATATAAACACAATGGCTCTACGAAATGTATTTAAAGGCGGCATTGGTATCGTATGCATTTATGCATTATAATAGTATATATGGCAAATGTCATATAAAATATTATAAATTTATGTCTATTTGATATTGTACTCGTTGATTATGTGCACTTAGTTACATAAAAAAAAAATCTACTGAAAAGTTTAATATATTGGCCCACAGTGGTATTTTTGAATTAAATATTGTCTAATATCACAGCATTTAGCAATTAAAGAAGGAGGGCTATTTTTATTGACTTTAATTTTGCGCTAATTGAATATTCATATTTACCGTTAGCTTTAAATGGATAAAGATAGATAGATATTTATTGACGACGGTAAGTCTATGCAGACTTATGCGTCATTAAAAATGAACATATGTTCAAGACTATATACAACAGGATTAGTTCGGTAAAATATGCATGCTAAGTTAACTTAAACATGTAAAAATCAAACGACATTATATACTAAAACAAGCACAGGTTAAATAAAATATGCATCAGAACTATTTCAAATATTCTACAGTTAAACAGCATTGGCATGATATTTTTAAGTTTCCCGTACCAAAACCAGAGATAAAATAGCTACTGCATATAGCAAAAAAACCCTCTGGAAAGCGTAGAAACCGAGTAATTACATAATGAGTGAGAGTATGTATTACATTTAACATGTTAAAAAACAATCTAAAAAATGCATTGACTGACGTCAGCTCGAAACACCAACATGATTAGAGGAATCACCAGCCGCACCAGTCGCTGATACCACAGTGGTGATCCCCCGACAGCATTGATGATTTCATGAGTGGATGATTAGAGGAATCACCAGCCGCACCAGTCGCTGGTACCACAGTGGTGATCCCCCGACAGCATGGATGATTTCATGAGTGGATGATTAGAGGAATCACCAGCCGCACCAGTCGCTGGTACCACAGTGGTGATCCCCCGACAGCATGGATGATTTCATGAGTGGATGATTAGAGAAATCACCAGCCGCACCAGTCGCTGGTACCACAGTGGTGATCCTTTGACAGCATGGGTGATTTCATGAGTGGATGATTAGAGGAATCACCAGCCGCACCAGTCACCGTACGCCCACATCGTCTTATAAAGCGGAGGTACGCGACACACTTAAGGTTTGAAAACAGCTATAGGTGTATTTTGCTAAGCATATTACTAATGGTCGATGTGTAGATGACATAATATATATAAATTTGTCGTCGTTTGAGAGTGAGTCAAATTCACTGTTGAGTAGTTTGCTTACGGCAAGTAAACTAGTTCGCTGCGTAGCGAAGTAAGAGCAAGTAATTAAAAAATGAATTTCGTCATCAACAGAGTTTAATGTACATCTTTGACATGTGCGCTGTTCTAGTGGTATTTTTTGCGGATTGACATGCCTTCCTCGTTCAATTTCTAGCATATGTGAGCTCATTCTCAATCTTGATAGCGCCTTTATCCACCTTGTGTCGGGGATGTAAAACAAATATTCTTCTAGCGAGTGGTCAAATTTAAACTTTATGTAGCCTACGTTCGCAATTTTATGGAGTTTCGGGCTTTGTTAGACCAATCAGCTTTAAATATATTAATGAAATATATTCCTGCTGCAAGGCCTTCAGCACACAGTAGCGATATTGGTGTTAACGAGGTA
>OZ024916.1:26891714-27056714 GCA_964017125.1 Flabesymbios commensalis | reverse complement strand
CCCTTCTTTGGCAAATTTACTTATTGCGAGTAGCATTATGTGGTATACATCACACGTAAACTTACCCAGCAAACAGAAAATATTTGTTTAACATTTGTACAATCTTGGACCAGCGTCGACGTTGTACAAATCTTTAGAAATGTTTTGTGTTTGTTGGGTAAACATACATTTGCTGGCACATACATAGGATAATCATAGCGTTGTGAAGTGTAGTATTTTGATGTTTTTTTTTTCTAAATAGAGCACTGTATAACGATACATCTCACTTCTATTTGGACACTCGATGCACAAGAGTGTTTAATTTCGTACTCATTAAGCTCAATTGAGACAGCATTTAAATAGTATTGACAATGCATACTTCTATCAGTGGCACGATAAGAGGTGATGATAGGTACTCTCTTGGACTTTTTTAAGAAAGAATGTTACATGTCAAAAAAAAAGTTCATTATAAAGAAATTGTGATAATCTGATTTCGCGTTAATTTAGGCAGCCATCGCCGATACAATATTGCCTGTCTGTGTCATAATTTTAACAAATCATTATGCTTTTATGTGCTCAGCTCTATAAATTAATCTACTGAACAGTAATTAATATACTTGATACGCATTTTTCAAACAACTGTAGCAAAGCTTGACAAAAACAATATATTTTTCAAGTCTGAAGCCATTTTGGCGGACATCTTGGATTTTTTTCATTTTTGAGCCTGTCTATTTATCTAACATCAAAGAGTATGTAGTAGTTTACTTACCTGCCAAGTTTCATAATAATGTAGATAAAAGTGAACGATTTTTTCATAACCAGCTCTACTATGGTGTGTATACGTCTATGATCTATGTCCACACATGTGCACTGACTGGTCGCACATTTTCACAGGAGAAGCATACTTTATGTGCGTGGATGTTTTATTCTTGTTGTAATATTTAAATAATTTTGAAAATGAAGCAGAAGGAACTATTATAATTTATTCATTCATCGAATACATTTGTTACGATTTGAAAGATATTGATGTTAATGATTAATTTGACTGTAATTGAAATTGTGATCAACACAATGTTAATATACCCATGAAAAAAGGATAAAAACGACATGGTTGAAATATTACAGCGGAAGTAAACCATCCCTTCTTTCGTCAATTCTCGCGGACGGAAGCTCTCACACATCAATCAGTGTTGTGAGATTTGAAGTTAGCAGTCCATGTGTCCGATGTCCATGGTCATTAACATATATACCAAATTATACCAGGTCCCATGAAGGAACCCTAATTCTGCTACAATGACCCGATTTCTTGAATGAACCTTTATGCTACAATGAACTGCTTCATTGAAGGAACCCAACCTAACAGGTCACTTTAATGAACCTCTATGCTACAATAGCCTTGTAGGAAAATTTAATAATATAATTATGGCCATGAATATACACCAAAGTATATGAGGTTCTTGAAGGAACGTTCATATGCCACCATATTAAATGGCCATGGATATGCAGAAAAGTATCAGGTTCCTCGAAGGAACATTTATGCTACAATAATCCGGTTCTTTGAAGGAGCCTAGATATGCTTCAATATTATGGCAATAATAATATTATTAATCATTATATATCAGGTTCCTGGAAGAAAACACAATTTATGCTACAATAACCAGGTTCCAATCTAGTCTGTCTGCCAAACTGGAAATTTTACCCTAACCTCAGAGTCTCTGATAAAGTTTTTGTCTTGGGTGTGAAACGCTCACCCTTGGGCAATTTTTATAAATCCAAGAAAAACGCCAAAATGGCTTCCGATATATAAATTCTATCATAGTGTCTTCCAATGATGCCAGAGAACCATATAATAAATAGGGGTTTTGGGGGTACTCTATTCAAATATTTACACTAGAAAGCCGGATAATTGTTTTAGTCATGTAACCTGCAAAACACACAAACGCGAGCGCAAATATGCACGTGGCAACAGACGGGAAATTCCAGTGATTCCCCACACCGACGCGAATACCAACGCGACATGTGAAGCGTTTTCTCTGTTGCACGGCGAGATTGTGGTGGTGTGGCGCGAAAACCAGTGCAAAAAGTGGTTCGACGCAAGACAAAAATGTAAAAGTTTAAAGAATGCGAAATCACTCGCGGAATCGCGTTGGTCTGTTATGCGCTTTATGCTGGTTATTTTTATTTTATGTATGTAGATATTACCCAGCTGGCAGTTTCCATCATTCATAAAGAGCCGGGATTTTCTTACTAGTTCAACATTTTTATTTGATTTGTTTTCACATACACATTTTGAGTAGGCCCTATATTCAACCCTGTTGGAAAACAGAACTACAAGTTAATTTGCATAATTATAATTATATTGTTCGCCGTAGTGTCCTCTAATTATGCAAGAGTGGCATGTAGTACATCAAAATAGGGGTTTTAGAGTGTGAGATACTCAAATTTCTGTACATGTAGTCATTTATTCCACAAATGAAAATAGCAATGACTTGAGCATGTCGAGTACCAGTTTAATAAGTTCAGAGAACGATAATTGTGTCATATAAATTATGTCTGTGCTAATAAAGAAAAAGGCAGACAATTGACTATTTTGCATAAGCTAGTAGTTATTCACTTTAATATGATATATTTCTAAGCATGTTTGAACAGATATGTAGGGTTTGAAATCATTAGACCTATATGACCATAGTCCAAATATTTGACCATTGTCCTGCTGAATTGTTTGTTTACCGGTATATTTTTCGTCAAATGAGGCTGTAATTGCAAACGCAATAATAATGAAAATGATTCCGAAAATCATGATTGTGTCAACATGTTTACAAAATAAAACACAATTGTGTTAGAATGTGTGAGAATTGAATATCATGATACGTGTATTACATCATATGTCAAAAGATTAGGATAGTGTCTGAATATCGCAAAATCATATACAAAATTGAAGTTAACACTATAGAGCACAACATCTTAGTATCAGGATACCACATTATCTTGTCAAGATCAAGAATTGTGATTATGTAACTTCGTAATGACTGATTACGTCCTTATGATACAACAAAGGTATATTAATTAGATACCAGGTTATACTGTTTTGATGGTGGCATATTGCCATCGGAATGTCATGTTATCATAATTTTATAATAGACACTATTGTGCAACTATTACAACTATTGTGCAAGGTTCTGACACCGTTTTATTATGTTCATTACTACATTGATGTTTTAATTTATTATCAAAATACTTTTATGCAACAAATTATGGTGTTTGAATATTAGAGTATGACATTATAATATAAATAATGAGTCGCTGTAATGTCTGATATAGCACTATGATTTAAATATATCACACCAAAATAAATTTTAATGATAACATATTATAGCTACTAGGTTATCAACCAATAGGCCTACATTCCACTCAGTTGTCAGAATAGGACGCCATAATGTCAGGATATTACACCATAATGTATTATGGCAATATAAATATGGTGTATATAATATTTCATCACAAGGTAGAATACATCGACTCGATCAGATTATTTACTATTTTAAACATTTTAAAGATGTGAAATTCATAATACTAGTATGTATTAGGTATTGCCTATCGTGGAGTAAAACAAAATTGTTAGATGCTCCGAATCTGTTTTAAATATATTTTTTTACAAAATTGCTAAAAACTGGTTTCAATTTTATGCATAACGCTGTTGGTATCTCATAACTAAGTAAGATTATACGTGATTCTGGGTGTTATATCTTTTACATCAGTGATAGGCCTACTAGATAATGTGTAAGTATTTTCAGATTTTAGAAAGTGTTGCTAATTAAGTGTAGATGATATAGCGCCTAGAATTACGTATTTGTGGGGTTAGCGCCTCACTGTTAGGGACTGCTCGGCTTCTCAGACCACTGACGAGTGGCCAGGGCCCGCCAAGCCTCGTTCTGATCAGCCTACGCCGCGAATCGAGCGCACCCTCAGCCAAGCGTGCCACCATTCTTCTCGTTGCCACTGAAGCAGACGGACGTCCCGTCGTGAGCTCAAGGGCTTAGCCGCATGGCGTCGATTGTCGCGCTCCGCTTGGGGACTGTGTGCACTGTGTTAATGTCTAGACTACAATAAAGTGAGAATACCTGAAGAATGATTTAATAGGAGTTGTTTCATCCCGTCGTCCCGACGAAAGAGTTGGGTGAGGGGGGAACGTAACTCTTCGACATATTCATGTCAGCGACACGATCGATCCTCCATCCAACCATATATTATCTTACTTAGTTTGTGAAAAATATATATTAAAAACAGCTTCAGAGCACCTAACATTTTGGTATTACTCCACTAGGCACCGCCTAATACATACTAGAATTATAAATATTAGTCATTAAGAATGTCGTCTTAATTATTGAACTATAATTATGTGTTGTTTGATAAGTTTATATAAAAACCCTTCGAATTGTGTTGGTAGGGGGGGGGGGGGGTAATTAAATAACGTTAGCAAATCAATGTTAAATTAAGCACAGAGTATAACCTTTAACCAATGTAAAACATGTAGATTACAATATTCCGATTAGGACAAAAGAGAAATGACCAAGTAGTGGGTGCTATTTTGTTAATTTATATTAAAGCTAGTGTGACATTATATTGTCATGTTCTGACATCATAACATTATAATTTACATCTAGGTCATATAGTGACATATAAGAGGACATCATTGTATCATTCTTTCATAACGGCATCGTGGTATACACTATTGCTATAATATATTGTCAATATCACAACAATTAAAAATATATATGTGACAGTAAACTTTCTAAAATAACAAATAATCGTATTGAGTCGATGTTTTTACCTTGTAGTATAATATAGTATAATATTATAAAGGTTATATCGACATATATATAATATGATGTAAAATCCTGACATTATTGGTCATATTTTGACAACTGAGTGTCATGTATTGGCTTGATAACCTAACCATATGTTAACATTAAAATGACTTCTAGTGTGATATACTCAATTAATATTCATGTCAATTAGATTAGAGTAATTTTGTTTTCCAAATTTGGCGCAATACCAAAAAACTGAATATATGGCCTACTTGAAATGTGTATGTGAAATTAAATCATTCGCAAACCTTGAACTAAAAAGACAATCCCGGTCCACTGCATGAATGATAAACGCTGTCAACTGGGCTAATATCTATATACATGAAAAATATATAACCAACATAACATGGCCAATAACAAAAAAACCACCGGCATTCCACCTTAAAATCGGCAACGTACATAGAATCATCACTGTATGCTAATTAAAATGAACTATGCAAATTAGCTTCTAAAAATTATCTATAAAGCTGGCACCATGCCAACAAAGCTGAGATACTTCAAATGTGTATGTGAAAACAAAAAAAATGGGAGAGGTCCACTACACATGCTACTTGAGTTATTGTGTTGGCAACTTGACTAATTTCTATATACATGAAATATATATATCAAGCATAACATGAATAATAACTCTTAAAATAACAATTATCCAGCTTTATAGTCTAAATATTTCAAAAGAGCACTCTCCAAAACTCTATTTTGACGTATTACATGCCTCTCTAGCATAATTCAAGGACAGATAGCAGAATTTCTATAGCAGAAGACATTTTGGCGGCCATCTTGGATTTATACAAATTGCCCAAGTGTGAGAAAGTTTCAGACCCACCCTAAGATGTTCAAGTAGACCTTATACAGCAATAATTCACAGATAAAATAACTTTATCAGAGACTCTGGGGTTATGGTAATATTTACCGTTTGGCAGACAGACTATAGCATTTTATATGATGTACAGGTGGATGCGGAAACAGATCAGCGGTTGACATACAGAGAACTCGGTGTCATTGTCGAGCGTGTGGCATACAACTTGTCATTATTTGGTGTACAGAAGAATGAGGTGCTCGGCATTTCAAGCATCAACTCTATCCAGTAGGTTGTATTATATCTGGCTTGTATGAGATTAGGGGCTCTCCCGTTTCTAATCAGCAACTTAGCTACGAAAGGTAGGAATATAAAAACAAAAACGAACAAATTGGGCTCATTCCATATAGGGGGCCTACGTATATCGTATCATGGTGCTGCCAGATTAATATGTAGGGCTTATGCTAATTGTATGAAAATATTTGAATTTTAATTACCTCAATCACATAGATTTTGTGGAATCAATAATTATTATACTGGAAGTAAATCTTTTTATCATTTGAACGTTCATCACGATTATAATCCAGAATGGGATATGTTTGGTCTCAATTTTTAAATCTAATAATAAAACAGTAATTTTCACTGCAAAAGTTCAATTGAATTAGCATAGCCGGCACTGAAAGATTTAAACGGTATCTTTTACATTTAATTAACTGATTCATTATTAATATGTGATATAATTGTTTTAAAATTTTGTATTTGTCAGATGAGCTATGTCGAAGTATACAGATATCGTCTGTCAAGTATTTATTTGTGGATGGGTCAAGAGCTCAAGTTGGTGTAGACGCTGGACGTCAGACATCATTAAAGGTATATAATTTAAATTGACTAAATATTTACCACGATTAGATTTGTTCTTGTGTCGTAAAGTAAATTTTATTTCATATATTACATTTAGATTTATCATGTAGGCCCCAATATATAACTATTAATTTCAACGCGTTATTAAATGAAACAATTTTAGGATTCTTTGTTAGTTATAACTGCATTTTGGTAATAATCTCTATTTTGTCTTAAAAGTCGTAAGGGTTTGTCTGAGCTGAAAATGATATATATCAATTTGCCGCGCGATCGCCTCTTATCTGACTAATAAAAACTTATCGTATTTCTGACAGAAAATCTTCACAAATGGCGACCATGTTGATTGTATTTCTTCACAAAAACTCGAGGAAGTTATTCCATCTGGACAACAGCTGCCACCCGAAGACAGTGTTTGGACCGACACATCGCTGTTGGTGTTCTCCAGTGGCACTACAGGCCTCCCTAAAGCAGTGATGGTGCCGCATTACTCCTTGCTTCACACAACCGCCACTATGTATGTGTATATTATCACTTCTGGATATGGTATATTCGCACATCGCATGATTTTTAACCCTTTGCCTGCTAATCACGACAAAAGTCGTTTTAATCCAATTTATTAGACGATCAAATCACTGCTGTTATTAAGAATGAAATGACTGTTTAGACATCAAAATCTGTTACTTTTGGTCTCAAAGTAATTAAATAGGAGTAATTTCAGTTGAAATTTGAAATAAATTAACTTAGCAGGATAAGGGTTATTTACAAATATATCAAGATGGTATAATTCATAAAAAATAAGGACTCTCTTAGGTTTGATTTGATTATTATGCTTATTTCAGGACATTCGTTTCAGTCACTTTGGTGGTGTAAATTACAGTATATATGCTTAGCTAACAAGTAAGCAGGTACTGCCTTCTGGTTTTGCAAGCATAGCTCACAAAATGATTGAAGTTAGAAGGTTGAGGGCTTACTGTTATTTCAAGAAAATTATGGGCTACTTTCTACTCGACCGGAACCTCACATCCCTGTCCTCACATATTCATATAACTCAGCTACATATTGATTGATGTTTCAGGCAATTTCTCGACTTTTGTTCAGGAACAACTCTCCTGTATCAACCATTAAGTCATTTATATGGAGTCGCAGTGTTGTTGGCTGTTTTAACCGCAGGCGTTCCCTGTGTCATAATACCTAAGTTCACACTGGAAAAATATTGCAGTTTAATATTCAAGTGGAAGGTAAGAGATCTATTTTCATTGTTATAATTGTTGTTCTTGTCATAACATTTTAAGATATCAATAAATGCAAGCAACAAATCAACCGATCAATCGGAATCAATAAAGAAGTTAATAGATCATTCTAATGATGAACTATATATAATCGTTCAAGAAGGTACTCACACTTTTACAATATACCATCACCTAGGTATTAAAGTGCCGTATATCATGTATATGCCAATATGTAAGTGGCAGATACGACGCTTTAATGCCAAGGTGACCATATTCCAGGTGACACATATACAGTTGGTACCGCCTGTGTTGGTGATGATTTCAAAAAGTCCCGAGATAACAAAGGAGCATTTAGCCAGCGTGCGCTCATTGGTGATCGGGGCAGCGCCAACAACAGCTGAACTGGAAACACTGGCGAAGCAAAAGCTGCACCAGGATGTCCTATTTTTAAATTGTGAGGTTTTTTTAGCATTCTAATAATGTTATCCCTACCACGTGTCTGGTGGGATGGGCTAATTATTTACTTGTAGCATATTCAATGTCGAACCAAACTTCACCTGTACAACTGCTGAGTATACGATGCTCAATGTTTACAAGCTTAACATCAAATAATTTATATGTTTATGTGCAAGTACACTGCCACTCTCTACACTTTCATTTTGATCTGGCAGCAACATACACTAGCAAATAATAAAAAAAAACAGCTGAAAAAATAAACTGACATTAAATTTAAGACGTCGCAAACTGTTGTGCTGTTATTGAATTGATCGTTTAATACAAATTATGTGATCCCAGCAGTAGATATGTGAATGCAGTGTCGCAAGGAATACAGTTGAAAATAATAGGTTTAGTTTTAACTAGTACATTCAGAGAAGAGAGCTGATCAGAAAAATGTCGAGCTGCAATAGCCATCACACTTCCTTTCTCTGCATACCAACTCAGCAAAAATATTTCCATCTGTAGCTACATCCTGGTATATAGTACTGGTTTTTTGGTTCTGCTGCCTGGAACAAGCTGTGGCCCAGTGATCATCGTAATGCCGTGTATGAATAAGAATGATCGTTCTAGTTGTGTATAAAATTGAAGCATCTCATAATGCCAGCGTGGAAAACATTTTAACACTTAATGGGCATATCTCTGAGACAATTTGCACTCTTACACATCATGTAATCAGCTAATATCAAGTATATGATTGAGGAATGTAACTATGCTTCTCTTTCAGGTTACGGCATGTCTGAGTCTATAACGCTAACATTAACTGCTGGACCAAAGTACAAGCTGCCTCTTCCTGTACCAACTGGTACCACTGGTATGGTAGCACCTGACTGTAAAATCTAGGTACTGGTATACATTAGCATAATGAGTTTTTATATATTCCACTTCACTGACCTGAATTTAGTTTTTTTTCAAGACGATACGCTCAGTACATGTATATGAACGGGTCTCTATTTCTGAATGTCCCTTTAACATGTTTAAGACGTCACTAGAGTTATAGGGCTCCGTCTTGTACCGTCCATGTAGATCCAACTATTGGCTCAATCTGGAAGGAGTTAGTTTACCTGATCTTCTTGGACCCACAGTGCCCTATCTTGGTGGCACTGGAATCATGCCGAAGGGTGATATTTTAGATGCTACTTTAAAGTTCAGCTAAAAAAAGTCCAATTGAAAGGTTCATTCGCAGATTAATAATCAATCTCTAATTTTGAAAGCTATGCATCGAATCAGGGTGTTATGTGGCAGAACCTGGAAGCACGACATACAACCCAGGCGTATATATTTTGAACTCGTTGTAGTTGATATGTTTATAACAGATTTGTGACTTGACCACTGGGGAACCAGTCGGCCCTGGGGAAAGAGGGGAAATCGTGGTTCATACACCTTATAAAATGACTGGCTATTTGAATAATCCAGAGCAGACCGCAGAAACGATAGACAAGGACGGTTGGTTGCACACAGGTTAGTATAACATAAAAACACGCATTAGTTGTCTCATATCAATGTTTGTGGGGTGAGTGTCAATATTGCTTTACGTCGCTTTCTTCACAATCATGGCAATATCGCGACAGAAGGAACCTCAAAGCCGGGAATATGCCTCTCTAATTTCGGATGACTTCAAGGGCTCTTTATAGTGCACTGTACCATAGGCACCACTGTACACTCTAGGCCTTTGAACAGTTTGGAGTACTGTGCATGCATACACACGACGACAAATATCCGGTCCCACCGGGACTCGAACCTGATACCTACAAGTTACAAGCCCCAGCCGATACGAATGAGCCAGCAAAGCCGGCCAAATGTTTATGGGGTACAATACCTGATGGTACTTTTCACCTGGCGGATACGTTAATGATGTTGTAGTGGATTAATTCAGCAGACAAGACATACATGTGTATCCATATCCCCCGCCGTGAACGAAAAATAAAAGAACAAGTACATCCCACCGATCCAGTAAACACAAGACAATGGCTCATGGTTGACTTAAATAGTTTTTTTTTATACATATACCTAGCGCTTAACGTTGAATATAATTATATGTCACTGAATGGTCTTGCTAGATTAGTCAGGCCATTTTTGTCTATCTGCTGAAAAATTGTAATTTTTTTGAAAATTAGACAGACATTGTAAGAAAAACAAATATGATTTTTTTTGCAAAATTTTTTTTCCCAAAGTTATGAAGAAAAATGGGCTTGAATTTTTTTTTTCTGACAGGTGGTAGCTGTGCTTAGCCTAATTGTTCACCTTTGTGCTCCACTTTACACAACTTACAGTAAAGTGCATTTTTTATACAACGCCGGGCCAACGTCTTCGACGATGGTCCAACTTTGTTTAAATGTTATACAAATATTTGTTTTTGCTGGGTGACCACTCCCGTGGCGTCCTGCACGGTTCGCGTAGTGTCACTCACTGGCAGGAACCTACTTCTGCTACAGTCAGGAAGAACACTCCCAGCTAGTAACGTTAAATGATGCTCTTTCAATGTTGCCAATTCGGCATTTCGAAAGCATGGCTGACTCCCGGGGATACTCAGTCAAATTTGGGTGGGGTGCGCAGACTGGATAACGTTACTCAAACCATCACACCTGAATATACAGTAACTGTTATCGCAGAAAACACATCTTCAATTATACAAATTTGCAGAAAACATGTCCTTGATTATCCAGCTTTGTGCAAAAACATACCCATGAATATATTGTTCTTGGGTGGAAATAAACATCAAAGTTAAATTTAGGACACAGTTTCTTTTCGTCAAATCTACTTTTTCATAGCAGGCTACAAACATTTAGAACACCGAACGCATTCATAACACATTGATGTCTCAACTCTCCCCATATCAACTCCCCTCCTTAAAGCATTTTTTCGACAAGAAAGTGAATAATGTACATAGCCGATTTTTTTAGTTTTCAGAAAACGTCAAATACATTCAGTACTGTTAATATGAGCCATATGCATATTTGTTCAAGTTGATTGCTTGCTTGCTTGCTTGCTTGCTTGCTTGCTTGATTGATTGATTGATTGATTGATTGATTGATTGATTGATTGATTGATTGATTGATTGATTGATTGATTGATTGATTGATTGATTGATACTAGATCAACATTCGCCGTAGTGTGGTGTTTAGAGCTGCGGGCACAAAGTCGGCAGGTCGTGGGCTCGAATCCCACATCGGACATGATGAGGATTTTTCTGCGACTGGCCCTAACCATGCTAACCCAGTACGCTGAGTTCGACACAGGCTCAATGGGTAAGTCAAGCCACTGACCGAGATTCATCCACTAAAATGATGCGACTTTGGGGGGGGGGGGGTTCGGAGCTATGACCCGTTCAGGGATGATTAGCTGGCAAGGGTCCGCAAGTGCTTGTGATGGCCGGGCCCAGGTAGCTCTGGTGGTCTGTCGGATTCAGGTCAAACTGATTGCATCCGGACCAAGTGACAGGAAGTTGGTCCCACAGCCCTTTCAAGTAGTCCCACGACCAATATGGACCTGCTGTGTCAACTCACATACAGACTGCACATGCACAGCACTTGTACTGCATATAATGAAAAAAAGGGGCTCCGATTGGGCTCGTCAAAAAAAATTAACATTCTGTGTGAATTTTTTAATCACATGTAAGAAATCAACTGCACTTTTGTTCATATGTCCATAGTGTCAATAAATTTGGGCTCTGTAACTAAACTTTCTGGGATTTATGATCTTTTAAATCAGTTTTAACGCTTTCCCATCCTGATGATGTTGCAGGTGATGTGGCTACATACGATGAAAATGGCTACTTCTTCATTGTTGATAGAAAAAAGGAATTGATAAAAGTCAAAGGCCCTCAGGTAAATTAAGCATTTGAAAAAAACCCCATAAATCAACCGACCGGGAACGATAGGCTAATTAAATTACCACAGGAGTAATCTAGATTCGTTCATATCATATTCCTCGTATTTAAGTTCTATGTTGACTATGAGTTAAAATGCCTCAACTCTCAGAGCATTGAGCTATTCAATGTAAATTTTCAGTCTCTTGAAGTTGTGTCTCGCTACCGCGACACACAACTTCAAGTGACTGAAAATTCACGTGATTTGAGAAATTTAAGTCTCAACATATATTAGTGTTTCAAGATTGAAGACATATCTTACTTTTAACAGCTGATTATCAAGGGTTATACAGGTACTAATAAAGCACAGAATGTCTGTTGTGGTCGACATCAGTGCTGTAGGGGTTAATACAATCCAATGACACAAAAACTATTTGTGCCACAGGTGTCACCGACTGAATTAGAGGGATTGTTATTGGAGCATCCTTTGGTGACGGATGTTGGAGTTACGAGTGTACCAGCAGAAATGGAAGGGGAGTTACCACAAGCCTGGGTCGTCAGGAAAAACCAAAGCCTGACCGAAAAAATGGTGCAGGATTACATAGCAGGTATATTCAACTGTCATTGCTTGAGCAATTGCAAGCTTTGAATGAGTGACAACTGTATACATTAAAATACCAGATCTGTTTTTATAATTTTGTTACTTAATTTGAGACTTGCACAATTTATTAATTTTCTTATTATAAAGCAGTTGAGGGATCAGAATGCGGGTCGTCTGCAAAGAAATAATAAAACGACCAATCAGAGGCAGAATGTCCCCATTTGATCGTACATTGGCGATGTCTTACTTTTCAAACTTCAATCATAACGTATATATACATATTTATTCACATGTGTCATATTTTGTGGACTGTAATTAGAGCTGCTTAGATTTTTAGCATATTCTTCTCAGCATCTTGTCTCGTGTAGTGTTTACTTTGATTATATTCTCAGAGAGGACTGCGCCATACAAACACCTAAAAGGAGGAGTTCGTTTTGTTGACGAAATTCCCAAATCTCCAAATGGTAAAATAATTCGACGCCTCATGAAAGAAAAGGCCTGGCGTTCTTCACGTCTGTGAAGAGAAAACAGTTCAGATGAAAACTACAATGATTAGCCCACTCATCGCTCCTATTCGCATACGGATTCAACATTGGTGAAAGTACATCAATTTCTCCTCGATTAGTCGCAGCATCGCAATGTAACACCAGGTGGATTCGTGATGCAAAACCCCACCCTGTGGGATGTGATGCAATCAACTGATCAATAGAGTTAAATAACTATTAAAGGGACTGGCCCAGGCTAAAATCATAAAAAAATCGGTGATTTTATTTCGGGTTCTTAATATGACCATATGATGTAAACATGTACATAGACTAGAATAGCAAATTTTCATAATTTTTGTGCTGCGCACTTACCAGTTAGACTAGATATAGAGACGAAATTCCCGCATTTCTTATTTTTGACATGGTTGTCAATAATTACAAATCAGGAATTTCGTCTTTATATCCAGCCTAACTGGTGAATGCGCAGCACAAAAATTATAAAAATTTGCAGTTCTAGTCTATGTACATGCTTACATCATATGGTCATATTAAGAACCCGAAATAAAATCACCGATTTTTTGATGATTTTAGCCTGGGCCAGTCCCTTTAACTAACGTCAAGGAATTATGTTTGATACTACTTCCTCAAGCACTACCTCGCATCCATGCATTAGACGGTATAATTATGCCCTACGTGAATGTATGCGCATAGGCCTATGTAGGGCTTAATTATATATCTGTATGTGTATATATAGCCTAACAGCTGAAAGCAATACATGTTTAGTTTTGTAGGTTACCTGTATTTAAAAAATAGCATGTAAGAAATTTCAAGCTTAGAATATAAACCTGTTTTCTTTGGAATGATAAAAGAAAATGTCCATGTGTTAGTTCCTTTATTCTACTTAATATTCTACGATTTCGAACTTTAACACATGTTCATTTTTTCAAGCTTTTAATGTAAATGTGAAACACATTTAAGATGTGTTTAGATGTCAGATGAATGCGTTTCAATGCAACCATGATCCCACCAACTATTATATGGGATATCTTCTAGTCTTTGCGCTAGTCATCTCCGCTTGACTTTTTACAAATTACGATTTTTTTTACAATATGAGTATCATTGGTCAAATCTGACTTCAAACACGCTTAATAAGTAAAATGGTATTGTTTTCAACACGAGGTTGCCTTATCATTACCATCGCCGCTAGAATATATTCATCATTGTAAGTTATGTCTTACACAAACCAGTGCTAGTTTTTGTGAAGGCATGTTGGTTGACTGAATAAGCCAGATGTAAGATAATGACCCAATCAAACCAGTGAAAACTGAGTCACTAAAACGTTTCAGCGCGCTTGAAAACCTTTAACTCTTATGGAAATGTGTGGCAATGATTGTCAATCGGTTCACTGGTTCAAAAGACTAACGTTACATTATCACAATCTTTTTCGCCAAGTCACACATCACCATGGAAACATCCTCAGGGCCCGCATTTTAGTACAAGTTATGATATATCGTAGGCTTCGGATTGATCGAGATGTTCATCTCGACCATTCCGAAACCTACCATATATCGTAACTTGTACGATAATACGAGCCCAGGTTCGAATTATGTTGTGGCCGATATTCTTTCCTTGGCGCACACACACATACTGTTCAAATACATGGGATAATCAATTTTCATACATACTACAATAAAAAATCAATGCCCAACATAATTTGTCTTTAAATTAATATGGCTTATGTTGGAAATAGCAGTTGAATATCAAATTTAGGGTGGAACATTTGGTTTAAAATCGTGATTTCATATAATGTGTTAATCAATTTTTGTCATAGTTTTTACATTTTACTCGTAGGGTTACGAATTGACATTTTATATTAATTAACATAATTGTTGAGTTATGAAAGATTTGTATCGATACTTTGACAGTCAATTCATTAAATACCGTAACTAAAGGGCTACAAAAATAATTTATAAAAATCTTTGTTAATTTGATATTTATATTTTAATGTGGATTTTAACTAACCACTGTTTTGTTAGCGTTATAGCAGCTCAACTACCCGTGGGTTCTTAGCTGATCTATCAGCCACTATTTGTTCCGATTTTTATCCAATCGGCTTGAAATTTGACCTCGACAATCCTAGGGTACCCGGGCAGCATGCTAGGAATTTTCTAAGCGATCCAACTAATAGTGTGCGAGTTTAAAAAAAGAGTGAAATTTGGGCCCCCTGGGCATAAAACTCATATATAAATATAAAATATATAGGACACCACCTCGGGACGGTTCCATTATGATACAATAAAATACTCTATTGTCACCCATTTGCCGAGACCTTAGGGAAATTCCATGCAAAAAGATTTGGGCTCAGAGGGTTAAATTATTATTTATAAGCCACTTTCCAAACAGAATCTAAAACGGCCGACAAAATCCAAAATGGCCGACAAAATTCAAAATGGCCGATATGTCAAAATTTATCATAAAATCCGGTCAAATCAGATAACATTCCCTATTATCGCCCAATCAGGCTCTCCATTCCAACTGTCCAAACTCACTTCAGGTTGCAACAGGCAATCTAGTTTTTTGTCTATCGCTTTAACGTTTGAAAAAAAATGTTATAAACATGTTTTGTGTTTGCTGGGTCGAAGTGCATTCACCCCTTAACCGCGACTGAGTTATCTATTACACCGACTTGAAGTTGTCTCGCTACCGCTATCCAAAACTCTCAAGTGAGTGAAAATTACTCGCATTTGTTTAATTTTAGACCAAACATTGTAATTGGCAAATCTTGATGTTTAAACACGCATTTCATTCCAAATAACAGTGGCGTTTTTATGTTTTAGCCTACCAGTGCACTTATTTGGGTGGTCTCAAGGTCCCCCCCCCCTCCCGGAAATCAATTTCTAATTGTTGTTTCTAGATTTGAAAAATACCAGAGAAAACGATTTGCTATGTTAAAAAGTTGACAAAATGTCCCACATACCATTTTTATGCAAATTAGTGACGCCATTACTGGACAATCTTTATTTTGTCATATCTCAGCTAATACTGCAAATAGCTCAACAATTAAGGTGTCCAACCCCATGTTTTGAGAGTCTTAGAGCATTATAAAACTATTCTTGAAGTGATCAGATGTGTTCAACACATGTTATTGCGCAAAATATTAACTCCATTAACGAAAAGTCTATTTTACGCCATAGCTTAGCCAATATTAAAGATAACTGCATATAACAAGTTTCCAGACCTATGTTTTGAGGGTCAAAGAACATAGTAAAAGTATTTTCAGAGCGATCTGATATGTCTATGAGAAGGCACTTGTATTCGTACTGGAGAACATGTTGTCGTACATAATGATGTCTTATTGCTATCGTCATTGCACTTAGTCTATATCGAAGAACTGAATGGCTATGATGAATCAGAACTATCAAGCTGAGAAACTGCTGAAACGGCTACAGAATAACCCAATAAAAAATCATGTCAAATTCAAGAAGGTCCCAAAGAGCACACATGTTGCTTTTTCATTCTGGCTTCTGCACAGTTCGGTTATCGTTCTTGCTGATGCTCTTGCACAAGCTTGCATTTTTGGAACTGCGGATCAGTACCAGAACGCCGTTGTCCTTTTTGCCGTAACATTCTGTGTGCTTTCACAAGACCAATGGTAGCCACTAAGATTCGACAATATGGAACTCAATTCTGAAAAGCTGACAACAAGATCAACATCACGTCCTCACAGGGAAAGTTAAAATCAGTTAAAATCCCATTCACAACAATATTCATTGTTTTTTTTTAATGGTAAGCTGTGTCAACCTGTGTTACTATGTGAATCTATCATCTCTAGTCATCCAGTACCAGGAGCAAAGCAAACTGGCATCCCCGCTCCTCGTAAAGTCTAAATGAACCAATGGACTTGGAAGAGCTCATGACTTATGGCTGTAACTCCTTGGCTTGGCTTTCTCGAAAATCAACAAAGTCACCTTCCTTGAATAGGTCCTACCTTCTGGAAGACGCTACCTCAGACAATCTGCCATACCTCAAGGAGTTGACGATTTGTTCATAAAGGATAGAATGGCATTGCTACATATCATTACCAACCTTCCCCCGACCTGCTGTGAGATAAGCATACAGATACTCGATCAGACGGCGATCTCGACTGACAGTTATGATCCTGGGTCTATCAAAGCGCAGGAGAGGTTGGTCAGCTGTCAGGCAGCCATATTATTCCAAGAGCTCCCTTGCAAACGATGACACAAAGAAACGGTTATGTCAGTTATGCTGTATGGAGTGGTAAGCAGGCCGCTTCCAGGCTAGACAGAACAAATATGGCAGTCCTCATTGTGGAGGGTGGAATCCATCAATTTGTTACAGCATATAGCTAGGTAGGATTGTGTTATGTTACTAGTCTTGCTACTGCATTATCTATACCCATAATATTTTGTTATAATCATGCCTGCGTTTCAAAACACAAGTGGGGGTGCAGTACCAGACAGACATATTTGTGATTCTACTGCTTCATGCCCATTCAATCAATATGACTGTGTGACACAGGATCGGGGAAGCACAGACAGATTGTCAACATACAATTACCTGACGTGACGTGACGAGTCTCTCGGAGAATACTATTAACGTACTGTGCCTCTCCCCTCGGCTATGGTTTCTTCAGTGGAGAGGATTGAGCCAGTTCATTCAAAGGCAAGGGAAAGGTGGGGCCATCTAAAAAGCTGGAAATGAATACCAGTTTCTACGAAACATTAAGGAAAATGGGTGACGATGTCAAATGTCAAGCCTCAGGTGAAACAGCTGGAACAGCTTGCATACGTATCTGGTGTACGGACACATTAGTAAATCTTCTGTGAAAGTCGTCCATGACAAGCTGCCCCACAAGACGGTGAGAGAAGACAAGAAGATAATTTCCAAGTCCAGAGTCGATTTGTCTCGCCTTCCCCGTACCAGTCTGCTTTGGAGCCACACATCCAGCATGTGAACCACCGGGTTGCTTCGGGTATGTACGAAGAGCAACAGGGGTGGATGAAGACTGACCTGGGAGTCTTGGAACCACTGTGATCATGTTGTCCTGTCCTGTCAACCTCGCTGGTTGATCTCCTGGATGCTGGTGTTCGGGAAGGAGATGACCAAGTTGATCATGAAGAATACGATGACAATTATGAGTTTCGATGAAAGTGATGAGTGATGAGTAAATGGTTGGACTGGACCCTTCAGAATAATTTTGTCAGTCCTAACTGTTCTGTTGCAAGTACAGCATGATCTAGCATACGTTCTAGCATACATTAAACATATCACGTACTCAACGGACCGAGCTCAGAGGCGCACAAATCCTTAGCGTGATCATGTGTCATAATCGAGACCAAAGAAGGTTCGTCAACAGGGAGCCAGGCTGCTGAGGAGCTAGGGTGGGAAAGCCAGATCAAATAGGTGAGATTTAAGTAATTTCCGGAATGTTAAAATTGTTTCGGCATTACGTATTGGCACAGGCACAGTTCCATAATGCTGGGCCAGAAATAGAGAAAGCTCTTGACTCAGTTTTAGTTTTGATAAGATGACCAACAAATCGATTTGAAATTGCAGTGTAGATATTTTGAGCATTTCGGACAAACAAGTAAGTCAGACAGATATGCAGGCTGGTTGTCTTTTAGGGTTCGGAAAGTTATTGTGCATATTTTGAAATCAATGCGAAATTTGCCAGGAATTAAGCCAATGTAATCGTTTTAGAATAGGAACGGAACAACTAAAACGTAAGGGCCTTGGTTACCACTCTTGCAAGGCAGTTCTGAACGCGTTGTTATCTAGCTATATCTTTTTCTGGCATATTTTGAATTTGTACGGATAGATCTAAGGACAGGCTTTTTCGAATTAGACGCAGGTCATGGATATAATGGAAGCATGCCCTACATGTTTGGGATTTGTCTTTTTTTGAGAAATGTCTTTTCGGAAATCCGGGCTACTGTCGAATACTACACCAAGATTTTTGGCTGATGCAGATGGATTTGTGTCTTGACCTTAAAATAAGCATGGGGTATTATTTAGGAATTTTTCTCCCTGCAGTTTGGTCCCAATGAGAAGAAAGTCTGTCTTACTAGGATTAAGCTTCAGCTTAGACCCTCTCATCTAGGCCGACACGGCCATTACACACTGTTGCAACTCCTAAAGAGATTTCTTAGCGTTGGAAACAGATAGAGACATGTAAATTTGAGTATCATCGACATGAAGATAGTGTTTTTTTCAAACTGGAGATAATAGTATGATAATAGATAATAGCCGAGTGGTGTAGTATATAGGATAAAAAAACACTGGTCCCAGCACAGAGCCCTGTGGAACTCCATATGAGAGTGTGACTTTATCTGACAGACTGTCTTTAATTTTTACTGATTGGTGCCTATTTTGCAACTAAGAAGAAAACCAAATTTGACCCTGCCCAGATGTAGATATTCCATACCAATTTGAAAGTCTGTTTGGTAATGTAGCATGGTCAATGGTGTCGAAAGCGACCGACAAGTCAAGCAAGGTCAGAGCTGTAACTTCACCCTTGTCCATACTAATAACGATATCGTTATGTACTTTCAGCAGAGCTGATTCTGAAGAATGATGTTTCCTGTAAGCTGATTGTAATGGATTGAATAGATGGTTATTTTTTAAGTTCGGTTTCAGCTCGTTTAGGCAGAGATGTTTTTTAAGTAGTGGTCTTACATGAGCTTCTTTGTTTTGTTTTTTAGAAATGTACTTGTGTCCATTGAAATGTTAATTATATCAGTGATGGGAGTTACTAATATATCAAGACGATTTTTCAGCACGCTTGTAGGAATGGGGTCCAGATCACATGATTTTGACGATGAGCTCAAAATAAGCTTTTTAATTTCATCTTCTGTCGCACGCTCAAAAGAGTTCATTTTGGAATTCTGAAATTTGAAACGGATAGCTGCAATTTTATCCACAAAATCTTTTAGAAAAATGTATAGTTTTAATATGTGTTAGAACGTGCTAGTATACATTCTAGGACATTTTCATGTACTGCGACACCTCATAGTGTTATTATGTGTTACATGTCGTGTACTAGGACATAGTGTTACTCTGTTATGGAGTTATTGAACCATCAGAAATATATTAGGTATAGATAGATAGCGTGTGCAGTTATCAGTTTTTATACGCTAATGATGGCACTAATGTACATACTATCACATGCCTCGTACATATCTGATCTCTTGAATATTAATAATTTTATATTCGTTGAGCATCAGAACATACGTCTAGACGGTTTATGTCAGCATAATTAATGAATGAATGAAATGAATGACTATAGGCCTAATGTAGTTATCATTTATATCCCCGTAGAAATGGGGAAACTTACATTTTTTGCTAATGGCGGCGATACTTGGCACGCTAGCATCTTTTAGACACATCTGATCACTTCAAGAATAGTTTTATAATGATCTTAGACCATCAAAACATGGGGTTAGATACCTTAATTGTTGAGCTATGTGCACTATTGGCTGAGCTATGGAGAAATATAGATTTTTCAGTAATAGCGTCACTAATATGCATAAAAATTGTATGTGGGACATTTTGTCAACTTTTTAACATAGCAAATCGTTTTCTATGGTATTTTCCCAATCTAGAAACATCAATTAGAAATTGATTTCCGGGGGGTGCACGATACCCCCTTCTTCCTACTAGACTAACCAGGGCCCCCGCTAATGAAACAGATTACAAACGCCTGTAGTGGTGCTTAACATAATGAAACAGATTAAAAATGCCTGTAGTGGTGCTTATAGCGGTAATATCCCTTCATTAGAGCCGGATGACGAAGCAGTATATAGGCCCTACAGGTGCATTTCTCCATCCTCCGAAATCCGTTTTTCGAAGTGATCTGAATTTTACGAATATGATACAGCCTATCAATCTGATCATCCGAAATCTGCATCACTCTCAGCGCCTTTACATTTCCGCTTGTGTTTTTTTCGAAGTGTTCTGAATTTCAAATGATACGGGTTATGTAACGCTATATTCATCTGCCGAGCTGAAAGGGTTAGAATGCCGGGCTGGAGGAATAACCCACTTTATTATAAAAATTCTGCCGGCGGCGAAGGACATGCCATCTCTATTACTCCCGTCAATTAGCTAGTCCTATATAGATTACATTTCAAAAGCAAGTGGGAGAGAGAGAGCGAGAGTGTGAGAAGGTTGTTTACTTTCTTCAAAATGACAGCCATTGCCAATCAAATGGACCTGATCTTCTCCACAGAACCAGATTTATTCACCACTTTTGTTGAACACACCCAGCGGTGGGTCCATTTCGAGAAACACTTACGGATCATTTCAAGGAATGTGTGGTCACATTCGGCGTGATTATGAATATTTTCGGCATTTTGAGTAATGGAGTGATTTTGGCGATTATTTATAACGACGTGTCATTGGGGAAGCCCTACAATGCATTGTTGGGGAGCATGGCTGCCACTGACGTGGTCTCTTGTGGAGTAGTGAACCTTATACAAGGGTAGCAGCAACCTTATAGCAGGCATACACTACGAGAAATTTCCAGTGACATGGCCATCAGCAGATATCATAGCCAAAATACACAGCATTCTGCGTGTTCAGCTGGTCTTTGCCGACATCTTACATGTTACGGCTGTTTCCGTCGTTAGATGCCTGCTGGTTTTACATCCAGATGTCAGCTCTCGTATCATCAACAAGTTCACTGTTGATATCCTCATATTCATTTTACACATTTTATCATGTATCTTGGTCAGTAACAAATTTACCAGTCAGCTAACATTCCAAAAGACAATAGAAATCTACGTGAATGTCAGTGTTGATAATAATAATAGTGTTATGGCTACAGCTCTGGTGTTGTCTGCAACGCTGATATCATACTGTTATTTCAGAATACATCGCAAGGTATATTTGGCAAAAAAGAAAATACAGACAGTTATCATGGAAAGAAATAGGCACCACGAAGCAAAACGTACTTTAAAGAGCAATTCCTCTCACAAGTATATACTGATGTGCATGGTGACAATTTTTGTGCTCTTAATAATTGGTTATATTCCAGGATTGGTTGCTCTATGGAAAATGAAGAGCGGTACATCTATCTCAGTACACACACTGCCAATGACAATGATTATTCTGTGGATCTCAAATGCTGTACACAGTCTAGTTTATGGGGTTTTAGATCAAAACTTTAGAAAGAGTTTAAAGTTTTTGATATCAAGTAGGGCCACGGTCAACAAAGCTTGTAACATCGAAGAGAGAGCTGAATCTCAATTGTGATGGGTAGACCAATTTCGGTATGTTGATCCTTACAGCGCTAATTAAGCACCATTACACTCGTTTTTATTCTGTTTTATGAATCAATAAAGGCGCTGACATTGGAAATGGTCAAGTCAAAGTCAAACTTTGATTGGAAATGGAATGGTCTTTATAGGCCCTACATCAAGAATGTTTGGTCTCAAATTAGGCAAATAAGAATACTGATACAACGCGGGATACATGACTTATGTATTCTACAGACATCACAAGAGTGATGGCAATAATTTATTTTATAATATAACGTTACAGAGCACTGAAATGCTTGTGATTCAATCACCGTATATAGTTCACTAAACATGCCTGAATGAGCGATGTCGGTCTTCTTAATATTATTATGTTCATCATGTCAACCTGTTCCGACCAAAAAGAGTGATACCACTAAAGATTGTGGCTGAAAGTGATAGCGCGCAGAACAAAGTTCCTATATTATATTTCGACATAATTATAAAGTAAGCTTCTTTAACCTTGGTCATACCGGGTGGGGGTCGTTTCAGACCCCGGCGGTATGCAAATTAAATGCTGGCTATCAAAGTTATGAAATTTTTTGTGAGTTTGTATATTTTAGTCTCGATTTACTTTTCTTTGGGGTTCAGTGGAATTGTCAATATTTATTTCACCTTGGCTGCAACTAGGTATTTTTAACAGCAATATTCGCAGTGTATGCCATATGTGCAATCCATCACTATAGTGTTCAGTTTGTAGGCCTACGTATTTCTCCTATTACATGTATTATGTTGTTTAGTTTAAATACAAGCTCAGTTGCTTACTTGGTAATTTATGTTGTATCTTATAGGTATAATAAATATAGTTGAGAAAATTTGGATTTCGTTGTAAGAACCTGCAGCTGTTTAGTGAACAGGTTTGTAGCTTTATATCAAATACATTTGTGATAGTCAGAGTAGTAGGGGAGCTTAATTAACCCTAAAAAAATGTCCAATTGTTTACTTTGTTGCAAATGTCCAAATATTTTGTCACGTGCTAATAGGATCTAAGTCGATATCAATATCAAAATATTTAAACTCAGAATCATTTATGTGTGGTAAAAATATTTACCTAACAAATCATTTATATAAGTAGATAACATGATAATTCCACTGGGACAGAATTCTTGTTGGCGTGGAAGCGACCCAAGAAAATGACAAAAAATAAACTCAATACATGTAATTCAGGCGATTCTAGCAGTTGTTGAATAACCGGACAATGAAATGAATGTATAACGGATACATTTTAACCAGAAACGCATAAATAAAAAAAAATTAAAGGTCCTATACCTTAATGGTTGTATCGATATTATGTACACACAAAACACCAAGGAAATATTTGTACAAAAGTAAACGTATTTCGGATAGTAAAGAGTTTCTTAATCTTAGTAGGCCTATATGTTAAAGGCAGGCATTCACGTGTAATTTTTTATATGTTAATAATCATGCTAAAGACAATTTTAAACTTAGAGATTATCACTTTCATGACATTTTGTCATTAAATTCCGGCAAACTCATGTTTTCCATCTCAAGACTTTCATTGGGTGTAAACTGTGTCAAGCTCCGATGTCATCAGCTGGTCATAGAAACACCCGATTATATGAATAAGGGTGTGCAACAACTGTGTAATGCAAATCAGGTGTTTATATGTCCAAATTAAATCAGATATTCCTCTACAAAGATTCAGAGGTAGATTTAATGTTCGGAACAAACATTATAGCCTACCCCCTTTTATTGCCATTTTTTAATAACGAATTAATTCAGTTATCTTTTCTACTCACCTCATATTCAATGAAAGTCTTGAGATGGAAGTAATGAGTTTGCAGGAACGTTGCCAAAACAGAAGAAAAGGCTTATAATATAAAAAATACATCACTGTAAATTAGAACATAGACACCCTAGACTCAGTGTAGGCATATTTTGCTAGATAAGATGTGAAAGTATGAAACACACGTATTACCTCGTTTTTTTACAAGAAAGTTTTTGTTTTACTTACAAGTGAAGTATCATCAGCAAAGAGTATAAAATGAAATAAATTTAAAACATTTGCTATGTGCATTGTCGTTAACATGAATTAAAAATAAAAGTGTACCCAATATAGGACCTTGAGGAACACCCGTACGAATAGTCATTTGTCATGTCATGTCCGGGTGTATTTTGTTAAATCGCACATACCGTATTGATTTCTATTAGTTAAATTATTTTAAAGTGAAGTTAAAGACGAATCTTCTAGACCATTGTGATTTAGTATCTGAAATAAAATTGTAGGAGCTAATGTGTCGAAAGCTTTAGCAAGTACAATGGAAAAACCTACGGGATGTCAATTTTACGCATATGCATCTTGTCACACCAATTTTTTCTAAAACTGTTTTTGTAATGTTCCTAGTCTACAATGTATTCGATCATTTATTACACTAACATTTACAGATTCAGTATAGTACATGTAAGTACAACACGAAAATTAATCATATGTCACTACCAAAACCATTATAGTACTAGACTACTGATTACTAATATTATATGGCAATTTGTTAACACCCATTTGTTAACATTTAAAAAACGAAGATACAGCTTTTTATGTAATAATATGTTTATTGTCGTTTACCATGTTCACAAGTACAACTGCAGGCCGAGACAGAATAAATTTGAACTATAAATCCAATATAATAGTAATTTATTTCAATGGATCATGTGGATGCGTGATTCAAATTTACTTGAAGAAAATAAAATAGGGTAACATCCTACCAAATCAAATTCACTGCATAGAACATCGCGAAATGGATCGTCAACAAATGCTGAATAGAGATACTCTTCAGAAAGGCCTAATATGTTTTCGAATTCTAATTAAAATGTTGCCAATTTATTTTCTAAAAGTGTAGACCACAGGAAACAGTTCTGGAACTGGTGATAAAAATCAACGTTCCAGTCCTGCAGACCCTGATTTCATAACATAGCGCACTGCACATAACATATTATAACTAGACAGCAAGTCAGTCGGATACTGCAAACCTCCGCAGAAATTAATTATCTTGATGATTGTAAAACCTATATGGTATATAGTTAATTATGACGTCATAGATTCAACCTATTTCATCAATCCATTTAAATACACAACAGTTGTGAGACTATGACGTCATAAATAGTATTCTATACACAGATACAGCCAGATCGCAATGTGAATCCTGCATCTGGGTCGTAATCTGAATCATCCGCAAAATTTATTCGATTGTTCCATCGCCAGAAACACACCTCTGGTAAAAATGGTAAAAGTGTGATGCAAATCCGCCTATTACTTTTGAGAAATCAGGGGGACAGACAGACTAACAAAAAAAATTACCCCCCCCCCCCCCTGGCGGAAGTAATAACCAGGCAAGCAATGTTTAATTACACACTCGCAAATAATACGGTAGTGCTTTTTATGCCCCATTTTTTCGCAATTGAAAGGCTTTTATAATAGCCCGAAATTGGCTTAATTACACAAACAGTTGTGGGGGAGGCCCCAAATCACACGCGCCCCCTTTCCTCAGATCCTGGATCCCCCCTGTAATCATTGTATAATGGGTGATAACATGTGAGTGTCTGTTCAATATGTTATCTGGATATCATCTAATCAGGCGTAGATTCTACAAGAAAATACTACAAAATAGCCATGACCAGATAATGTACGTACGTATTGTGCACCATTAATTTCGATATAAACATAACAAAATATTAAAATGCGGTTATTTCGCTTTAACAAAAAAATAAATTGACAATAACGATTCCCGCATATTTTGCAGAAAAGGCAAATGCACACAGTAAAATATGAGATTTGCTTAGAAAATAAACATATACCTGAATATGTACAGTGATGTAGGCTATATATGACCCAGACTGATGACAGTATCCTGCTGTCATGTTGTATAGTTACCAGAGAGGTATAAATAATTATCTTGGCCATCGCAAAAATAGCACCCCTTCAGTGGAATACGACTTAGTGCATCCCAGTCTTTCCCAATTGCTGTAGACATATCTCTCCTGAACTGGGCATATTTTCCCGCAGAAATTGGAATAAGGTAACTACACGATTCTGCAGCAGTTAAAATATGTTTTTTAGAAACAATGTGTTGTTCTAGGTTGAAATTTTGAGTCATCCATAAAACTCCTTCTGCTGGGATAAATCTTCCGATGATTGACAAATATCGTAATTTATGACACCATTGAATAAGCCCGGCCAGCATGAGACTATTAGCTGGGTCATAAACCGGACTTGTTAATGTGTTAACGATTGCAAGACCGCATATATGTTCCCTATGCCACGTTACAACCTGTTCGAAATTTCCAACATTAATTTGCTGGCACTCTAATATCTTTATAAAGACTGGCAGCGTTATGTTTTCAACTGCCTGGCAAAGCCCCTCAAAACTATATATGAAGACAAGATACACCTTCAAATCTTTATTTTTTACTCCAAACTCTGTCCATTCAGTGCTACTTGGATGATTGATTGTGCAGTCTTCTTTGCATGAGAGGAATGTTTGCAGACTGCTCAGTGAAACTGCGTCCACTCTTGTCGTTAGACCTCGCAACAAATGTCCACTGAGGTGCTTCCAATCAAGTGATAATCGACGCAAGTGTTTGAAATGTGAAGTAAGAAAAGAAACTGTTAGCATTTGAAATGTTGCTTCAATATAGCTTCCAATTTGTGGTGGTAAAGTGGCTACATGAAGATCTTCAAGCAATGGACACGTTGTGGGAACAATTTCCATTATGTTATTAGGAATAAAAAATGGATTGGCTCCGAAAGATAAGTATCTCAATTGTTTATTATTCTTCACAATAATTTCCATCCGCTGACAAATATTCTTAGCAAATTCTCCATCAAATGAGGCAATATTATCAAAGTGAATCTTCAAGCTTTCTAAAATTACATTTGAGTCGAGGGTTTCAATCACTTCCAGAGCAACTTTTCGAGTTTCTACAGACATAGAAGAAACTTTTGTAAAACATCTTTTACTTCCTCTCATCTCGTTAGTCCAAGAAAGATCAACAAAGTGTGCATTTCTTAAACAGGGTGAAAGAAATAATGCCTTGCGGTTAGAATGGTTATTCCCAAGTACAAGTTTTACATTTCTCCAAAGTACCGGAGTCAACAATACACCTCTCCATGTCCAACAAATACTAGATGCACTCAGTCTATCCTTCCAAGATAGTGACTCAAATATTTTCACTAGAATATGATGTGGTATATTTTCCCATGTAAGATCGACAAATTCTTTGCTCTGTATTTTTATATATGTGAGACTTTTGTCAAATGTTGTCTTCTTTAAAAAGGGTGTCGATGCGCTCTCCATGTCTACGGTAGGCCTACTCCTAGCCCTATCTCCAATGCTTGGTAGGCCTACTTTTGTCAGATAAGGGTCAAAAAGTATTATGCGTATAATTCAATTTATCTTAAACAAATGTTCAACATAATTGTGTATGGATAATAGGCCGATGCCGTGAAGTTAAGAATGACAAAACGTTTAGTTCACATCCATTTAATTAGCACACGCCGTCTGTAGACCTGCACAACATGTATATTTAATAACATGACGGCAGATGTAAATGTCCTCTTTTTTATATAATCACTGTTAGTGATTAAGGTTATCATTTGATGCGGCAAGTAGAATCTTACCACTTTATGACATCTAGGCCTACAAGTGTTTTTTTGTCAAACACACATAATCCAGTTACATTTGCGTATTATTGTGTACCCTTTGTGAGTTTAGATATATCATATACCGCTTACTCAAGTAAATGTTGATCTGCAAATGCAACTTGTCTAGTGTACCGCCACCATACATTAAATCTATAATGAATGAGAATGTTTGAAATAACATGTATGCACATTCTGTATGTATTCACACAATAAATATAGCGAAGATCATGTTTTGTCGGGGAATAACCGCTTGTGCTGAAAACCATCAGTAAACATGTCCCGCATTGCTGGGTGTGCTGCTGCTGCTGCTGCATCATTTAAGGATACGTCTATTTTCAAGAATTATAGTTAATAACTTAGTAACAGCTAGGGGACTGTGCAGGATATAACTGTATGGGGCCTACTGTCAGCTCCTATATGGCATACTATGCTTGCTTGCACATGCTATGCAACACAGTTATAATAATATTAAAAATGCGTGATATGTCATTTTTGTGATTAGCCTACGTCACGGCGATTATTCTCTTTACAAAGGACCTATCGTATAAGGATATGTTTCATTTCAGGTTGGGCGTAATTTTTTTTATTTATCGATCTACGAATACTGGCCATATTGCATGATGAAAGTTTGCAAACAATGTCACGGTATTCTAGTTATGTCCTAGCACAAGGTCACGGTAATCCAGTTATCCCCTAGCAGACCTGAAAATTCAATGGAGATATATGCAAGAAACGTTGATCACTATACCTGATATTATATTCCGAGGGCCTATAGGCATGCATAGCCGTCCGGGGGGGGGGGTGGGGTAATAAAATGAGCAAAATTGACAGTACTGGTACGTCACATATTTCGCTATCGATATTGTATTAGCCAGTTATACTCAGTTGCGGATCCAGAGGAAGAAACAATTTAAGGGGCGCCCCCACCCCAATTTTTTGACAAATTTTATGGTAGACCTATCGAAAGCCAAGATTGTCTTAAATTTATTCTGTGCAAAAATTTGCCAGACCTCGTCTCCCCTTTCTTCAGATCCTAGATCCGCCCTGACTCTCCAAACACTAGATCTATATGTTTATAGATCGACGTCTAAAAAGTGTCTGCATGATAGGGCTATGTCGATCGTGACCAAAAACGTATAAGAGTTCAGCGGCGGATCCAGGGGGTGCCTATTTCCCCCCAAATACTTTAAGAAGTTCCCTAAGTTGGCCAAAATATACAAAAAAATCTTGGGGACAAGCACCCAAAACCCCTGGTGCCCCTTGCTTCAGATCCTGGATCCGCCACTGGTCGAATAGGCCAATCAAACAGAAACATGCGATCTAGTGCGTATATGAGCAACATTGTGAATTAAATAAATTAAATTTATTAAGTAAGTAACGTTACATACCATAATTGATTAAAATATGTTATTTGTGTATATCTTGATTGAAACGAATTTTATTTGCCATGCATATGTGGGAATTATAGACAGAAATATAGCAAAAATATAACACGACACATCTTTTAAATATTTACATTCCAATATGTTTGGCACTGTGCAGCGCGGATCCATCTTCTCTAGCATGGTGCGGAAGTATGGGGTTTGAATAATTGTATGTGAAGAGAGCAGCATGTTTCATTAAAAGGGCTAAAATTTATTGTTTTGTGTCCTAATCTTTACGTTGCAAAACACGCTATATTATCCTTATACACAAATGTAAGTGGGGTGGGTCATCCAATGTGTTTATGTGTGAATGAGAGTGGATCATTGGTGGACTGATACTATTTTACAAAGTTTTGAAATTTTTGGATAGTGATTCACATTTTCACGTCAAATCGACAAAGTAGGATTGTGAAGAGAGGGGGACAAATGCTTTTTCAAAACTAGACATTTGATGAGAGTGACTGTGGTCTTCGTATCAGATAGTATATATAGTTTAACAAATGGAAGATTGTGAGAAAGATTATTTTTTGCATATTTATGCTATCCTCATAGTACGGTAGCTAGAGTTAGTGTATGAGTGTGGGGATGAGACGTCAGGTTAGGTTTTTTAAGTCTCAGATTGATTCTGTCGGTGGTGCCCCTGTCCCACATTGACGACTTGGACCACGGTAGAGTGCGGTGCATCGCAGAAGGGTCATCCATTTTTCATTTTAAGAAAAACACAGGTTTCAATATGTAATGGACAAACACGGATGCGATAGGCCTATAGGCCTTTCAGCTCAAATATTTTTGCAGGTGAGAATGAAATTGATAATATTTTCTGTTTTCTTCCCACAACGAAGACATATATTGGGTGAACTGAGTGCTGGTTTAATAGGTTCCGGGTCAACTCGGACCCTAACCAACTCGGACCCTGCTACAAAGGGTGTTCGAGTTGGTTCACTGCAGTGTCTGACTTGGTAATGGTAGAAAAGTGTCGAGTTGGGATGGGGTCCGGTTGGTCTTTAAACCAACTCGGACCCTATTTAATATATTTCATTAACAATATTAGGCCTACTGAATTTATCAGGCCACTAAGTTTTTTTGTTTTATCTGTTATCATTATCATTCAGGCCGCGCAATACAAAAAAACGAGTACACTCAGAGACCACACAGCTGGAATAGTTGCTTAGGGCCTATGAAAATCAAACTGAATAATTTTACAAAATATTAGTTTATTAACGTAATAAGATGTAAAGATATTGTACATTGTTAGTCAATAAAAATATTAAGTTTATAAAATATTGTCACTGGTCATGCTGGTTGTATTCTTTTTTTATTTTGATAAATAGTATATATATAAAATAATATTACCTTGCCCTAGAAGCAGCCGTCTGATTAATACAGGAATCATGATTACAATGTCAACTTCCCGCGGTTGTGGAATTGTTGTGGATGTATGCATGTACTTGAATGTAGTGTGTTTTATCCAATAAATATTCGTGTGAGGATATATATATGCATATCGTCCATATATTTCAAAAAAATCCCGTGTAATTAATTCAACAGTAGATAAAGCACCATATAAAACGCAATTTACTTCAACAGTAGATAAAACACAATCTAAAACTCAATTAACATTAACAGTGGAGTAACAACTCAACAGGGTGATGACATTATCTGCCGATTTGTTAGGTGTGACATACTGGAAAGCTCAATTAATCCTCCTCATGCTAATCATGACGACATCCCGTATTTAACATCCGTTAATCAAATAAAATATGCTATAGTCTGTAGGCCCTATACATTTGTTGTTATTTATTTATCTCTTAATAAATAACAACAAATATAAACAGATACTATGATGATCACAAAACAAAAAAAATATCCCATTTTATTGATATAAAGATTTTTTTTAATATTGAGATATTAAATTTTAGATTATACATATGCCGTCTCTGACTGTTGTCATTCTTCACTTGTAGCGAGCCGCCCGACTCTAATCTTTTGTATCTGCAAATTTAATAAAAAAATTTGTGTCTTACATCACTTCTAACTTCAACCAGCTCTAATAATCAAAATTATAGGCCCCTATTTATGTTATATGTGACGTCATGTGATTGTGTCGCGAGCGTTGTGGGTGTTTGCAAATTGCCTCAAAAAGTTCATTTCTATAGATAATAAAAAAACATTGCTCCAGCTTTGATTTTTAATCTGATGTGAACTTCAAATCAAAACTTAAACATGAAAGAACGACTTGATGACATGACTGTTGTTGCATCAATGTAGCCGATATATTTACTCAGCACATTTTTATTGTTGGACAATACCAGAGTGTAATTAACACGTGTCCCCTCTATCACGCGTGAGTGTTAATCACGCTTGCTGAAATCTCAGTTGACATTACACTCAGTAATTGCTTTTAGAAGATTGCACCGACGCTTAACGCTCCTTAGTCCAAGTAGTGTCTTAGTTGGTTATATAATCATATAGGATCCGACTGTGTTCAACTAATAGGCCTATCAGCAGGGTTTGAGTTGGTATAGGGTCCGAGTTGGTTTATCATAGTGCCCGAGTTGGTAGTGTCCGAGTTGGTATAGGGTCTGAGTTGGTTTAGGGTCCGAGTTGCCATAGAGTCCGAGTCGTCCGGTTACCGTTCAATCTTCTTCGCCCGAATTCCCCACAAAAACGTATTCTTTGAAGCCAAGTTCAATTGTTTTAAATTGTGATGCAATTTTTCACTTAGTCTACTTTTATGCACAACCTTTAGACGCATCATACTAGAAAAATGGCACATAACTATATAGCCCCGGTGGTAGAATGAACAAAACACAAAGAAAAATATGTATTTTATTGCAGTGTCTCACTTATTCACATAAATCCTGAAAAAAAACAAGCAAAAAAACATCAAAAATACTTTTTGTTATGTATCTAGAAAAACTAATAAATGGGGCTATCGACACACTTGCTATGTTATTGCCCCAGCAACCCAAAATTTTAATGTCGATGGTCTTGTTCACATCTAATGACCATGTCAAGAAGCCAAAATACAGATTTTTTTGATGATTTTAGCCTGATTGAAGTTGCTGCACTGCCAGGTGATAGAGGACACAGCTTTTGTCTAGCTGACTGATTTATTCATTCGCATGAAGTAAACAATAAAAATGTCGCTGGACAAGCGTGCCTCTGGTAGATATTATGACGTTAAATAAACGAAATGAATATTATTTTAATTGTTCAAACTTTGTCGAGTTTAATTTATTTGTACTATAATGTGAATAATTAGTTACTAGTCATATTTTGGACATTTATGCCAGTTCCTTTTATTTTCGCCCATTAATTGCCGGGAAAGGTCTCAGGCAACTATTTAAAATCGGTTGTCCTAAATACCGAAAACCACTTTATATACCGAAAAACACTTTTTAAACACTGAAAACCACTCTATGTCTACCGAAAACCACACATATATATCGTCGCCTCGGAGCTAAAGGATCCTATCTGACACTCGTCAGAGTGGCAGATAGGATCCTTTAAGTTTAGCTCCGAGGCGACGATATGTAGTACTAGATTCTAGGAGTATTTTCCCCAAATTATAGAAAAATTGGACGAATATTGGTGATTCGCCGATAATATCGTATGCGTAATACTAGGTACTTTCAATAAATTTTTAAATTGTCCAATAAAATTATGCTGAGCATTTGTTCGTAACTGCCCACATGCTAGAATAAATAATTGACCACATTCCACAGTTTTCACTGAGCAAGAAAAATGCTGTGCCAGATCAAAATCTGAGCTAATGATAAAAACATCCAAAAGCTGTGACCTTAATTTTGCAAATTCCGGCAGGAATACAGAAGCCAAAACAACACCCAGACACTTGAACTTTTTAAAGCAGCTGAATAAAACTACTGAGATGTTGTATCCGTATAAATCAGGTTTTAATATACACCAGGGCACCCAATAAGTGCCCCGCAATATTTTAATGAATTCTCATCCTTATAGCCATGAAACTTCCATTTTTACCCTCGGTGCGCCCCATGAGGAAGTGCAGGGTAGGCAAACAAAACTTCACCCAGGTTTTACCATGGGCAAACTAGTGCAGCCTTCCCCAGGCATCTCAACTCTTCAAGATGCCCACATTGTTCTGTCCATCCGGTCTTAGTGATGTCCTCCAGAACTTCCTCATAGAGCAGTGGACATAGCATGCATAGTCTATTTGCATTTTTTGCATTTTTTTACAAAAATTTTAAAATGGCACCTGCGTAAAAAAATTATCAGAAAGGAACCACAATTAAAGGCGAGAGCTGGCACAATTTTTCATAATTGCGAGAAATCTAATGATGGGAACCCTCGGAAAAGGTGATAAAAGTGTCATTCAGAGAAAATTACTTTTTTAATTCTACAATAATGGCTTCATTTCTACCAGTAATAGTGAGCAAGAAGAACAAACAAACAGAGAAAAACATGTCTTTTATGGCAGTGTATCACAAATTGACATAAATCCTGAAAAAAACACGAAAAACCCCATCGTAATGACTGTTTGAATGTAACCAGTAATACCTATAGTCTGTTTCACCAGAACCTCGGAGTAGCCTTTTTCCAATTTGCTTGGTCACTCTTTTTTTTAACAAAATTTTTCTCAGATTATTTTTTTATCTTCCCCCAACATCCCTGAAAATTTTTTTTTTGTGTGTGTGTATTAGCGAAGTTAGACTATTTGGCATGTAATAAATTTTCAAAATTACAGCTCTCTTTAACACCATTGACGTGAAACAAGAATCCTATTACATGCCAAATGGTCTAACTTACAAAATACACAACAAAATTGCACCAAATTTTCAGGGATGTTAGGGGAACATGAAAAAATGATCCCAGAAAATTTTTGTTAAAAAATGTTAAAGAGCGACCAAGCAAATTAGAAAAAAGCTACTCCCAGGTTCTGGTGAAACAGACTAGTGTAGACATCGGTCATATTGATACTCATTGTAGTACAAACTTAGTCACCAGGGGTCCTTACCGTCAACAAGTGCGTCGAGTGGAGGGGGGGGGGGAGTTGAAGGCACAATGGGACATAGGCCTATATTAAACATTACCGTCAGCCAGCTCAGTGAAAATATTGGAGGTCAAGTCTATTGAGTTTCACAGAATAATAATAACAATATACCAGGGCTCGAAATTGGCCCCGTCTGAGATGACCAAAAATCTGGGAACGACGAGTTCACTTTCACTGAGACGAGTGACCGTGCTTGACAATAATTAGGAAGGACAAGTGATATTTTTTGGAAGGACTAGTCAATTTTTTAGCTATAGTGTTCGACTGGACAAATGGAAATTTTGTCCAATTTCGAGCCCTGTATACTTCATGGCATGTCAACAGGTCAATTCACAAATTGTTCATACATTAGTGATTATATGATGTCAATTTTATTAATAAACGCTTCATGACGGTGATAGTGTCTGTCGTCACCTTCACGTGTTGACAGCCCTCTGCATTAACTTTTTTTGACACTTGCCCTTCGGGCAAGTGACCTGGAGCTTCTAGTTGCCCGAGCACATAAGTAACTTGCCCGAAATCTAGATATTATATCCTACATTTCACTGAAGCCATTATTTTAGCTTGACAAATATTATTTATTGAATAAACATATACAATATTATTCAAATTTTCATTCAATAAAATATCATTTTATTTTATCAATCTACAATATTATTCCAATTATAATGTTCTTTCAAAAAAATATCATTTCATTTGATCAATTACAAATTTGGTCGGGCAAAATTTAAATCATTCTCAGCTGTGAGACCATGGACCTTCCATTTCCACATTAATTAGACCATCATTTGACATGATGCTTTTTGTGTCGGTTGGGGATTATAAGGCCTAATGTTCTTTCCAGACAGACTACAACATCCAATAAACCTTGGGTCGATGGCTTGTGTTTGTTGGGGTAGATCAATTAGGCCTAAGTCTCCCCCTCTAAGGATTATTTAATGGAATCACTGAGGCGCCGTTTTTTACTAGACTGGCGAATAGTCTGGAGCTATTTATACTAGGGTTTGGACTGGCAGACTACCGTACCTTTATTTCAAACTCTGGAGGGCCCAAATTTATAGGTTGAATATTTTTGGCCTGATCAATCACGTTCGAATAGACTCTATTTGCTATCCATGATATTAACCACAGAACTACAGAGTGTCCACTTCTCTGATATTAGCGTGATAGCGGAATGTTCCCGATTTTGTGACGGTCAAATCTGCTTTTGTTCGTGCAGTCACGCGTGCGTGCGGCACAGCCCACGTACGTAGCAGCACAGCTCACGTGCTTGGCGGCTTGCCTAGCGACCGAGCGATAGCAGCGTGTGTATTCTGTCTGTGCATATAATTACCAAAGCGCGGTAATTTTAATAGAAAAAAAAATTGTACACACTGTTTGAGCAGGAGACAAATTGTCAGTTATAGTCGGTGTCACTAAAGATCACAACACTTTAAATCTCATTCATAATCAGAGTTGGGGTCAATTTTTTTTTATCAATTCCAAATTCCATTCCAATTCCTTTTTATCAATTCCTGAGTCAATTCCAATTCCTTTGGTTTTGAGAAAAGTCAATTCCAATTCAATTCCAATTCCTAAAAAGTCAATTCCTTATCAATTCCACCCAAGAATGAGACTTTTGATACACATAGAACAGCTGTATAATAACTTGATATAAAATAAAATAATAACACCTGATATAAAATAAAATACATTTTATTTATTATCTTGTAAACATATTTAAACATGTTACACTTACTAAACTTCAATATTAGTAGGGTGGAGTACATCTTTAATACTTGATGACGGAGTTGTACTCGTGTGGACGCGGATGTGAGCGTGTTATTTCTATAGATTAACTGTTACGCCACAATTGCCATCAACACGGCAGTGTAATTAGCACAGTGTCTCGCGACAAGCCGTGCTACTTGAAACTCTGATAAGTCTGACCCTGTGGAGGCTATGGCGTGTCGACCCACACCTCACTCAAATAAACTCGTATTAAAAATAAACCAAAGTAGGATCTATTGTTGTATTTCAATTGATGCAATTATTCACATTATTTATTTTCCGATTATACTATTTTTAAATATCTAATTCTAGCGTGTGGCGAATAAATATACCCTAAGAAAATATATCAGGATAACCTCTAGGGCACAAAAGGCATATTAGCGAAGTAATCAAAGGGTCAATTAGAGCGCTTGGCTACGTTGCATAACTTCCTTCCTACTAACACTGGATGTTAACCCAATGTTGCTTTAATGTTGCTCCACCGTCTTCAGCGCTTTCCCAATATTAAATCAGCATTGGCTCAACATCTATTGGAAACGCATTCGTTTCAAGGTCCCGATATTTCTTTTGCTCTACCAACTCGAAGGACAAGCGATAGTTATGTTCTAAGCCATTTATTCACCTAAGTCTAATCATGACTCGTCATTGTTTTATAAACTGTAGACGTCCAAATGACAAAAATATAACAAATACAAGAACTAAAATTATGCCCATGAGACAAGCATTACTTTTTAAAAACAAATGTTAAAAAATGCTGTTAAGTGACACAAAAGTGATAGTTAAACAGTTTGATCATCCTTGCGCGAATATATAAGGAAAGCATTAATAAAAGAATAGTACAATTATTTCCAGAACTTTAAGCCAGCAAACATGAAATATTGACCCAACGTTGATATAATGTTGGCCCGTCGTTTCCGATGACGGCCCAAGATTAAACAAACGCCGGTTTGATGATAATTCAGCCACTCGATGGTGATTCTCTAACACTATACATTAGGTGTTGACACTAGCTGAGTTGTCATGAGTCGCACTTCTCGGCAAGACTGGTACCGGCTGGTTACATCAGTCCGCAGGAGTAAATCAAGGGTGTATAGTAGCAACAATTAACAAATAACAAGTATATACGCACACACCAATCTTTGATAGTTAGATTGAATTGCTCCAACTTAGCAGGGGCAATCTTGTTACAACTATTATTTAGATCACACATCACAGTCTTATTTAATCTTGATGGCCATAAGTTATTTAAATGAGGATTTCTACATAACTTAAATGAACCTTTTAATATAAGTTACTTATTATTATTATAATACACATATCAATCAACATAGATCAGATAAAATTCTACTGCAATGACAACAGTGATGATCACTCATGCGTTTAATAGCGCTTAAAAAATAAACATGGATAAAAAAAGTCAATTCCTTTATCAATTCCGGGCATTTTTTGTCAATTCCAATTCAATTCCAATTCCTTTTTTTTCAATTCCAATTCCTAGTCCAATTCCTGGAATTGAGTCAGGAATTGAGCTCAATTCCCATTCAATTCTGGAATTGACCCCAACTCTGTTCATAATCATACCAAGTTTTAGGCCAAATATTTGGGTCCAGGGACCAAGGTGATTGCCATGACATGTAATTGCCCGAAGTAGCAGCTCAGTTGCCCCGGGCAATCGGGCAATCGCTATTGTCGAGGGCTGGTTGAGTTCTGGTTGGGTCTGAAATATCTCTTGAAATATCTTATGTTTAATATGTAACCGTAAAGTCCTTGGGAAATATGAACTGCTGTAGAAGTGATTATCCGTGATAACGCTGACTTGTGAAAGCAGTGAGTCTTCGCACTGATGTGATTTGCGTCACCTGGTCTCAGCGCAAATATTTGTTAGAGCTATTTAAAAATCTAAGGAATAGGTGTGATGGAAGGATTGCAGGGATTTATTTATTTAAGTGGAGGCATTTTTTCTTATAATCATTCGAGCTTTGAATACCACACTGTCTGTGCATTTTTTTTATCATTGTATTATCATTCCATTATATAGGCCTATAGAATATTAAAATCAATTATATTGAAGGTAATGTTTCAATGCAAGCGGTGATACACAAGTCACCAGAGTGATTACCTGTTTTAAAAACAGCATGCATTACGGTTTAATAATATATTTAGGCAAAAAATTGTAAGGTTCCATTCTGAAATTTTACATATATGTGGACCTATAACGCTGCATGAGTTGATGATTTGTGAGCCACTGTCATGTCAGCAACTATATCTAGAAATAAGACCATCACAGAATAACACAATCATAAACAACAATATAGATGTGCCTGAAAAAAAAAAAAAAAAATTTGAAGGAACATGCCCAGGTCTAAAATCATCAAAAAATCGGTGATTGTATTTTAGCTTCCTAATATGACCATTATGATGTAAACATGTTCATAGACTAGAATTGCAAAAGTTTTTTAATTTTTGTGCCGCGCATTCACCAGTTAGACTTAGCTGTTACTTTGCATAATTGTATCTATTAGTAGAGCACTTATTTTACTTTGTATTTATCATTGATTATTTTGTAGCGCGACAAAAAGATAATTTACAACGCAGGGTGCTGGATGCTGCTGCACGCCGACGTCGCCAGAGAAAGGCTTTAGAAGCTTTAGAAGCAGATAATTTTCAAGATGATCCACATGCTGATCTTAAGATGAGCAAGCGTGCTCCCAAGTTTGAAGAGATGCTAGGTGGAGAAGCAAAAGGTATACACGTGTACTTCTTCTATTTGGGCATCCCCTGTATTGATGTACAGGGCTCAACATTTAATATATTTTTTATTAGATAGGCTGACTAGTATTTATAACAAAATTTTGTATTATGCCACCTTCCCGCATTTTGTTTCATTTTTGCAGATTTGTTAAGAAAATTGTGAAAAAAATGTAATTAATGGTATTATGCATGTAATAGGCTAAGACCTACATTATATAAACCTAATGGTCATGTATTTGAGACTGAGCAATCTTAAAAAATGTAATTTGTGCCTTAGAGTGATATACATGTAGTAAATTCATAATGCAAAAATTGTAGTTTAAAAATGTTAAAACAGCCTGAAATGTTTTTAAAGCAGCATAAATTTGTGTAAATTTGTCATGTTTTACCATTCTTACATTCTGACAGCAATTCAATTATGTACAACTGTACATCTGTCTTATTGTATTTTTTGTGTTTTTGGTAGGCCTATTCAATAATTATTGTGATTTTTAAAAGTATTGTTTATGGAATTAATGAAAGCTACATACAATATATATCAATGCATTTCTTTTCTAATATGTTTTTAAAGTGAAACAAAAGAAGAGGAAATCAAAAAGTGACCACTTTAAGTACAAGTTCAAGAAGAGTTTTGCCACTTTGGTAGAAGAGGAGGTAAAACATCCAATTAGGCCCTATCATATTTAAATTAAAAAAATACTTTCATGATTTGATAAATTATTTTTTATGATCAGGGTTCGTATAGGGCCTTAAAAACCTTGACAAGCCTTCAATTAAAAAAAAGATTTAAAAATGCTTGAATTTTTCCAAAAGCCTTGAAGAGGCTTGGAAATGAACTATTTTGAACTCCATTTCACAATTTTTTTTTTAAAACAGCCAAGAAGCCATTCCGTGAGAGGTTTTAATGACAGCTATACTGATGCACAGTGATCATGCATTTATTCTCTGGAGTCGACAAGTGGGCTTGCTATAATGCTACATGTCTACATGCTTGCTATTAAACAAAATTTGTTTTTCGAATGTTTGTATTAATATTTTACTTGTTTGCGCGGGGCCTGGAAAAACCTCCTTTTGGGCCTTGAAAGGCCTTTTCAAAGGCCTTGAATTTAGTTCTGCCCAAGGTGTACGGACCCTGTATGATTCCAAACTAATCTTTGTGAATAAGTATTAATTCAACTTGTTCAAAAGAAATCAAAATAGAGCTTCCACATGATAATTATACTGTAGGTTTAGGAATTAGGCATATCCATGTATTTAGATTATGTGATTTTTATTCACCTTGCTGTGCAATTCCCAAGGGGAGTGAAAATGAAACTGAAATTGCTGGTGTAATTTTCATATACACAATTTTTTCTCTTGATCTAGAATTTTGTAAATAGTGCAAATACTTGGTTAACCCCTTCGTCTTTAAACATAAGAATCTGTAGACATCAGGTTTTGATGTATAAAGACAGTCTTCGCACTGAAAGAATTAAGATATCACTAACTGTTATAGACCCATAACATACATATTTAAATGAAGCAGCAAGAGCTAACTAATTTATGATGATTTCAAATTGAAAAAACCTTTGGTACACATAGTTTATGCAAAAATATTTCAGTGTTGTAATGGTTAACCCTTGTCCTGATCAGTTGTCAGAGCTCTATTCTTTTAATTAATTGTAATTCTTGTACTACATTTGTGTATTCTGAAAGAAATTCTACAGAATTCAAAATAAAAACAATAATTTATTTTTTATATATTTTTTCTCTCCATAACATTCTTAAAAAAGAATTACCTAAATGATTTAGCATCACATATATTTTTCTAATTGTTTGTTTCAGCAAATATTAAATCGTGAAGAAAAGGGGGTTACTTATTTCACGGCGACTGTACCACCGTCACGATTTCCTGAGCGACATTTCTGTGCTGTGTGTGGATATCCTTTATTTCTCATTTACCATGTTGTGCTATCAATAACAAAATTCCGCACCAATGTATCTCTTTTAGTGAAATTATTGTTGCATTACTCCTTGCCATTGACATCTTATAATTAATAATTTCCTGGTTTGTTTGAGATTAGCTGCTCTTTTTGCTAGTGTACGGACTACCGTTAATTTCGAACCCTCATATCAGTTGGTTTCATGAATGAATGATATCAGGCAGGTGTAAACATTTAATCCTTTAAATTTTAGTCAAGATTTATGTCTTTTCAAACATATCGGTATCATTCAAATATAAGTAATTTTTACCGTTCTGCATTGCACAACTTTAAAGTGGGCGAAAAGTTCGAATGCCTTAACCCTTTAACCACCAAATTATTCAATGGGAATTTTCACCCACTTGAAGTTGTGTCTCGCTGGCGCGATCCACAACTTCAAGTGAGTGAAAATTATGCAGATCTGACAAAATGAAGATCAGCTTTTTTCAAATCGTGCTGATTGATGTCATATTATGCTTTAACATGTTTGAAAGGCGGTACTGAATGTGGTAATAATTAGGTGAAAAATCGAATATACTCGGCACCAGCAGTTAAAGGGTTTATAGCACTTTTGAGGGTGGAATACATTTGCTTGGTCCAAAAATGTAATCTTCCCTGTATTTTATTATGAACTTAAAAGTAGTTGCATATCATGACATCATAGATAAAGCACGAGTTTAATCAAGCTTGTGTATTTCCATGACTATCATGGGCTAAATAAGAAATTGAATGCCCCAGGCACTGGTGTACTACACATGCAAGAGTAGATGTCCCTGATTGCTAGCAGTACATTATGCTCTCCAAAAACTCGGGCCTTTGTTAATACTAATTCCATTTTACATATAGATACATGCTATCCAATTAATGTGAGGCTGGATTACAATGACACCTTTTTGATACTATCGTAGTCTCATTTGCAAAAGTAGCATGAACAGCAATAAAATCTATAGAAAAAAAATATAATTTGATAAAAACTTTTAAAAAATACATAAATAAAGTATGTAAGTTTTTCACTCATTCCTATAGTTTTGTAGCTGAAGTGTTTGATATGCTATACAATTCCCAGATCGATTCAGTGTGCATGTTAAATCGATTGGCCAAGTTTGGAAGGTATTGTAGGCCTATGAATGAATATATGAATGAATGAATGAATGAATGAATGAATGAATGAATGAATGAATGAATGAATGGATGAATGAATGAATGAATGAATGAATGAATGAATGAATGAATCCTTGGTGTCCCGAGCTCATAGACGCGAAAATCAGAAGAGGTGTTCAGTACCGTTGTCGTTCTTTCATTCCGGGTCACCAACTGAGCATGCCAAGACACAAAAGAACTAGGTCGGAAAAGCTTGGTTACAATAAAAAGTTTAATTTTTTTCTGAAAGAGTGACCTGTTTTTGAAGTTCTAATTTCACCGGGGAGATGATTCCACAATTTTGGTGCCGCCACAGAAAAAGATACTTCACCCTTCTTGGTCTTAATCCGAGTAACAAATAACACATTTTGGTCAGATGAGTGAAGATCACGAGTACTTTTGGGAGATGTAAGCATTTCCTTAAGATAGATTGGCTGATTGTTGCATAAGGCCTTATAGGTAACTAAACAAATCTTAAATTTTATTCTAAAACAGACAGGCATCCAATGCAACGACTTTAGAAGGGGTGTTGTTCTGAAAAAACTAGGAGAAAGTGTCACTACCCGGGCCAGACAATTTTGAACTCCCTGGAGCCTGTTTAATTCTCGGTTTGTAACATTATAGAGGAGACCATTGCAATAGCCCAGCTTACTTGGAACAAGCGCTTTTGCAATGGTTTTAGAGACTTCCGATGTCAAACACTGACGCAGGCGATGTAAGTCACGAATGTGATAGTAGCAAGAACGACAAGGCAATGATATGTTTTTTCTGAAATTCAAACCGCAGTCAAACATGACTCCCAAGATTTTGAGCGGAGTCTGTTGGTGTTATTTCTTGATCTAATAATTTTGCGGGGAAATGTTTCATAAATTCTTTTCGATGTAATTTTGTTCCAAACAATGAAAACTCTGTTTTATCTGGATTTAACTTGAGTTTACTACTTCTCATCCAGTCACCTACGTCCAACAGACAATCCTGCAACAGTGCCAATGACATCTCTGGTTTTGATTTGGATAGTGTGATATAGATTTGCATGTCATCAGCATAAAGATGGTGACACATTATGTCTAGGCATTTCCAGAGATGCCATACCAATTCTCCAACAGGCTGATGACTCCACTGTGGTCCAGTGTGCCAAAACTGTTGTTTTGCCATCATCTAAATTCCTCAATAAGTCATTCTGCACCTTTAGCAACGCAGTCTCAGTAGAATTCATGGGCCTATAAGCTGATTGATAACGATTTAGAAGGTCGTTTGACTGTAAGTGAGAGCGAATACGTTTTGCAATAATTTTTTCCAGCAATTTAGATATAAAATTCAAATTTGAAACAGGTCTGTAATTTTTCATGAAGGTTTCTTCAATGGCGGAGCTATATGCAACAGTTTGAGCGTGTCTGGAAAAACACCCGATTTCAGAGACAGGTTGACTTCATTGGTAATAGTGGTCAGCAGTACATCCACACATGATTTTAATAGACTGGTGGGTATTAGATCCAACGCAGATGTCAGAATTAGTTTTCTTACCTCCTCTGAGGTAGCTGGTTCAAAACATGTCAAATGACATTTTATTTCAGAAGGTGGAATAAATTCGGGTTTACGGTTATCAGTGCAGAACTTCAATCTAATTTTTTCAATCTTGTCAACAAAGAAAGTTGAAAAAGCAAAGAGGGGGTGGATCTGTTGAATCTGGCATGGATGGCATAGCCTTTTTTGTGCAGGATGTTGTTTACAGTAGCCCATAACTTATTTGGATTTTTTTCACTTTCATGTATTGTATGCATGGAAAAGCTCTTATTTTACCAGATTTTTTTTCAAAAACAAAAAAACATTTTAATTGGAAATTATCCAATTACCTTTGTTCAATTAGGTGCTCAGATATTATCTTACAGTTACTCAGGATGCAAAAATGAACAACTCACTTCATTTATAATGTTCATTCAAGGAAAGTCGGTTTGATAAATTTTCGTAAGTGCTAAGCTTAAACTTATATCTAAAAATTGTAAGTGTATAGTTTGTTAATTACCGTACTGCGCAAATAAAATTGTAAATGAAATTCCTTTTTATTACCCTTTCATTTCCCCCACCTGTTTCACACAAATTCCCTAGATGAGAATTTTGGTGAACAGTTTTCCCTCATTTTCCCCCTTTTTTCCCGACGTAGGGGAAATTTCCCCACTAGGGAATTCTGTTTCCCAATTTGGGAAACACAATTCCCCAATTTTCCCCCAATTCCCCCTGAATTTCCCCTGAAGTCCCCCCGAATTCCCCTGATTTCTGAATGATTACCCCTTGATTCCGGTGTAGTTTTTAATACAACTTCACAAGTGTACATTGTCTCTGAGCATTAGGCCTATTTTATGCATATTACATGTATCTTTGAAAATGAGGATTCCATATTATGTGAGACAAAGAATTATAAATCTGGGGAATTCTGGTGTAATCAGATGAAAACTTTTCATTTTTTTCACTTGTTTTCCCAGGTATGAAATACATTATTCTCTTGGAGAAATCAAATTCCCCTGCTTTCTCCAGTGGCTACCGTGAAAACTGCTGATAACTCCTGTGAAAAAAAGTAAAAGGGAATTCACCGGGAAACCTGAATTCCCTTTCATTTCATTTCCCCTTCCCCCCTGACAAATTTTAATTGCACAGTACTGTATGATACACATTGTACATAGTGATAGATTTCTAGAAAGACCTATCAAGGTAGTAGACATGATTTATACGAAATTTGTGTTTGAATTTGAAAATTTACTTTACATTCACTTTTTTGTAAAAACATATGTCAATGTCATTTATTTTATAATATCTGATGAATGAACCCAGCCACGCATGCTACAGGGCCCCCATTCTCGTACTAGTTACGATATACCGTAGGCTTCGGATTGTTCGATATAGCCTTCTCGACCAATCCGAAGCCTCCGATATATCAAAAATTGTATGAGAATATAGGCCCCGGTATGCACATTCCAAAAAAAGTGTGTGTTGTACTACATACTAACCATGTTACAATTTACCACAAATTGTCTATTCCTTGACTGTGGCTCACGTTCCCGTCTAATTACACATGTGTGCAATGTGGAGCTCGTTACTGCTGTGTACGCTGTCTGGGAACTCATCAAGACACAAGGTACATTGTAATTAATTTCTTGGCAAGTTTTCTAGCCTACAATACATGAATATCACTGATGGGAAATTTTATAGGTGAATTCATAAATTAAAATTCAGCAATCTGCTTTAAGCTGAAACAAATTTGTCAACACAATTTTATTTAATGAACAGAATCCCTTGTATATTGGTTTCTCTGAGTTGAGTAAGGGGGGACTATTGTGCATAATACAGGCACACATATCTCACTATCATAATGAAGCCAATAGGGTTGTAACTGCTTACTTTTCAAGTTTTCTAGCAGTTTTATTCACAATTAAATTGTGTATTATGTGACTAGTACCCGAGGTGTAAAATTGCCTTGGTAATTTAATGATACGATATCTTTCTAAGGTTATTGTGATATTGCTACTTGTTTTTAAACTATTTATTTCTAAAGTGATAAATTTTTTTACAGATGCTTGAAATATACAGCATAGTGTGCCTTCTCTACTATAATCATGAAAAGAATTTGCACTGTCTGCAGCAGAAATGATCTCAAACCAGATACAAGTTTTCATCCCACCCAGTACTTCTCTCAATGCTGGCGCCTTAGAACTGCTTTTACACAAGAAATAGACTTAAACTTATCAAATGTGTGGGTGCCTATCAGAAAGAAAACCTCAGCTGTAAATTATAACAAGACTATTTTCTACACTTACTGATGTTTTTTCGTTTATTTGAAACAGGCAGTTGCATTAGCAATGCCAGCTTTATTGCATCAGAAGTTTCACATAGTGATGCAGCAGTAAAAAAGCTTACAATTTTGAAAGCAGGATTTGTGGGGCAATTTCTTTGAAGCAGCTTTTGGACAATTACTGAATGTTTTATCGATAAAGAAATTGCTAAACCCCTGCTATAAATCAACTCTTGGTGAGCAGGCTAAGTTAATTTATGTGCGGCTACCAGCATGTGGTAACAGTTACCAGCAGGTGGTAACTTTGTTTTGGCACAAGATCAAATGACAGCTGTCATTTTAATTGTTATTCTCTTACCTAACATATAAGGTTTCAAGCAAGTTTTAATCCAAATCAAATTCTATTGAAATAAGTATAATAGATCCTAGCAGATGCCAAGTTAATCATATAATTTGATTTGGCAGATGTCTATTGCTCATAAATAGAACTATTTTTCGTCATTTGAAGCTGGAAATTCCGTTAGCAATTCCAGCTTCAAATAACAAAAATAAAAGCAAACAATTCAGCAGCACAAGGGTTTACCCCTCCACCGTGGGGAACGTCATTACACTTCAGAACCTGACGTCTGTAGACATCAGATTCTGACGTATGAAGATTGTCCCCGTACTGAAAAAAATAAAAGATTTCTAATTGTTGTAGACCCATAACATAGGTATTCAAATTAGGCGGAAAGAGCTAACTAAGACATTTATGATGATTTTAAATTGAAAAAAACCCTTTGTCTCCATGGTTTATACAAAAATATTGCAACGTTGTAAGGGTTAGGATGACATCGCTCATTTCAACACCCAGGTATTTGCTCCCATTTCCATTCACCTTTAGCCATGAGCTGCTGTCGCAATTCCCACCTAAAAGTGAATGAATATGTTAATCTCAAATGATAACTTGGGATGTCACTATTGTATTAACCTTTTAAGCCCGCACGATGCATTAAGGCATCATTTTGCATCTTTGAAGAATGACCTAATTTCCTGAAACCTGGCATTTTTAGAACAAAAATATTCATGGAACCGTTTTAAAAATAACTGTATATTTTTAAATTTTTCACCAGCTGCAAGTCATTTTCATCCACTACAAGTCGAGAACTGCGACAGCAATTTGCGGCTTTTAGTGGTTGAATATGACAGGCTTGAAAGGGTTAAATTGTCAATGAATTTCATTAAAAACTTGCCATATAATGTAGAAATGCAAAATAAGTGCACTGCTAAACCAGTATTTAACCTTTCATCGCTACTCAAGACTATGGTTGTTTAAAATTTGTTTTATCCAAGGTATAAGGTCACCTAAGTGAGACACAACTTCAAGTGAGTGAAAATGTAAATAAGATAACGTAGCGGTTAAAGGGTTGGAACAGTGGTCAAACTAGGCAACTTTTTGATGTAGGCGGTAAGGCTTATTTATCACCCCCCCCCCCCCGACAAAGAACAGACTATGTCCCAATATTCTAACAATATTCTCACTTCTCACAATGAGTGGCACATTTTTCCTACAATAGCTCAGTCATTTCAAATATTCCCACATTTAATAACTAAACAATAAAATTATTGTTTTATTCAAAATTTCAACTGTATGTAATTATAATTTTCAGTCTGTATTTTTTTGTATAAAATAAGCTTAAATGACATAAAAGTTTTGTCTAGAATGAAAGGGTTAGTTTGGTTTCCCAGCAAACACAAAACATTTGTATAACATTTGTACAACGTCGGCGCAACGTCTTCGACATTTGGTCCAACATTGTACAAATGGTATACAAATGTTTTGTGTTTGCCGGGTTGGCAAGTGTAAGATATAATCTCTAGTTGTATATCTCTAGTTGTATATAGATTAGTACACTTCATTCGTATTGTATTTTGTCATTGTATATTACCATTTTATACTTCCATCATCACTTTGAGTCTCTTCTGATTAAAGATGTAGTTATACATGTATATTTTGAATGATGTCAGGCTTCAGTTTATTGCTGTTGAGTGAAGTGAGAGATAGCTAGAACAAATAAAGATACCTTTTAATGTGTCTGTATGTCATCCGAATCCATCCTTTAAATTGACTAGGCTATCGTAAATCTTTGTAAATTGTGATCGCTACATTCAACTGTGTGTGCTCATGAAATATGCGCACAGATTCATGTAAATAACCTTTACAAAGCAATAAGATTAACCCTTTAACCGCCAAATTATTCAATTGGAATTTTCACTCACTTGAAGTTGTGTCTCGCTGACGCGATCCACAACTTCAAGTGAGTGAAAGTTATTCAGATTTGACAAAATGAAGGGCAACAAATTTTAAATCTATCTGATTAATGTCACTTTTTATCTTTAACATAATAAAAAATGTAAAAAAGAACGAATATAATTATGCGGCACCGGCGGTTAAGGGGTTAAGTGCTAATAGGCCGGGAGCCAGATCTAGCCCTCGTACTCACAAAAGCTAACAAATTTTCACTGCGATTTTTATTTAGCTTTACCATTGGGACATAGCGAGTTTTGGTTCTTTTTTGCCAAACAGGACGCTTTAAGTCCTAGGGCCTATTTTACCATTTTTTAGAAGGACCCCAAAATGAAATTGACAGCGATTCGAAAAATTGTTCAAAATAGTAACAATTTTACTTATTTTCACTATTGTTTTATTCATAGCCCTCGGCCATATACACATGTAGGTCACTGAAAAACATTTTTGCACAGATTTTATTTTGAATATTTTTTTCAACCCTTTTATCAATACCGGCGCCCAAAAAATACAAACATTATAAAATATGTGTCAAGTTTGGAAATCTGTTATTTTTGTTGCGTGCTACTTAGAAGCAAGCTAATTCGCAAAAAGTGTCCCCATTATGTCCCCAGGAGACCGACCAATTTTTTTTTATAACTATATATTTAAGATACGTGCGTCATTATCGCTAACTCTAATTTGCGGTAAAATTCAAATGTGCTGATATATCTGCCTCCAATAGGCTATTATATAAAAGTTACTCATGCTGTGGATGTTTATCATTATATTTATTTGAATATTTTATGTGAATCTCACATTGATGTTTATGTTTACATGTTTATAAAGAAAAAATATATAAAATGACATTTTGAATGCTAAGACCGATTTTTTGCTTACAGTGTATATATACTGTGGATATTTAATATTGTATGTAATATAAATATTTAATATTAGTCCCATATTGATGTATATGTTTAAATGTTTGATGGAAAACCAAATAATATGTATAATGACACTTTGAATGCCAAGGCTAAGTTTTTTTAAATAAATATAAAATAATGCATAATAACGCACAACGCTTAAGACTTGTATTTTGATCAATGTGGCGTTATCCAGATATCCATAAAAATTATAACAATAAGCACAGGTTAAATATATTATATTTAATAACTGACTGGAAGAACAAGGTAAAATCTAATTGTTGTAATATACTATAAATAATCTGGCTCTTATTATGATTAGCATACCGGTACATATTTTATGTTGGCCGCATAGTGATGTTTAATTATTTATGGAGACCAAAAGTAATATAATATATATATCTTTAGCATTTAAAGTGTATTTATATTATATAAATACACTTTAAATGCTAAGGCTATTTAGTTTCATTTTAATATAGGGAACAATGCTTGATATTTAATATGTTGTATATTGCGCATTATGGGCGGGCGGCGTGCGCCGTGGTTAAAGCTGCCTGCCTGGAAGTCGAAGATCACGGGTTCGAACCCCACTCTGGCCTCCGAGATTTAAAGAAACAAAATGTTTCTTCCCTGCTCACTTGTAATGATTCAATATTGTGGAAAGCCTCCGTGACCAAGAGGTAAAGTGCTCGGCCTCCGAACGCCAGGGCTCGAATTTCGAAGTCTGTGTCTGGAAGGCAGTGTCATCTCATTTATCAGCCTATGTGCACAAAAGTGGCCTAAAACCCCATTCATTTCATTTCATATTGAGCATGTTGTCATCAATCCGAGTATCCCTACAGATTATAATAAAAAAACACAAGATAAATATATCATATTTAATAAGTGACTAGAAGAACGAGGTGAGGTTAACATTTAATAGTATGCGCCGAAACCCGGGACCGAAGGAAGCAAACATGGGTGTATCGATACAAATCAACAGGACAGATGCAAATTTGGTGCTAATAAATGTTAAAACTATTCTACCAACTTTACTAAGCGTCGATCTGTACCCAATAGGTATAGGCCTACGTGTACCTAGTGGCATATGAGAAAATTAAAATTATTGTAAAAACAAAAAACTGACAGTGGAGTGGGCATATCCATCAAGGAGGGGGTATTATGTCTATATAATTAATATTTCCCCACATGGTATAAGTGTGTATACACGTTATATATTTCCATATTGTCTAGACATAATGCAGGCAAAATTTAAATAATAGATGTGCATCTGAAATATATGTTGATTTACTTTGATTATACAAACGTAATATGAGAAAACTATGTCATCAGCAAGTTAATTGAGCAGATTTAAATCTTCGTCAGCTGTATTATCATCTTCGTCAAACTAAATGCTGTAGAATTATGTAATCTAGAAACCACAGAGTTTTTTAATCCACTCTCGTTGTCAATGGCCCATCCATAATGTGTAGCAGCAAGTGGCACACTCAAAGAGGATTGATGTGATCTTTTTTAAATGGCGTATTGGTAATGTGCTATTTCTGTTTGAAAGTGCGATGACACGGTGGATAATTGAATAAATCACCTGCTGATGAGGATTTGATGGTAGCCAATTTTTCACATACATTCCTAACTTTGACCTCCCGAATTTCATTGGCCTAACAGAATATATATGTAACAATAAACAGCGCAACAAAATTATGTTAAATGATTCAATATTTGGGGGCATTCTGCAGAATTTTGTATGGTTTAACTTTACCCCATCGCTTTAAATGTTGAAACAGCATTGCTACCCGTGATAGCAGAACCTGCTCAATCAACTTTAGAAGGTTTTAAAGCTCACAGGAGAGCAAATGACCAGAACAGAACCTGCTCAAGTGAAATACACCAAGCGGTTAAAAGCTGCTCAACGTTGCTTGTGTTATTATCAGAACCTGTTCAATCAACTTAGCTGGTTTAATTACAAAACAAACATTTTGGTAATACAGAAGCAATTGAGTCCCTTTTGATTCTGAGGTGTATCCACTCTTTTTAACATATCTAATGTGTACGCATGATGATTCTAGAATCAGTATTTTCTGTGCTGTTTAGAGCTAAGATTTAGTTCAGATACTGGTATTGTTGAAATATCTGAAAACGACCATGTGGCTTCACCACCCTCTAGATGGCGAAATATGTTGTTTTTCAACTTCTAAAGCATTGGTATTATAGTACAACTTGAATTTAAGCAGACTTATCAGTTGACATTTATGTTCGTTTTTGGACAACAAGAACTTTGAAAACGACCATGTGGCTTCACCACCCTCTAGATGGCGAAATTTGTTGTTTTTCAACTTCTAAAGCTTTGGTATTATAGTACAACTTGAGTTTAAGCAGACTCATCAGTTGACGTTCATGTTCGTTATTGGACAACAAGAACTTTTTCAGTCTTCAGGTTATCACTTTATCCCCTTTTATTTAAAAATCTTGGACCTCTTCTGAGACGTTCAGATACTTTATCATTTCTGGTACTAGTCAGTGCTAAAAATGTACTTCATGAATGGATGGTAAAATTATATTAACAATATTGGCCATTTTAGGTGGAACATCTCTGATGTAAAATCATCGATAAAAGGTTATTTGCTATCGGTGGTAGGGCAAACATGTCCGCGTTTGTAGTTTTTACTTCGGCGCATACCATTAAATGTTAACCCCACCTCGTTCTTCTAATCACTTATTAAATAAGATATTTATCTTGTCTTTTTTATTATAATCTGTAGGGATACTCGTATTGATGACAAAATGCTCGATATGAAATGAAATGAATGGGGTTTTAGGCCACCTTTGTGCACATATAGGCTGCTAAATGAGATGACACTGCCCTCCAGACACAGACTTCGAAATTCGAGCACTGGCGGTCTGAGGCCGAGCACGCTACCTCTCGGTCACGGAGGCTCACCACAATATTGAATCCTTACGATTGATCGGGGAAGAAATATTTTGTTTCATTGAAACTCGGAGGCCAGAGTGGGGTTCGAACCCGCGATCTCCGACTTTCCAAGCAGGCAGCTTTAACCACAGCGCCACGCCGCCCGCCTATAATGCTCAATATACAACATAATAAATCTCAAGCATTGTTCCTTATAATAAAATAAAAATAAATAGTCTTAGCACTTAAAGTGTATTTATATATATTACTGTTGTTCTCCATAAAGAATTAAACATCAATATGCGACTAACATAAAATATGTATACTAATCATAATAATAGCCAGATTATTTATAGTATTTTACAAACAAAAAATCTGTCCTAGCATTCAAACTGTATAAAACAATTAAATTTCACCTTGTTCTTCCAGTCAGTTATTAAATATAATATATTTATCCTGTGCTTATTAATGTAATATCTATGGATATCTGGATAACGCCACATTGGTCAACATACACGTCTTAAGTATTGTGCTTTATTATGCATTATCTTAGATTTATTAAAAAAACTCAGCCTTTGCATTCAAAGTGTCATTATACATATTATTTGGTTTTCCATCAAGCATTTAAACATACATGTATACATCAATATGGGACTAATATTAAATATTTATATTACATACAATATTAATATACACTGTGAGCAAAAAATTCTTCTTAGCATTCAAAGTGTCATTTAATATATATATATTCTTCATAAACATATAAACATAAATGTGAGATTAACACAAAATATTCATAATAAATATAATGATAAATATTCACAGCATGAGGTAACTTTTATATAATAGCCTATTGGAGGCAGATATATCAGCACATTTGAATTTTACCGCAAATTAGAGTAAGCGATAATGACGCGCGTATCTTAAAATATGTAGTTATAAAAAAAATTGGCCCTAGATTTTTTAACTTCCGGTCTCCTGGGGACATAATGGGGACACTTTTTGCGAATTAGCTTGCTTGTAAGTAGCACGCAACGAAAATAACAGATTTACAAACTTGACACATATTTTATAATGTTTGTATTTTTTAGGCGCCAGTATTGATAAAAAGGTTGAAAAAATATTCAAAATGAAATCTGGACAAAAATATTTTTCAGTGATCTACATGTGTATATGGCCGAGGGCTATGAATAAAACAATAGTAAAAAGAAGTAAAACTACTATTTTGAACAATTTTTCGAATTGCTGTCAATTTTATTTTGGTGTCCTTCTAAAAAATGGTAAAATTGGCTCTAGGACTTAAAGCGTCCTGTTTGTCAAAAAAGAACCAAAACTCGCTTTGTCCCAATGGTCAAGCTAAGTAAAAATCGCAGTGAAAATTTGTCGCTTTTGTGAGTACGAGGGCTAGATCTGGCTCCCGGCCTATAAGTACTTAACCCCTTAACTGCCGGTGCCGCATAATTATTTTCGTTTTTTTTTACATTTTTTATTAGCACATTACATTTCAGCTTTTAAATCTGGTAAAGATAAAAAGCGACATTAATCAGAAAGATTTAAAATTTGTTGCCCTTCATTTTGTCAAATCTGAATAACTTTCACTCACTTGAAGTTGTGGATCGCGTCAGCGAGACACAACTTCAAGTGAGTGAAAATTCCAATTACGAGGGCTAGATCTGGCTCCCGGCCTATAAGCACAACCATACTCGTTTGTAACTCTTTTCGTAACAGTACATCAATCTTATTATTATAGGGCACAAAATCGTAAAGCTTCTGAGAGGAAGCCTAGCACCCAAAGGGTGCTGAGACTTAGATAATGGCATTAGGATATCAGATTAATGAGTTCCTTTTTGTCTACCAATTACATTCTGTTGTGCAAATGTCCGGATGGTAAAGAGGACTGGAAACAGGAAAATAATGTTTAGAATTTACAATTAGATCGTTGGAGGTCCAAGTGTTGGCCCCTAAGAAAGAAATGTTGAAATAAACCATACCTATCCTCGTATCTCTGGTCTCCGGGCGGGGGCCCTAGGGTAGTGGTTAGCACCGCTGCTTTCACACCACAGTTCGGGGCTCGGTTCCCGGTCTCGGCGGTTTGAAAGAAACAAAAATGTTTCTTCCCCATCCACCTGTGAAACTCAGTATTGTGGGGAGCCTCCGTGACCGAGAGGTGGCGTACTCGGCCTCAGACCGCCAGGGCTCGAATTTCGAATCCTGTGTCTGGAGGACAGTGTCATCTCACCATCCTCAGGAGGTTCTCCTGGCCCAGTTTAACCTATATGTGCACAAAGGTGGCCTAAAACCGAATTTATTTTTATCTCTGGTCTCCACCACTGTTCTCTGGAAATAAAAAGTCGGTGGAATGAATTTTGACTTCCATATGTTTACGAAAGGAGGCACCAATGGACCGTAGAAAACACATCTTACGTCGTCATATGTTTAAAAATGATTTTGAATTGAGCTGTATGCATGAATCAGTTAAATCTACACAGGAATCCCGCCTGATTACAGCACGGCATTAAAATGTCGTCTGTTGCAGTATTGCAAGTGGACAATACTCATCCTAGCTTCGTTGCTCAATAATTTGATCAAATACGATCTGATTTAAACCCTGGTGTTGATACACTTACCAATCTGCTGCCAGCCACATACATCAGCCCGCCAAGAAGAAACCGAGAGAGTCATGAAAAGATTTGAATAGATTGCCAGAGTTTCTAAATATGTAAGGATTTAATTTAGAATAATAGAGATTTCTGAATAGTTGCAAATTGACTTAAATGTGGAATTAAGTCATTGCGCTGTTTGGAATTCTTTTCAAAGCCACCATGGTATTAAAATACTCTAACCTGCGCTCTAACAACCAGAGGGTTATCATAAGTTGAGCGCTCCTTTGGTTTTTATCCTAATCACTTCACATTTTCACACAATCGAGCGGTATTCTTCTTCCGTATCGATCCATGATTGTCATGGGTCTATTACACATAAATTTTGTATTTCGGTCCATTTTCAGAGGCTCACAAGTCGTCGAGTATTCAATATATATTTTTTTTTCAAGCGCGTTATGAACGAACGTGTTTGTATGATATAATTATCATTACATCTTGGTAAGAGGGGAAGTCTGTACCCAGTTCACCTAATGTTATTTTTGTCCGCGACGCTGAACCATCATGAAAATCGCATGGCGTCGACTTGTTGTGTTTGCTGGGCGGGCTGGTTCCCGGGGAGGGGGGGCACTTCCATACTTGGGAGTACTGCAGGGGGATGTGCCGCTAGACAGGGTGCCTTTTTGAGCTTCCGGCTTTGGCACAGGGTGTCTTTTTTCAGCTTCCAGAATTGGGAAAGTGTGCTTTTTTGAGTTTCCAACTCTGGGCACCCGCTTAGCATGTATTTTGTTTATTTTTCAGGCCATTATTAGCCGAATCCCATCACCCATTTTTCAGCCTGATAGCCTTAAAATTGTAAGTATTAAAGAGCCTAAATAGACTATAAAACATGAAGTATATTGGTAGTAATTACACCATAAGCCAATCTATTAAATTCGGTGTTATTTTCAAAATTGGGACAGGCTATCTTTTCACCAGTGAGGCGAATTGCGACAGGGCCAGGTTTTAAACATGCCGGAGTCACACCCCTACCCATTTCTAAGGCGAGTACCTCCCCCCCCCCCCAGCAAAATACGAAATGTTGAGCCAGCGTTGCAGACAGTGGTACATCATTAAGCCAACATTTTCCTGGGTCCTGTGAACCTTTTAACATGTTTAAGAGCTACATTTTATAATTATGTTTTTCAAATGATTCAATGCTGGCTCAATGTCGCAGAAGGTGGCCCAACGTAGAACTAAAGTTGGGTGTTTACTTTGTGCAGTGGAAGCAGAATAAGCTTCACAATTGATTATTAAAATAACAGTGGTGTTTCCATCTCGCAACACATCTCTATGTATTCAAAATAACAGCATTTCGTGATCATAGGCTACATAGGGGCCTACACATATGTAAATCCTAGACAATAATTATGTCATAATTCGAAATGACAAACCACTAATTATGACCTTAAATCAAAATTGGCTGACAAAATTAAAAAATGTCGCCAAAAACGTATAGAACTTATGTCAATATTGAGGCCATCATTGACTTTAATACGGTTAATATCGAGACCATTAATGCTACTATATATAAAAAGTGTGGTTTCAGGGAGGGATATATTTCTTGAAAAATGGCCGACGTGTGACCGTCATTGACTTTGATATCTCTAGGCCTAATAGACCATGGGCCTGATAGGGATACTGTGCACCACCCCCCCCCCCCCCCCAGGACAGTCTGAGACCAAGTTTTTTTTTGCTCTTTGGACTTCCCCCGATATCAAAAGTCGATGCCATCAAAAAAAAGTTGGGATGGACTACCTGTTTTGGGCTATTTTCAAAATGGAAATCAGGTTTTGTGCCATAACTTTTTAGTTCTAAGGCAGTTAGAGTCACAAAATTGGTGTCTATACATATATTTTGGGGGCAAGGAATTCAAGTATGCCAAGAAAAAATGTTTCTCTCTTGTGGAAAATTTATAAACAGCCATTCAAACGTATTTTTTGTGCATTTCCGGTCATTTTTTGTGTTAGTCCATGGGCCACAGCCATGTGCACCCTCCACCTATGAAAGTCTGAGACCAAGTTTTTTTTGCTAACTAGACCTCCCCCAATATCAAAAGTCGATGCCATCAAATAAAAGTCGGATGGACTACCTGTTTTAGGCCATTTCAAAATGGCCGCCATCAAAATTTTAAAATCACGTTTTGTGCCATAACTTGAGTTCTAAGGTAGTTAGAGTCACAAATTTGGTGTCTATACATATGTTTTTGGGGGAGAGGAATTCAATTATGCCAATAAAAAGTGTTTCTGTCTCGTGGAAAATTTATAAACAGCTTTTCAAACGTATTTTCGTGCATTTTATATCATTTTTGTGCTAGTTCATGGGTCAGAGAGGGTTACTGTGCACCATCCACCCATGAAAATCTCAGACCAAGTTTTTTTTGCTTATCAGACCTCCCTCGATATCAAAAGTCGATGCCATCAAATAAAAGTCGGATGGACCACCTGTTTTATGCCATTTTAAAATAGCCGCCATTGAAATTTGGAAATCACGTCTTGCGCCATAACTTGAGTTCTAAGGCAGTTAGAGTCACAAACTTGGTGTCTATACATATGTTTTTGGGGAGGAAGAGTCCAATTATCCCAATAAAAATATTTCTTTCTTGTAGATAATTTATAAACAGTTAAATAAACGTATTTTTCAAGTATTTTCGGTCATTTTTGTGTATTTTAGTGCGAACACAGAAAAAAACTGAACTTTAAATAAAAATTGTAGTGTTATTTTATTCCGTGAATAATAAGCATTACAGTGTGGAAAATTGTAAATAAAAATTAAACGTTGCTTATGACTAGCATGATCAATGAAAAAACTTGGTGTCGAAAATTTTAAAATAACTAAGTGGTGACTGTCCCATGAACCGATTAGAAGTACATGATCAGAAATACATCTTCATTCATATTAGATATGACCAGCAGCTGAGTAGAATATTTCCTTTATTGCAAAAAAAACCCAATATTCTCACACAAGATCATATCGCCACTTCAAAATTAAAATCGGCAGATACACCCTTTCAATTCCAAGGGGAAGATATTATTTTAAATGTGCAAGTGCCGATAGCAGAGTTTGATTATTGTCCAGCACTTAAATGGTCTCTAACAATCACCTGACTGGTTATTTTAAACACATTTAACCAGATGAAAAAAGCGCAAAAGTAAAACAAATAAAAACAGGTTTTAACAAAATATTTGGTACCTCAACAATCTATTGGTGACCTCGGAAATGAAATAAAATCGTGGTGTAAAATTTATATTCCATCAGAATAAGAACCACATAAATATAACTTTGCAATACCACACAAATTAAAACATAGTGTTAAACAAAATATTTGGCACCACAACTTGTAATCATGGTGACATTTGAATTAGAATAAAATGGTGGTTTAAAGCCTTGTTGCACCAGACTAGGAATCACTAACATATTATCAAGTGTTGGTAACTCGGTTTGGTTATTGACAATTATTCGTATGTATTGCACACTCATTTCACCAGTTTATCTAACACACATTTAAAAACAGAGTTTTTAACATAATATTTGCCATTTCAACACATTCTTATAGTGGTGACATTATAGATATGGATTAAAAATAGCAGTGGTAAAGTCGTTGTTCCACCAGAATATGAACCGCGTTGGCACTAACATTGGAAATAAAATAAACCTATCATCAGCTACTGATTAGCTAAAGCTAATTCTCATTACTGGCACTTTCAACTACTGAACTGTCATCAGACAACACTTCTTCCTCTGATAAACTTGCTACATCGTCATCACTTTCCAAAGTATCATCTTCCTCTGCTATGTCTACTGGGATAACTGGACCTTGACACCAGACGGACACAAATTTCCCATAGTTTTCAGTCCACCCGTGACCATTAATTGCTAGAGGAATATATGGCTGAGGAATATGGGATAATTTCCAAATTCCAGTCTGATAATTTACTCGTCTAATATACCACAACATGGTGGAAATTGGCTCAGGTCAATATTGCTCACTTCTGCTTCAAAATAGAGCTGCGATACATACATGGTACATGTGAACTCTTCTAGGTCGGTCATCGGAGATATGCCAAACATCCTCTAATTTACAGAGTAGGCCTACATCTTGAAATCGCATATTCTTCTGAATCAGTATTATGTTTTCATTTTCCATACGCCTATTATATGAATGCGCTGGTTGTATCTTGTCCAGGATGCGAGTGATGCACCAGTCCCAAGTGATTTAAGCAGCACTATGGTCATACAAGATGACAATGCTATCTTCCATGTTATATCAAACATCACCAGCAACTTTCATCTCGTTGCACATAGAATATTTGACAGCATACCAATGAGTGGCGACTTTATCTTTAGCACAGACATGTATAAAGAAGGCTCGATTAAGGAAATGGAGAGACAGATGCGTGGTACCAGTGATTACAGCATTGTTCTGAAATAAAAAATAAACTGATACTGTCTCTATGCACACGAGCAAGGCTATGATACAGTTCGCATTTGCAGTTCTGATAAGAAGGTTTCTGATTGTAATTCACATAGCCAACAATGATTATGGTTAGACGCTTTGCACTGCCCTTCTGTGTCTTCTATCTCTTCGCGCATTCACGCGTAGGGAAAATTGAACCACTAAAACTGATTCAGAAGATTGTGAGATTTCAAGATACACTCTTTAAATTAAGGGATGTTTGGCTTATCTCTGATGACTTCGTGATCGGCCTAGAAGAGTTCACAATCATGTGCCATCTATGGGAAAAGTCGTTATAAGAGTGTAGATGATCTTCGCTACTATATTTTGAAGCAGAAGTGTATCAATCTCGAGCGCAATATTGACCTCAGCCAATTTTCACCATGTAGAAAGACGTTTTCTCAGCATATTAGACCAGTAGATTATCAGACTGAAATATGAAAATTAGGCCTTATTCCCAAGCCATATATTCCTCTGGCAATTATAATGGTCACGTATGGACTGAAAGCAGTGGAAAACGTGTGCCCGTCGGGTGTCAAGGTCCAATTATCTCAATAGACATAGCAGAGGAAGATAATACATTAGAAAGTGATGTCTGATGACAGTGCAGTAGTTGAAAGTGACAGTGATGAGGATTAGGTTTAGTTGATCAGTAGCTGATGATAAGTTTATTTTATGTTCTATGGTAGTGCGAACGCATTTCATATTCTGGTGGAACAAGGACTTTACCACCTCTATTTTTATTCCATTACTGCTGTCACCCCTATAAGAATTTGATGACATGGCAACTATTATGTTAGAAACTCTGTTTTTAAATGTGTGTTAGATAAACGGGTGAAATGAGTGTGCAATACATTAAAATGCTAAAACAAGTGGTTCATTCGACTTTTATATGATGGCATCGACTTTTGATATTGAGGGAGGTCTAATGAGCCAAAACAAACTTGGTCTCAGAATTTTATGGGTGGAGGGTGCACAGTAACCATCTCTGGCCCATGGACTAGCATAAAAAATGACCCAAAATGCACGAAAAATACGTTTGAATAGCTGTTTATAAATTTTCCATAGGATAGACACTTTTTTCTTGGCATAATTGAAATTTTCGCCCCCAAAAACATATGTATAGACACCAAGTGTGTGACTCTAACTGCCTTAGAACTCAAGTTATGGCACAAAACGTGATTTATAAATTCCGATGGCGGCCATTTTAAAATGGCATAAAACAGGTAGTCCATCCGACTTTTATTTGATGGCATCGACCTTTGATATTGGGGAAGGTCTAATGAGCAAAAAAAACTTGGTCTCAGATTTTCATGGGTGGAGGGTGCACAGTAACCCTCTCTGACCCATGGACTAGCACAAAAAATGATCGAAAATACACGAAAAATACGTTTGAAAAGCTGTTTATAAATTTTCCACAAGACAGAAACATTTTTTATTGGCATAATTGAATTCCTCGCCCCCAACAACATAAATTATGTATAGACACCAATTTTGTGACTCTAACTACCTTAGAACTCAAGTTATGACACAAAACTTGATTTCCAAATTTCAATGGCGGCCATTTTGAAATGGCCTAGAACAGGTAGTCCATCCGACTTTTATTTGATGGCATCGACTTTTGATATTGGGGGAGGTCTCTCGAGCAACAAAAACTTTGCCTCGGACTTTCATGAGTGGAGGGTGCACAGTAACCCTCTGTGGTCCATGGACTAACACAAAAAATGACCGAAAATGCACGAAAAATACGTTCGAATAGCTGTTTATAAATTTTCCACAAGACAGAAACATTTTTTATTGGCATAATTGAATTCCTCGCCCCCAAAAACATATGTATAGACACCAATTTTGTTACTCTAACTGCCTTAGAGCTCAAATTATGGCAGAAAATGTGATTTCCAGATTTTGAAAATAGCCCAAAACAGGTAGTACATCATGATGGCATCGACTTTTGATATCGGGGGAGGTCCAAGGAGCAAAAAAACTTGGTCTCAGACTGTCCTGGGGGGGGGGGAGGTGCACGGTAACCCTATCTTGCCCATGGACTATAATGGTAAACTGTGCTATATAGGTGGACCATTGCTGTAAAACAGCATGAGAGTTCAGGGAAAGATGTACCCGAATTATTTCGTACGGGAATAATAGTGGCCGACTTAATGCAAAACAGCAAATATGATGCATATTGACCTGCATTATTATGTAAGTTGTTTCTAAGTTTAGCTCAAAGAACCACAGTCATGAAAGTAAAACCGCAATAAAACAAAAATATTATGTGTTACTGTCACCATGGTTACAAGCACAAATTTAAGTTTACAGCGCTTTAAGAGTCTAGAATTCATAGGCCTACTACCGTATTTGTACATAGGCTTATTATCCGTTTGCCTAACTAAATTAGGATAACAATAGTTGTCTCACAACCTATCATCTTGTCTGAACTGGACATTATTATATAGGGCCTAGTCAATAGCCAATGGGTTTATTGTCACAGCAAAGTAAACAAGTACAATATTTATATGATCAAATCATAAGCGTGACAGAAGGAACTGATTCCCATGTGGCGTATCCGTCTTCAACAAAGTAGGCTAAACAACAATAAATACATTTTGTCGAATGTCCATTTTATTTGGAAAACATAAGATGTCTCACAATGTTGATATATTTATATTTTAAAATTCATCCTCGTTGAAAGTTAAAACCGTTCATAACAAATAATAGTTTTCAGTTTATTCCAGAATAATATGGTATTTCCCAGAAAACACGATTAGTGTTGGGCCAGCGTCGCAGACGGTGGACCAGCATTGAAACAACGTTGGGTCCATATATAGGGTTTCCATGGATCATAAATAATTAAATATACGAGATGTTGACCCATCACCTGTTCAATGTTTGTCCACCATCTGCGACGCTGACCCAACATTGAACCGGCAATGGGTCCCGTTTAATCTTTCATGACAATTGTGCCCACGTGTGATTGTATTTTAGGAAAACATAAACCGCACACATCCAGTCAAATAAGCCTTATAGACACATTTATCCTTAAGCTCCACCATCGACAATAATGAGTTTGTTATTCGGTACAAACACATCGCTTTGCTATCAATAGGTTCCATGTCACAATGTTAATGGGAAACACACAATGCATTATTCCCATAACGAACATAATGAGCCACACCACCAGCATGCCGTCATCAACCGTTTCAACGCTCCACCCGACCTGTCGGTTTTTCGGCATTTCCTGACCGGAAACGACTATTTTCAAATGAGGGAACGCAGCAATTACTCAGTGACTCTGAATTATGCTCAGTGATTGTTAATTTATCAAATTAAGATTTCCACCGCGGTGAATTATCTCACATTCGTTTCTTGTTTGAAAATAAAAAGAAAGTATGAGGAGCTGTGGGACTGGAACTGTTCTAATAGCTACCCAGCAAACACAAAACATTTGAATAACATTTGTACAACGTCGGCCCAACGTCTTCGACGTTGGTCCGACATTGTACAAATGTAATGCAAATGTTTTGTGTTCACTGGGTAGCGGGTCCATCAAACAGAAGTGATAGAGTAATGATAATATGTGATTACAGAATAGACTGCAATAATACTGATGCTCGGAAATGAGAAGCGGGTCGCCAGGCCGCTAAATGCCTCTATTATCTCAATTTGCCCCAATTCATCATTTTCCATTACTCCTCATTATAGACCGTATTTTTGCGCTGACAGAGGACACGGTGATATTGCCTGTCCATCCCTTCTCAATGATGACAGAGCGACAACCATGGGTCAAACTGAACGAAATTATAAATCCCCGAAACCCACTATTATCAAAGTAATCAACAAGTGTTGTATGCATGCCTATATAATTATGCATAACGTGCATTTAATATATAAACTGATAAAGTAGAAAACATCATTGTATTTACTATCCATTATGCAGGTTTGTGGGAATTGGGCCCATGCACTGGTACAAACAACATCGGGATTTCACTAGGGAAAAATGTAATACAAACTTTGAGTTCTAAACAACATTAACAAGTTTAATTTTTTTTAATTTTTAATTTTTCAAAGTTTATTTAATTCAAAGCCGCCGGCCGTCTTCCGTGACGTTGGTCCATCATTATGACAACATTAATGCAATGTCCCAATGTTTGCCGCGGGTTGGTGTGTGTTATTTTCGATAATAAATGATGGACTGTAGAGATAGCATTTGGACACATCATTACAAATAGTTGCATCTCGCGCTTTGCGAAGTGATATACCTTTTAACTCTCAAAGTGTTAACCGTTTAAACACTCACGGTGCATCAAAGTATCATTTTGCATATCTGAAGAATGCCTTAATTTTCTTCATCTAGGGCTTTCATAACGAACTTTCATATGGAACTGTTTTAATAATAAAGATATATTTTCTTCATTAGCAATTCCCACTTCAGACTATTTTTATCCGCTACAATTGGGACAGCGATTCGCGGCTTGTAGTAGAAGAAAATGACAATAGTAAATTTTAGGGCTTGAAAAGGGCCAAAATGTCTGGCGATGTACGGGCGATGAAAAAGACGTGTCCTGGTGGCGATGGGTGCCGATGTCGAGCCTGTGGTCCCACGGGAAAACTCACACGCGATGTATTAACGACCCTTCGGGGAATATTCGGCGATGCTGTGATAGTAATAGCAGCAATTTCACCAGAATAGTAATAGTAATAGATCGCGAAAAAAATGAAAGTAATAGTAATAATAATAGTAAATCTAATAGATGGTCAAGTAATAGATAAAAGTCTATTTTTACTACATTATTATTCACATTAATTTCACCTATGCCACCAATCTCAGCAAAAATATTTAATTATAAATATTGATATTTTGTCAATTTTTTATCAGGTTAAATGCATCATTATATACAACATGATGATTTGTATTACCTCTCTTGACGCCCACAATATGTTTGTACTGGGCTAACATTGTAGATGGCGTGCCAACATTAAACAACATATCATGTTTTCTGGGAGACATGTCAGTTTGTGCCGTTAATATCTTTGTTTATCCAGCTTAATATGTGGATAAATAAAATGACTAGGGTTTTTAGGCCACCTTTGTGCACATATAGGCTAAACTGGGCCAGAAAAACTTCCTGACGATGTTGAGTGACACTGCCCTCCAGACACAGGATTATAAATTCGAGCCCTGGCGATGGGAGGTCGAGCACGCTACCTCTCGGTCACTGAGGTTCCCCACAATATTGAATCATAAAAGTGAGCGGGGAATTTGAAACTTAAAGGCCAGAGTGGGGCTTGAACCCGCGATCTCCGACTTCCCAAGCAGGCAGATTTAACCACTGCACCAGGGCCCCCGCCCTAATCTGTGGAGAACACTTTATTCACCGTTATTGATGGTCAGTAAGGCGAAACTTAAAATTGTAATGTTTAATTCCCCAGAGCCACTCCCAGGATACGACAGACCGTTACCATACTCTTAGTAGTTGCACAAAAATATTATATTCTCAATTTTTTAATAACATGTATCACTATGTATGACAATATATTCACAAGATATTCACGTATACTTTACACAAACGATACAGTTGCAATACTCTAAAATAACATAAAATAGATATGAAATATAATGCAGTTCGTGAATACTTCAAAAAAGCTAATTGCGCCTACTTTCGATTATTCTCTTTAAGTTGTCACTTAATTAGGATCAATGTCATTAATTAGTTTTTACAACCGTTATTGATAATGACGCATTGTCCTAGTTACGCATAACAGTAATTCCACGATTTTTTAATAAATACAAATAAGTTTGAATAATTATATCAGATTCACCTTTGAGCAGTACTCAATGTCATCGAACTTAAGCAGCTCGGGGATTATTTCAGAGAATTAAAACTTATTTTGATTATTTCAATATATATTCTTATTTTGACCTTGGATCAGGTCATGACACAATTTATTTATAGGTTTTAGAAATTATATTGTTAATACCTGATTGCAATCACACACAACATTCAACGTTTTCACTTTTAATGGGTTATAATAGTGCTCACGTGATCATCGGTGACGAATCAGAACGCTCAGCGATGAGTCGTCGTAGTCGTCGATGCTTCGCAGAGCAGTTCGGGAACATCGGAGAGCATCGGCGATGGATCGGCGATGAATCACCAAACCATCGGCGATATTATCACATCGAATATGCATCGTTTCGCCGATGTCACACGAGCATCGCCGATGTGTCGCCGATGTCTCGCCTATGTATCTGGGTCATTTTTAACCTTGGTGTACCTCGCCGAATGTTCGCCGACTGCTCGGCGCTGTTCAGCGATATATCGCCGATGGTATTTGACGTCGAAACATCGGGAGAAAATTTCAATGCATGCATTGAAATTTGGAAGTTTGGCGATTACTCGCGTACGTCGCCGATCATTCGCCGCACCACTGGTGCATTAGTGCAAGAGCATTAGGGTTGAACCTGGAATAAAATTGCAGAAAGCTGATTTTTTCAGGAATGATACATGGACATCTCCCGAGACGAATTCCGAAGAGGCCCTAAAAATCCCCCTTGTGCATTTTTTTTAATTCAAGATGGCCGCCACCATGTAACGCCATTTTCGAAAAAACAGGGGTATACCATAATTCATCACTTTTGCAGTTAGAAAAAAATATTTAGGTGTCTCTACTTATGTTTGAGGACACAAGAGTTTATCCAGATGATCAGAAATGATATCAGTACTTTTCTCAATACCAAAAATCCAAGATGGCCGCCATATTGATATGCCGAGTATGTTGAGCGATCTCTTAAAAAAACGAAAATATGAGGTAACTATCTCGTTATTGAGCCTAAAATGTATTTTTTTTTGGCTAAACCCATGGAGTCTAGCACTTATTTAGATCACCAATATTTTATTATATTGAATTTATCAGCATAAATCCCACATAGTTTAATGTTATGTAACACCATATAACGTCATTTTTCAAAATAAAAACAGGAGTATGCCCCAATTCCTCACTTTTGCAGTTAAAAAAAATTATTTTGGTGCCTCTACACATGTCTTAAGGCACAAAAAGCTCATCAACAGGATCAGAAATGATATCTTTCCTTTTCTTATCTCCACAAATCCAAGATGGCGACCATTATGTTAAGCGTCCCCCCCCCCTCAGAAAATCACCTACATGCCATAATCATCATGTTGTTGAAACTTTTTTTTCAGAGCCATGGAATCTAGAATATATTTCCATCACCAATTTTTTTAATAGAATGTGCTCATAAACATACAATCTAACATGGCTGCCATATTGGTTAGCTCTTTTAGCGCAGGTGCCACGATTAAGCGATGTCCAACTGCTTTTTCATATGGGAATATAGATATAGATTTATCAAATTTACAAAATATCACATGTCAGATATCATTGATTAAAAATTCTAGCATGTCTAATTTTCAAACATAAGGGTATTTTTCATTCATTTGAAGCTTGAGATAGCGTAAGAAATTCCAGTTTCAAACCCAGCGACTAATTCCAATGTAGGAATTTTATATAGTAGGCCTATATAAAATGATTTTCGATTTTGGTTAAGTATTGTGATTATTCTAGGATATGAATATTAGCTAATTTTGTGTGAATGTACATAATAACAGAGCTAAGTACAATATTACACCAGCTTGAACACGTGTCCTACGAGACTGATGGTTATTTACATGTACTACTAAATAAGAAAATGTTCTAAATCACATCATTTTACTGGCGTTTGGTCATCTATAGGTCTATGTAATTTGGTCAATTTCCTGAAAATGGTAATAAATACCTTGGATTATAGATTAGAATATTCAGATATTTTATTTGAATATTAGTGTATTACGTAATAAGTATATGACTTTGTATGATATTGCAATGTGATATTACATTGAAATGTCAGAATATGACATCAAATTAGAGAATGTAACAGTTTAACGTCAGGATATGATAGTTTTATGTCAGAATATATGAATATAATATCAGGATATGACACTTCAATATCATGATATGTAATATAATGTCCAAACATTGGTGTTTAATATAGCATAATCACGTTATGATGTCTCAATACAGCTTGATAAAGGCAGTATATAGTGGCTAAACATCACGTTGCTGTATTAAAATGAAACGATATTGCATCATATTATCACGAAATGCATTACAATTTCGTGATATATCATTTTAACATCACTATGACATTTTAATGTCAGGATATGACATTTGAATATTAGGATATAGTACTTGAATATTACGATATGATTTTATACATTGATGAAATGACACATTGAGGTCACAATGTAGCATTGTAATGTGATGATGTGTCATTATAATGACAAACATGCTATTTAATATCGAATATTGTATAATAGACTTGTCGGATTATGACATTAAAATAAAAAAACATAAAAAACAGTTCGAAGTCAGGATCTGGCATATTTATGCCAGGATATTCGATTGTAATTTATCAGAATAGGACACTTCAACGTCATGAGCTGGTATTATAATTTTGTCCTTTTATATCACACAATAAGATTTGAATGTCAAGATATTCCATTTATTATGATAGGATATTACATTAACAAATCAAGATATGGCGGGCTTGGCGGCATTCTAATGTGACATTATAATGACTGAATATGACACTACAATATTTTAATGTGACCATAGAATGTCAGGATATGTCACTTTAAAGTCTGGATATGGCATTTTAATGTTAGGATAGTATATTGTCATGTCAAGGTATAACATTTCAATAACGTTATATTGAAAGACGCACGTTACCATAAAGTAATACAGAATCGACATAGAACATTCCAATATCAGGATGGCACATGTCAGTTCAACATATATATCGCAATATAATTCAGTAAGTAAAGGCCTCTACATTGCTCAAATACCGGTACTCCAAAACTGCCAACAACAAAAGCACTTCGGAAGATTCGATAAAATGGAAAGTAAGATAGGGTTAAGACACATGCTCTTTGAACAGCATGTGGCCTTGTCCTCTCTTACTTTCATTTTCTCTTACACTAAAATGTCGTATTGTGATGTTAATATGCTTTATCATGATATTATAATAATATCGTGACAATACACTATAAGATCCTGTCACTTTAATACCATGCCGTGATGCTTAACCACCATATCCTGCATTTATATAGTTGTATCCAGACATCATAACGTCATTTTGCTATAATAAAGAGCAATATTTGGACATTACAAAACCATATCATGATGTTAATGTGTCTTGTCCTCATATTATCGTGACATAAAAATATCATATCCTGACGATAAACTGTGACATCAATTAATTTAATGTCATATTCCGATATTCTGATGTAAAATCATCTCATTACAACACCATACAATGCCATAACTTCATTACGAAATATATATATCCTAATATTCAAAGTGTAATATCTTGATATTTAAATGATATATTTTATGATATTAAACATATTGACATTCGCAGATCATGGGCAAAAGTAAGTATTTAAAAGAGCATTGTTACAGGACGATTATCAAAGATGTCATGTACATGTAACGTGTGAGGCGCAAGTCCTTATCTTGTAATTGATTTTTGCTGGAAAGCCTCCCTTCAACGGCACCTACTGCCCCAGCCAACACGGGGCATTAATCCAATTCTGTTTAATTTTCGGGCCAGCGTCGAAGACGGTCAGCCAATATTAAAACAGCATTGGATGAATGCCTCGTTTTTAAACTCCATTGTGATACAGAGCATATTTTGCTGTACAGGAGGGTGTGGAATCTACAGTCTGGGAACGGATTTTATCTCATGGTCGTTTGTCACCAACGCAAACTGAAAGAGCAGTCGCTCCAGAAAGAGTTCTAAAAAGAGTGAATAGCGGGTGCAGAGAGGGTTCTTCAAGGGGGGGGGGGGATCAACTACATTGTACAACGATGTGCTCTTATTGTATTGGCCAAACATGTAGAAACTGTGACAGCTCGGATGATTGAAACGCAATAATTTCATTATTTACCGGAGATTAATTTGTTAACTTGACAAATCTCAATCTACATTTCTAGTGGGAAAGCAGTTCGAAAACACTCCAAACCGTCACCCACCATGGTAGAATTAACTACCATGTGGGATTCATGTCGATAAACTCAATATAATAAAGTATGGTCATCTAAATAAGTTCAAGACTCCATGGGTTCGGCTAAAAAAATACATTTTAGTTTCAACAACGAGATAGTTATCGCATATTTTCGGGTTTTTAAGAGATCGCTTAACAAAATATTATGGCGGCCATCTTGAATTTATAATATTAGGAAAAGTACTGATATTATTTCTGATCATCTGGATAACCTCCTTGTACTTTGAAACACAGGTAGAGACACCAAAATCATCGTTTTAACTTCAAAAGTTAAATGGCGTTACCTGGTGTTATTTTTAAATAACTACTATGTGGGATTTATGTTGATAAATTGAATATATTAAAATAATGGTGATCTAAATAAGTGCTAGATTCCATGGGTTTGGCCAAAAAATACATTTTAGGTTCAGCAACGAGATAGATATCTCATATTTTCGTGTTTTTAAGAGATCGCTTAGCATAATCTGAACAATATGGCTGCCATCTTGAATTTTTTCTTATTGGGAAAAAAAGTGCTGATATCATTTATGATCATCTGGACCAACTCTTTGTGTCTTAAAACATAAGTAGAGACACCTAAATATTTTTTTTCCAACTACAAAGGTGAGGAATTAGGGTATCCCCTGTTTTTCGAAAATGGCGTTACATGGTGGCTGCCATCTTGAATTAAAAAAAATGCACAAGGGGGATTTTTGGGGCCTCTTCGGAATTCGTCTGGGGAGATGTCCAGGTATCATTCCTGAAAAAAACAGCTTTTTGCAATTTTATTCCAGGTTCCTGTGTTTTTTTTCACTAATGCTCTTGCACTACATGGTGGCGCTGCTCTGGCGCTGCCCAAATTTAAACATCGCGAGAGCATCGGGAGACTTAAAAATCCTCGTGGGACCGTAACATTAGGCCCTGATTTATTCCACGACCACTTATCATGCTTATCTCACCTTTATATTTTTACCTCTCATATTTGATGATGGAATTTATTCTTGCTGACTTTTATTGTTTCAATCTCTGTTTTGTTTCGAAGTAGGGGCCTACGCATACAGTTTTTCAATTCTTGTAATACTTGAAATAAAGTTCCAATTTTAACCCTTTAACCGCCGGTGCCGCATATATTCGGGTTTTCATTTTTTATTACCGCATTAAGTACCACATTTTAAATATGTTAAAGATAAAATGTGACATCAACCAGCAAGATTTGAAAAGAGTTGACCTCCATTTTGTCAAATCTAAATAATTTTCACTCACTTGAAGTTGTGGATCGCGTCAGTGGGTGAGAATTCAAATCGAATAATTTGGCGTTTAAAGGGTTAAAGCGATATCCACTATAAAATTTAACTTTTCACCCACTTGAAGTATAACAATGATAAAAAACGTTGAAAGGGGGGGGGGTTAAATCTGTATTTTAAAGCCTTCACTTCTTTTATAGGCCTATAAATCAACTTTTCAAATGTTCAAAATCCCATTACTTTGCTTGACGAAAGATAATTTCGATTGGTTTGGACCACATTAATAGTTAACTGGTTCGTTTGAACAATTTTTATTATTCTCATTTCCCCAAAAAATTATATTATGCAGATGGGCTGTGGTGTAGAGGTCACACTCAGGTCAGGCTTCTGAACTCATAGCATACGTGATATCAAAGAGTCTGCCGGTAGCAGACAACTGGATAGATGAAGATGGCAAACATTGTCTTCAGCCCTATTCTTTTTCTACATTCGTTCATTCATTCATTTAGGCCTAAGTCGTTCATTCATTGTTTCAATCATGAATTTGTTTATTTAAAATCATTGATTCTGATAAAATTCTGATAAACTAAGCAGGGAGCATTATAGAAAATTACGCAATACATATTCTGATACCTGGTATAGTGATTTTTACTCAAATGCGCGGACACACTATATCGCCATGATAGCCAATCAGCATAATATGATGGCCTAATGATCAAACGCAATCGAATTAATTTAGTTAATAACTTATAATATTATCCTAAATGCAGATACTGATCTCGTGGCTTTTATCTGCATCTTTCACCGGATACCATGGATACGGCGCCCGTATTTCGACAGGAAGCGGGGGAACAAAACGATAGAGGCTAAATCCACTGGACAATAATTCCGCGCTGGGGCGTGCTGCCTGTGGGCGGCGCAACACGGACTGCCCCAAAACGCGAAGCGGGACGCGTGTCCCGGCAAACGTGATATTTGTCCAGCTCTGCCTCAATGCTGGGGCAGCGTCGCGGACGCTGCCCCAGCATTGAGGCAGCGCTGGCCCAGCATCTCTTTTTAACAGGGGTACCAGCGGACGGGATCGCGGCTGCCGTTTTCCAGCGTTAATTGGATAGGACCACAGTGCGGGCGCTTCCGCTTTTACGGAGTTGACACACGGTAGATTCGAGCATTTTCGCCCTTTCTTTATTTTTCGCGCAAGCGAGAGACGCGCGTCCTGAATGTACAACACAATGAACGGCAAACGGCATTTAAATGTAATATGCCCATTTTACCTGAGTTAAGTAGGCCTATTAATCCCTTCGTTTTTCAACGGTGACGACAATTTTTAGTTTCTTTATTGTTTCCCATGTAGGCCTATTGCTGACGCTTTAGCCCTATTGATAATCAGGGGCGGATCCAGGATCTGAAGGGGTTTGTGAGCCTGCCCCCAAGATTTTTTGGTATGTCCAAGCCAATTGGGTCTTTTTAAATAATTTGGCAAAAATAGCTGTAGGCCTTTAAATGACGATTTTATTTGTGTTTCCATTACGTAGCTATTAATGCTGCATGTGGATTCGCAAAATTTTCACTTGTGTAAAATATACAATTTCCAGTAATCGGGATGAGGGGAGAGGTGGTGTTGCGACCAGGAACACTACTACCTCAAAAGGCAGTAGTTGCTCACTGGGAAAGTGAGCAGATCCTGGTTTTGCAGGGCAGAAAATATAGGGGTAGGGGGTAGGCTAATGGAGCCAATTGACTTTTCAAATTAGCAAGAAAGATACCGACCCGCTTCTATCATGTCTATCCACGGATCTGTGGCGTCCGGCCGGGCTGCGTAATTACTTCATAGTGGTGGGATCCGCGTTGTGTATAAAAGCTGCATTTTTTGACGATGTTTGGGCAGTGCGCATCCACTTGTTGACAATGGTGCGCAACACGCCTGGAGAGCAGAGTCGACTGTCAGACTGACGGTGCTCTGGCTGGCCGGGGGGCGCATGAGCACAATCACTGACGGGAGCATGAAGACTTCAATCCAGACAACGCCTGGGGTGTTTTATAATTGATGAATCATTAAAGATTCCAAGATGGCGCTGTCTCCAGTATCGACAGGTGAGATATTATTTTACTATAGCCCCCCCCCCCTTTGTCATGTTTTAAAGCGACTAGGTAAGATGACATCAATTTTCGTTTTTGATTTTGTGATTAAGAAGTGTATACCAGAGACCATAGTTTTATTCTTTTCAGAATTTTTAGATTAAAAAAAATATTTTTGATCAACATTTCTATGAATTCAGGGAAACCTTTAACAGACTTTTTGTATAATACCTAAAATGACAGTTGAATGTTCCCACATCAGTGGGCCACATGTTGATGCCGTCAACCAGCGTTGTACAGACTATCAGTGCTGCAAATATCACCCCATGTCCTGATTAAAAAACACTAATTAGCGGAGACTGCTTTCAAGTGTAGGCTTTGATCCCACCGTCTAAGACGTGGGAATATGTGGTAGAAAGTGCTGTATATAGCAGAATGTTTTGTTTATATGGCAATATACGACCTGGAATATACCTATAATGGTTTTTCGGTGTTTCAAAATTGTTCTTTGCCTTTTTTGTATTGTCAGTTAGGATCGGTAGGCTATAGGCCTATAGCTTTAAATGAATGAAATTTTCAAAATTTACAAAGTTGGAAATTCTCATCCTCATCATTATTAAAAGCTATCAATTGGTTCTTAAAGTAGCTACGTCGTCCTGAGTCCGCATGTCAGCTTGTGGGTCCACCTCTATGGATTGGACTAGGCCTAACATCTAGGGAGGAGGGTATAAATGTAATGATTAGTTGCAAGCGACAACGTGTGTCTGATGATATATATATAGCCTTTTAAAGCGTGGCATCGGATAGTTAGCATTTTCACCCACTTGAAGTTGTGTCTCGTTACCGCGACCCATAACATCAAGTGGTTGAAAATGAAACCAATGAATGGCCGTTCTGTCTGATTTTAAAAAGAATTTTGATTGAACACGTTTTATATTTTTTAATAACCGTTTTGAAAAACTGTTGTTTGATGGGGCATTAAAGATGTACAGATGTAGCCTACTGATGTAAGGGGGCACCATTCAATTACTACAGGAGAGGGGAGAGGGCTGGAGTTTTTGAATTGGGCAAATTATCTATCTTCGCACATTAATTACACACTACTTTTTGCAGATGCTGTGGTGCATGTGCCGCACGCGTACAGCATGATGACGTGCCGTGAACGCATGCTGGGGTCACCAAGTGCAATGGAGCTGAAGAAGAAAAAGACAAGATACAGGTAAAATAATGACATATAAAAAGTGCTGTCAAAGTTTGTCACTACTGTTCAGATCAATATGTATAGTACAGTGTCATGCATTTAAAGGTGACATATCACCCATTATATAGTATGAATAAATTTGTGACAAATAAATCAAAGTTGCCACAAGATGGGGCACAAGTGTTTCCTTATATGTCTCTGAGAGGGTCACATGATAGCCAATCACCCCATATATGGGGTGATAGGCTATCATGTGACCCTCTGAGAGGGTCACATGATAGCCAATCACCCCATATAAAGACATAATTATTCATACCATATAAGGGGTGATAGATCACCTTTAAAATAGCAACGGAATAACGATCAGAAATCATATGTGTTATATGCACTGATATGGTTGGTGATTGATCAGGGGCGATTGCGAACACACAGTTCACAATCTCGAACATATTCGAAATTTGCGAACGCAAAAATATCAATCAATGCAGTTTAAAACATTTCGCGTTCGCCTCCGCGTTCGTGTGTTTTGGCAATGCTAAATATAGCATAATTAACCCTTTAATCGCCGGTCCCGAGTATATTCGGTTTTTCTTTTCCTATTACCACATTAAGTACCACCTTTTGAAATATTTTAAGGATAAAATGTGACATCAATCAGCAAGATTTGAAAATCGTGCACCTCCATTTTGTCAAGCCTACATTGTACATAATTTTCACTCACTTGAAGTTGTGGATCGCGTCAGCGAGACACAACTTCAGGTGGGTGGAAATTCCAGCTGAATAATTTAGCGGTTAAAGGGTAATCATTTCTGGTTCGCGTTGGTGTTTTGCACTTCAAGCGTATGGGATGGGGGTGGGGGGTAGCAGACACTTTTTTTTTTTTTTTTTTTTATAAACATGATTTATTTCACATAAGGATTACAAACAGCAATTGCCACAAGTTGCTCTCCTTGACATAGTAAGAGACACAAAAAATGAAAAAAACAGACATGGAAAAATATACATGAAAAAGATGATACAATAAGATGATAAAATAAATGAGTTGCTACTATGAAAGAGTTGTGATGATGATAGAATATTAAAGATGATTATGAAAATCTGCCACAGGAATATATAAAATCGTGCAATGTTGTAAATAGTATGAGGTTGGTATGGTGGTCTAAGATTTCTGAACCGTACAATAAAATAATTTCAACTTGTTTTTTATTTTGAACTATGTCGACAGAAAGTATACGGTTCAGATCTTGGGTCAATGTTTGTCGAGGGACAGCATAGGCTGGACACACGAAAAATATGTGATATGGATCTTCTTGAGGTGCTCCGCACCTTTCACAGGAAGGCGATGGGACCATATTGTACTTGTAGCGCTGGCTGTTCAGTGCACTTAGTCCCAATCGCATTCGGGTGTGATTAACAGCAGCCTTGCCAAGAAAACGTGAATATAATATTGGGTTGAAATGCGAGTTGCTCTTACTACGTTTGAGGAGTTTAGATTTAAAAGAAAAATAAGACGGGGATGAACGTATAATTTTGTCTAAAGAATTCCAAGATTTAATTGACGAGTTCAAAAAAGAATTTCTGACACAGCTGAGACGTGCAGAGGGTGTAGGGAGTGACATGTTATTAAAACTGCGCAAGCGATAACCTGCATCTCTGGGTCTTGGCAAGATTGCTGTCAGGTACGATGGAGCTAACCCGTGAATAATCTTATATAGTATAACAAGTTTGTGGTTGGTACGCCTTTGGCGTAGTGGTATCCAGTTAAGTTCTAGTAATAAGCGATCATTGCTAGTGTGCTTATATGCACCTGTACAAGCCAATGCGGCCCGCCGCTGAACATTTTCGAGAGCTAGGGCTGCTCTGATTGTACAATTGTCAAAAATAACATCACAATATTCAATGACAGGCAGCAACATGGATTTATACAAGGCGCATAGCGCGTTTCGTGGTAATTTCGTTTTAATGTTATTCATCACATAAAGGAGTTTATTAGCTTTCAATATGGCTTTATCGATATGTCTTTGCCAGCTGAGGTTGCTCGTGATGGTGAGGCCTAAATGTACATGTTCGATGCTGCGTTTAATAACAACACCATCAAATATAAGATTAGGATAGATTACATTTTTTCGATTTGAAATGATTTGGAATATTGTTTTAATTGGGTTAAATTTTACCCTCCATAGGCGTCCCCATTTATATATCCTTTCAAGGTCTCTATTTATTTTGAGGGAGGAGGTTAAGGGGTTGGTAAAAATGTCCAGAAGGGAGGTGTCGTCCGCAAAGAGGTGTGGGTCGCATTCCAGGTCGGTAACAAGGTCGTTAACGTAAACCAGGAATAACAATGGGCCCAATATAGAGCCCTGTGGCACGCCCGCTTCGACATAACTGACGTCGGAACAGCAACCGTCCAATATAACCCTTTGTTTTCTGAGGGCCAGATAGCTTTCCAGCCATTTTAATAAAGTACCAGAAATGCCTAACTGTTTTAATTTAAATAGAAGGCCTTCGTGCCACACCCTATCAAAGGCTTTGGAGATGTCCAGGAACACTAGACATGCGTTTTCTTTGTTATCCAAACCAGAATATAGTTTGTGTACTATGGACAAAAGCTGATTAACAGTAGAATCTTTTTGTTTAAACCCTGAATTTTTCACTGTTAACAAACTATGATCGTTGAGGTATGTATATAAATGATAATGGACCGCCTTCTCCAAAACCTTTGATAGGGACGACAGTAGCGATATTGGCCTATAGTTGGACGCGTTATTTTTACTTTCTTTTTTAAAAATGGGAATAACGTTTGCTATTTTCCAACATGAAGGGAATACACCTTGAGCGAGTGACAAGTTAAATAGACGGGCGAGCGGTTCACTCAGAGAGATTGCACATTCCTTTAATATCCGATTGCTAATTTTATCTGGGCCGACGGCTTTGGATACATTTAAATGTTTCAGGATGTTGAAAATCTCAACCGATGTCAGAATTATTGTTTCAATTTTGTTATCTGTCAAAAGAGTAAAATCTGGTAATGGGTCGTTTTGTGTAGGGTCTAGTTTACATTGTTCGGTAAAATATTGATTAAAAACTTCAGCTTTTTCAGCGGTCTCAGTAATGAGACGGTCGCCTACAATTAAGTGGGGTATTGATTGAACACGTTTAGTGCCATAAACCAATTTAGTGATTTTCCAAAACGTTTTTGCTGAGGTGTTAGGATCAGTTAATTTACTAGCCGTGTTATTATAGAATTTGTCTCGGCTTGCTCTGAAGGCTGATTTAGCCTCTCTCCTTTTGTTACGAAACTGCTCATGGTGAACAGCATCGCCTGTCCGTTTCCATTTCTTGTGTAATCGTTTACACTGCCTAAATAATCCCCTGATCGCCACAGTCATGCCTGGCTTGTCACGGGCTCTCACATGGATGTCATTATGTGGGATACAGTCGTCAGCTATGATGTTTAAAAGTTTAGTCATATTTTGAACAATTAGGTTAATATCATTAGTCGATGAAAAAAAATCGTCCCAATTCATGGCCAGGAGGATATCATTAAAAAAGTCATAGTTTCCTCTATCATAACGCCAAATCCTTCTGGACATCTGTTTATGCTGAGGCCTTACGATAGACATACTGCCGTGTATGATTTTGTGATCAAGACCAGAAATTTCATCTAAAATATCGACATTAGTAAAATAAGCCGGTGCATCTGTAGCTAACAAATCGAGTAGATTATCACCGCGAGTTGGTGCGTTAATTAGTTGAAATAGGCTGTAACTTTCAAACAGATTGACTAGTTTTAATCCGAGCTCGCTGTCTCTATGATCGGATGTCCAATTAGTACATCGATCATTAAAGTCGCCCAACAGCACAGTAACTACATTTTTATTGTGAGACACACCCGCAGCTTGACTAAGAGAATTATCTAACGCATTTAAAAAAGTATCTATTTCGGCTATTGATTGGTTTGGTTGTCTGTAACACACACAGATGATAATTTTATGATTTTTGAACATTATTTCTGCCCACAACATTTCAATATTTGATTGTTCTAAGTCAGCTCTTCTCAATACAGTAATACTATTGTGAACATATAAGGCTACGCCCCCACCTCTTCTATTTCTGTCATTTCTAAGTATAGTATAGTTGCACAGTTCTACATCATTGTCTACTACATTTTGATCAAGGTGAGTTTCACTGACACCAATTACGTCAAATTCATGAATATTACATAATTCGAGATACATGTCGTCAATACGACCTTCCTTAGTTAAACTTCGCGCATTTATATGACACATAGATATATTGTTAAAACTGACAGGACCTGGGTGAGGATGGATATCTCCAGCCAAAAACATTAACATAAAAATCAACATTATAGTCATAATAAGTATATACAGTAAGTCACCTGTATTAGTACCCCACATTTTATGTGGATTTAGAGACATATCACTACACTGAGTGTGGTTGTACCAACAGCCTATGACTGCCCTCCATTGTTGAATACCAATCATGGTGGGTTATATAACCTCACCCATAATAACATTGACCCATAGAAGACCACCGAACCAGAAATCATTATGGCATTATAAATACATTTCAACATCAACGACAACATTGTAGTAGCAAAATGGGATGAAGATGGTATGGATGGGATGTTTGAACATTGTTCAAACATGGAATATGTAAACATATGAGAAAAAAAGAAAATACAACTCTGTGATATGGAAAAAAAAGTAAAATTGCGAGATATATCGGAAAAAATATTGACTTATCGATGTGTGAATCTAATATGGTGAAGTGATCATATAGAAAGGTGGACGTGACATATTAGTCGACTTCAGACAGAAGATGTACACCTTTGCGTCATCACAATAATAAAGGTGATATGTACATAATAGCACTACAAGAAAGAAGAATGAATACAAGGATAATGGATGGACATGCACGTGAAAATATTTATTATATACGAGCATATGTCATAAAACACGTACATCCATACATATATAATATTGAAGTTGGTATTCCATTACGACACAGGAAACAATCAAACTACGAATCGTGAGCTGACGAGGGCTAGGTTGACAGCTGAGCGTTTGACGTGACCTGATGGGGACATCAGATTAAGCCTACAAATGGATTATCTACTGGTATCGCCATAATGGAGGTGATATTGACATAGGAGCACTACTAAAAACAGAAACATGAAGATACATATTACAACTAGACAATGTAGCCTACATAAAGCGACGTATATGTATCATACACATGCATGTGACAAAAAGTTATGAAACAAACATTTGAATATAAATATTACTAGGCCTACTAAACATGTGCATAAACCTACATTTATTACATACATGCATGTGACACAAACACACACACCTATACATATATAATGTTGAAATAATGGATCTAATTAAGACTCGGAGAGAAAGAACAGACTATATTCATGAGCCGCCGGTGAGGGTTTGGTTGACAGCTTGGCTTTAGACATGACCTGATGAGGACATTTGAATGTTTATGATGATTGGGTATAATAGGTAAACAAGGAGGTGTGATGTGAGGGCCAACGCGGCCTTAACAATGTCTATATCAAACTGGTGATTACCTCTTTCAGTGATCAGGTTCTGGAGTTTTCTCAGTCAGAGGTGTCGACTTGATCAGCTGTTCAAGGTCTGTATGACAGACCACAGTATGTACAGTATTGTTCATCAGCCTGATCTGTATCCTGCCGTCACGACTCCACGTGTGTTTAAAACGTCCAGCATTACGCTCCTGGCGAGCAAGATAGAGTAACTTACTCCTGGTCTGAGTTAGGTCCTCACTCACAAAGCACCCTACAAGCTTCTTCCTGACCTGGTATAGTCTATCACGAGTGCTGTATGAAGTGAATTTACATATAATAGGCCTTGCCTTCCCTTGGTTGGGTTTTCCAACGCGGTGTGACCTGTCTATATCGTTGGCTTGAATTTTAACTCCAGCTTTTTGGGCGATGTTCAGAACAATGGCGTCAGTGTCCTCTTCCTTCTTTTCTTCGTCGTCCTTAATCCATAGGCGAACTGAGTTACGTCTCGAGTATTGTTCGTGCTCGTCGTCAGCAATCTGCAACTTCGTAATCTGCTTCTGAAAGTCTGAAACCTGTGTTTGAAGGTGGACTACCTCTGTTTTCAACTTTGTGACTTCTTTCTCACGCTCGTCCAGTCGATCCAGTAATGGCTGTAGCAGAATGTTTGTTAGTGATTGTACCACCCGTGGGTCACCAAGAGCACTCAAGAACTCACCAGCAAAATCGTCAGAGCAACGGATACGGCTGGTTGGTGGTGAAAGAGAGTTTGGAGAGGCTGTCATCTCGGCATTATCGCGCTTGGCCGCCATCTTGTCGTCTTCTTTCATCGCGAAGTGGCGCGGAATTAGAATTCGAAGGTTCACACAAATTCTGAACAGGTAATGAAATCGTTTTGTTTGAAGTCAGATATAATGCATTTAGCTCATCATGATAATATACTATTTAAAAACATTTAGCCCGGCTTTTCCACTTAAAATCAGAGTTTTGAGGAGCTGCTGTCTACATGACGTGCTATTCTTGACGCATGCGCCTCAAGTTTCGAATCAATGTTGGTTCAAAGTTGGGCCGAAATGTTGCTCATACGAATACCGTCCTTATAGTCTTTCAATCAGGTGTCATAATATGAGAAATTGGAATTATAATTATTATATATAAACAGGAATTATTATGAGTTTCCTTATTGAAAGATATAATTTATATACAGTATTTGATGAGTATCTCTTGAGAAGTTAGTCAATCTGGTAGAAGATCAACCACCATTAATTTATTGAATCTACGACGCTGGCCCAAGATTGAACCAACAATGGCTCAATGTTTCGTGTTTTCTGGTCTGTAATCCTGTTGCATAATTATAGCATACCGTGAATATCTGATGCTGCAGTGTTATATCAATTAAAGCCCTTTGTCCACTCAAATGCCTGTTTAGTTTACACATATTCACCAGGTGGCGCTTATCCTCACTATCTCTGTAGCTAGCGCGATGCTTCTAGGTATAGGTTTATTCTATGAGCCACAGTGGATCACTATACTCCAATCAAATTACGCAATGACAAAATATTATAGGGGCCTAGGCCTGCGCACGCTTTCGGCCTATGTACAGCTGTGCTGTGGCGATAAGGACAAATTCAATATATTTTTGAAAATCAAGAGCGATTTAATTAGTAAAAAACAATAAAATATTACACATACGTGTGTCTGTATTTATTGATACAGTTGACCTAAAATCATTTCTGTGAAATTAACAGTAGTTATAGTTGTCTATCTAATTAACATGCTAATTACCATGCATACTTATTATAATATTTTTACGTTGTGCTAGGCTAGGATAACGCACACAATAGGCCTATATAGCTGTTTAACCGTTAAAACACTAAAATATTTTCGTATAGACCATGGCGACCAACGGGTTGTTTTTCAATTTGAAATCATCATAAATATATTAGTTATATATATTAGCTCTTTCCGCTTCATATACTATTAATTCAAACTATGCTGTGTAAACAAACAGCAACAGTTACTTACTTGGAAAGTAAAGAAGAAATCATGCAACCTCAATAAAATAAAAATAATATTGACATATGACATGCCACGTGGTGCAACCCAGTAAGCGCGAAACATTTGCATAACATTTATACAACGTCGTCCCAACATCTTCGCCGTTGTCCAACATTGTATAAATGTTATACAAATGTCTTGTGTTTACTGGAAACAACCACTTTGTAATCTGCTGCAGACTAAGAGGGCGGTGGCCTTGGGGTAGTGGTTAGCACCGCTGCCTTTCATGCCAGAGTTCGAGGCTTGTTTCCCGGTCGCGGCGGTTTGAAATAAACAAAAATGTTTCTTCTCCAACCACATGTGAAAGTCAGTATTGTCGGGAGCCTCCGTGACCGAGAGGTAGCGTGCTCGGCCTCAGACCACCAGGGTACGAATTTCGAATCCTGTGTCTGGAGGACAGTGTCATCTCAATCATCTCACCATCCTCAGGAGGTTCTCCTGGCCCAGCTTAGCCTATATGTGCACAAAGGTGGCCTAAAGCCCGATGCATTTCATTTCATTTGCAGACTAAGAATCCCAACACACGCGCATCCTAGCAAACACGAGACATTGCCCCGATGGTGGACTGATGTTGGGACAGCGTCGTAGACGATGTACCAGCATCAGCCCACCATCGGGTCAATGTCTCGTGTTTGTTGGGATCCCATGTAGAAAGAAGGCCACTTTCTGCACTTCCGCATGCGCTGCTAACAAACAACTATTGCGCATGCGCCCGTATAGTCCCCCGCTTTCTGTGTGAGTCAACATGGTTTGATCCGGGGAGAGTGGGACTGTTTGCTACGCTGATGCGCCCCCCTTTATTCACGGACATTCGTCCCGGTCGTTTCACAGGAAAAACGGGTAATTTTCTAATTGGTAATAATGCCATGATACCCGATCCACCAACACGACCCCGCTAAACAACGTTTAACAATACACCCTTAGCGACCCACAGATATAATGGCATACATATTCTATCCCCGCATCTAAAGTCACGTATTCTCTCATTAACAGATTGACATCTAATTTGTGATAATGTAATTTTAATTCATAATGAAGTACGATTTAAAAGTAAGTAGTCTTCAAATACGCACTTAAACATATTAGTAAAACGATTAGTAAAACGGAACAAAAAACGACTATAGTTATAATGTAATTTTAATTCATAATGAAGTACGATTTAAAAGTAAGTAATCTTCAAACACGCACTTAAACATATTAGTAAAACGATTAGTAAAACGGATCAAAAAAAGACTATAGTTATAATGTAATTTTAATTCATAATGAAGTACGATTTAAAAGTAAGTAATCTTCAAATACGCACTTAAACATATTAGTAAAACGATTAGTAAAACGGATCAAAAAACAACTATAGTTGCGTTTAATATAGCGGATTAAGAGTTAAAAGACTAAAACTCATTCCAAATAACGTGGTCTTTTTATTGGTTATCAGAAACGATTGTTTACTTTTCTCAGCTCCTAACGAATTTCGGATGGTATTCTTTGCCACCAGCGAGATCTATATTACCATGGTTACCCTGATGACATCACAAGGCCCTGACATTGATACCTCCTTTTTTAAATAGATTAAATATAATACCATCACTAGATTCCGCCAGCTAAAAATGGCCTAGGTTTAATAGGCAGACAAAAAATTCATCTCAGTTTTATGACACCCGTGTTTTTCGGTAGGCGGGGCGAGTGTCGTTTTTACACAGATTTCTGTGTATATAAAATGGCGGTCGGTGTGGCCGGGTCTGAGGTGAAGCGAGCTGGGCAGACTGGTCATGTCGGGTAGATCAATCATCTCACCATCCTCAGGAGGTTCTCCTGGCCAAGTTTAGCCTATATGTGCACAAAGGTGGCCTAAAGCCCGAGTCATTTCATTTTTATGTCGGGTAGATCTATGTGGCTTTGCGAAAAAAAAAACTTTCTGGTTCTGTGAGGACCCTCGGACCGGCACCGAACGACAGGCGAGAGCGTGCATTTATCTGTTTATAGGAATAAGCTGTTGTTTGCAGAGCCACAGCGAATGCATCAAATATGACCACATGTAACAATGGGATGGTCTCTTTAATTCATTGATCATTACTCCAGTCACCACCCTTCACCCCTCCCAACCCAACGTTTGCATTACATTCGCCCAGTGTCGTGCCAGCGTCGCAAACGATGATCCAGCATTGACCCAGCCAATTATTTTGTGTCTGCTGGGAATGGTACCACTCGATCTGCCGGGAACAAAAATGACCAGTTAACGCCATTACTGGCATCCGTTCTACTCTCAACAAAAGCGATACATTGTGCCATTGTTGGTTTAATGTTGGGCCAGCGTCTATGACGCTGGCCCAGCATTAGACCAGCAATGGTTCAACGTCTCTAATTTGCTGGGCTGGCTGATACATTCGTTCGACCGTAATCATTCATCTCATTTCCGCCCGGTGCGTACACAGGCTATAATCAATTTACTCGGGACCTTTTCACTGAAAATTACACCAGGATATAATTCCTATTGCACACGTACGTAATTGGTTATAACTGAGTGTTTATTATCCATCACACAGATTAGATCTTGACTAACGTCCTTCTCTGTATTGTTTTCCTCTTCTTCTTTTTTATCCCCACCCACATGACATTATGAGCTATAATCATGATAATAGAGCGATATTAACACATCCGTCAATGCATTCAATTATCTGATTATGGTTTGCATATTTTTTTTATAGGCCTTTGGTAATAATTGAATGGCTTAGAGGTAAAGTGATCCAAGTCCGTATTTTCTTATTTTTCTATAGAAGACTTTAAATTTAAAATTAATAACAAAATCAAATTTTTCTCTTTTATTCAACTTTATTACGCCAATAATTAGAAGCTGTTTACTATATATTCATACTGGCAGGTATAATTATTGATGTTGTAAAACCAATTTCTGGCAATTTTTATTTCATTTTATTTTATAAATAAACTTCTGAAATTTAGAAATATCAGTTTATTTTTAAAAGTCACCAATTTCATCTTGCTCCAGTACAAAATTGGTAATGATTGACATAGGATAGACTGATCCATATAAGGGGTGTTTTATAGCATTTCAGTTCCTTTTTTCCGTATGCCTCAAAGGTAGACTGATCCAAGTGAAAATGTTTCTATATAAACTGATGGACTTGGATAACTTTACCATTGAAGAAACCTATCAATTTTGAAAGTGAAAAAGTTTTTTATAAGTCTCAAATTTTTTAACGAATGGCTGAGATATTTTAGTATATTATTCCCTGTATATTTAACTTCCCAAAATGACATAAGCGGAAAAATCGAATTTTTGACTTGGATGAGTTTTCCTGATGACACCGCCCTCCAGACACAGGGTTCACAATTCGAACCCTGGCGGTCTGAGGCCAAGCACGCTACCTCTTGTTCACGGAGGCTCGCCACAATATTTAATCTTGACGAGTCAGCGGGGAAGAAATATTTTGTTTCTTTTAAACTTGAAGGCCAGACTGGGGTTCGAGCCCGCGATCTTCGAGAAAAACTGCTGTCCAACAGCTGGTTGAGTCCCCGGCCACTATATATCCCTCATCTCTATCTCAATTGCAGGCGAGCGTTCTCAATACATGAGACAACGGAGATAAACTGTTATTATTCATGGAATGCTCCTATCCCAGTAAACACAAAATATTTGTATAACATTTTATACAACGTCGCCCCAACGTCTTCGACGTTGGTCCGACGTTGTATAAATGTTATACAAATGTTTTGTGAATGCTTCTATGCTTACAGGACGACGTTTACCGCGTATCAGCTGGAGGAGATGGAGAAGGCGTTTGAGAGGGCCCCCTACCCTGACGTGTTTGCCAGAGAGGAGCTCGCCCTGAGGATAGGCCTCAGCGAAAGCCGCGTCCAGGTGAGAAATACTGCTCTACAAAACCAAAATGCTGTGTGGCATACTCACATTCAATGCCAGCTTTACATAGAAGAAAACGGCGGCAGAACAACTTAAAATACGCTTTACGTTTTCAGTTAATATTAATTTTGTTGTGACATTCAGTTTTTCTGCCGGGCTACACCGAATGGCTTGCATTAAAAGTGCTTTAAAATGTGTTAATTATTTTTCATTGTTAAAATATAATTGAAGTATTTCAACAATAGAAGCTAAAAATGAGTGACTGTTGATGCACCTGACAAAGTTTGAATTTGACTGAACACAAGGTGGTGGGCTTAATAACAGGGTATGATATGGAAACAGCCTTTTTATTTCTAAATTGTTATTCCAATGCAGAGGCATATGGCATAAAATAGTATTTGTTTAACTTTTATGATACATATCTGCAAAATCTGATTATGTGTTTAATTATACCAACTAGGTTTGGTTCCAAAATCGACGAGCAAAGTGGAGGAAAAAGGAGACGCCACGAAAACCGGGTTCCGTGACGTCACACGGTAGGAATCCAATTTATAATCTAGTTTACTCTTGTATCATAACGGCGCATTATTCGCGTGGAGTCATATGTCACAAAGTATAATTCTCATCCACACAGGGCTGTACATCGCTGCTGTGATCCACTCTTCAGATGAACAAGTGCATTGAATTTTAATGTAGAACGTTTATGGTCACTGCTTTTTTTGGAGTCAAACATTTTGAAATCGTACTTTTCTATTTTTTTTTCAAAAAAATCATATTTTTATCTTTCTGCTGCCTCATTTTATTTGTCAAAATCTATCACTTCAGATAAATTATATGAGTTGCTTGTCCCCTCTTATTCGCTGGGACATCGTTGCGTTTCGGTTATTTGTTCTTGAGAAAGGCACTTATCCCTAACGTACTTCACTTCACTGAGGTGTAACTTAGTACCTTGTATGACAGATGTGGCAATGTCGTTAATTTACCTATTAGTTAGTGCTGAAACAGGGTATTTTGGGTAGCGATATCCTAGTAAACACGAGACGTTAAACTAAATATGGTTTAATTATGTGCCAGAGTCGAAGACGGTGGCCCAGCCTCAAGCCATTATTGGCTTGACTTTTCGTACTTTTTTTCGATGAGATTAAAAACTGTTTACCTTAACAATTTATACACATACACCATATACATACCTCTTGTACAATATGAGCTGTTTTCATGGTTTTAGACAAAATTTATCATAATAATTAAGTCGGCCTACTGTAGAAATGATAACAGTCATAATTATTTTCTTAACCGTTGTCTTACTGAACAGCTGAAAAGTTTATTTCTATTTTCCTTCATTTGAAAAATGACGAAATATGTTTATTTGTGAAAAATAAACATATTGCAAGGGTTAAAGCTATATATTTGCGTATTTTTTTTGAATCCAATATCACTCATCAAGCTATAATTGGATAATCATAACGTTTGGAGCTGGATGGGTTGTGAACAACATTTAATTTACAATGTTTTACACCTAAAATATAGCCAAACATGAATAATAATTTGAATACATTCCTTCCAAAAATCATTTTTTTATGCTAGTCTAGCTGACGTATTTTTATCCCATGATTGATTGTAATTTTCACTTCATTGTCTGTTATTTTGAATATATATAGGCAAATGCAAATTTAAAATAAAACTACGCAAACAACTAGTTTTAATATATGTCTGCAATGTTATTGTTACAGGTCTGTCTCTACTGGGACACCCACAAGGCATCTCTATGTGCTCTTTACAGGGGATGTCACCAGGTGGTGCTCAAACCCTAGGTTTGGCAGGGTACGGGTGCGGGGCGATTGATCGCTGGCCCCTGTCACTACCCCACTATGACCCCCGGTCATTTGGTACCCCTGGTGTGTACCCAGGCCTTCCCCAGTACGTACACACAATGCCCGTACAATGCGCTGGGTACCCTCTCCAACACAACATGACCCCCATCACCTCTCACTGCGCAACCGCAGCAATGGCGGACCCTTTCTCGCTGATCAACATGACGTCACCCGGCTGTTTGCCAATCAGAGGCCTCCATCCTGGACATCCGGCGGATATTCGAGGGGGTGCCATTTCAAACGAAATCACAGCTCATGGACCTGAGCACAGTTCTGGCCTACGCAATGATTCAACATTGATTAAGGTAACAGAAGTCAGCTCATTGGAGAGGCTTGGAACTGAACCAATCAGCGACAACGTTGTTTCTGGAGGCGCGTTGGACATGTCAGTTAGCACACGATTGGTTGATGAGGTTAAGAGTAAGAGCACAGAAGAAGGGTTTCCAAGTCCCACTCTTCAGTTGAAGGTAGAAGAAGATGATGCTTATAGACGGCTATTGGCAGAAAGACATAGGACTTTAGCATTATAAAATTGGATCAATGAGATCACACCTGATATCTGCTCAAAATGTAGAATTATTATTGATTTGCAATTTCCTATGTTTCTTATCTTAAATCTTTTCATTATTTCGAAGCTCAGACACAACCCTCGTTTTTTTCTAATGCTCTAAATAGTTTCAGAGAAACGAAGAAATGACGATGTCACAAAATGTTTGTGCCAAAAATGCACCAGATGGTATATAGACCAACTCTTTAGCGTTAACGGGAGCATTAAATTGGTAATACTATGTTCTCACAAAATGAATCGAAACGATATTTAGATATTTAGATTTAGATGTTGTGTGTATTTAGAATGATTTTCGCATAGTTTAAACAAACAAACAAACAAACAAACAAACAAACAAACAAACAAACAAACAAACAAACAAACAAACAAACAAACAAACAAACAAACAAACAAACAAACAAACAAACAAACAAACAAACAAAAACAAACAAACAAACAAACAAACAAACAAACAAACAAACAAACAAACAAACAAACAAACAAACAAACAAACAAACAAACAAACAAACAAACAAACAAACAAACAAACAAACAAACAAACAAACAAACGAGGAGCACTTCGAGAGTGACGGTGCGAAGCATAGGAAAAAAATGATCAGTTTGGCTGGACATATCGTCAATTTGGTATTGAAGGCCCTATCTGCCACTTTGCAAAGTGGCAGTTACGATTGTTTGATACTAAGGAGGCGATATTGTATATGAATGTATATTAAATAACAGGGGAAAAAAAACACTGACTTTCATTTTATTCGATACGAGTGATAATTGTTTTTCCACACATGAAATTAGGCCGAAATAATATGACTTCGCACTTAACTGTCGATATATCGTCACTTTGTTGTTAATAGGTTAGGTGCTACCGTTTGATACCAAGGTGGCAGTATGTGGCTGATCATAGCATGACGTTCTCAGCGTTGTGCATCACTGTACATCTCAGCAATCATGAAGCTTTGATTTAATGCCAATGTGGCATTAGTTCACCGTCTGTCACGCTGGCGCAACATAAATCAAAATTGGGTTAACATGTTTGGCCAGGGATTGAGCCAACAATTTACAACATAAATGATTGTCTTAGCACAGCAAAGGCACTGGTATAACTTTGGCTCAACTCATGGTCAACATTTCACATGTGAGAAATCATCCCAGAAAACATATATAATGTAGGTTTATCGTTGGACAACAATCTGTGACGCTGGCCCAACATTTAAACAACATATAGGTCAATGTCTTGTGTTTACTGGGGAATTTAAACAGATCTGATGCTCGTTTCACCAAGGAAAATAGAATCTGATTCTATTTTCCCTGATTTCACTGACAAAATATAATCTTAACTTTCAGTCATCTATCATTTAAAAAAGTAGTATGATCTTAAGTTTTTTTAAATTATATATTGATTGAAATATGTTCTTATTAGTAAAACGAGCCATAGGTCAATGATGGCCTAATTATTCACTAATACTGTATGATTACTCGAGAACTGATAATGGTAAATGCTTCAGTGCTATTAGTTGCTGCTTGAAAGGTATTGACAACAATTATTGTGTCATTCTTTATCTTTACAAAGTCTTCCATAATGACACATTATCGCACTTGCACAGTATTATTATCATAATGCACAATACGTTGTGTAGTATTTTTGTTCACAAGCTCTATGTTGATTGATCACCTTTGACTGATGTAGCGTTGCACTATTATGGGGATATATTTTTGTATTTCACTGTGTATTGTCACGTTTGCACAATCACTTTTTTTCTGTTATATTCTGGTTATATAGATATCAGGTTATACATGTTTTTTTATTTGATAAATGTTAGGCTAGTTTGTAGAAAATTGTATTTAGTCAATAGAACATTGAATATTGGAATATTTAAAATTTGTACAATAGGCCAAAATAGCAGCTGAATGATGGACTGCGATTTGCAGATGTCCACTGGGCCCTTTTAATTGGCCAGTGGTAAACTATTATATATCTTTTATGCCATACTCGGACTGATAATAATTTGAATGTTGATATATATATTCGGTGTTGTCTAATGTTCGGAGGCTTTCCCAGGGAAAAAGATACGTTGGCCCAATGCTGGGTCGATGTTGGGCGACCGTCTACGACGCTGGCCCAACATTGAACCAGCTTTAAATCAAAGTCATGTATTTGCTGGGTTATATCGATAATGTGCCGCCACACGACATGCACAAAAATGTTCACATGTGCCAAATTGTACAGACGCTTGCAGAGGGTAAGACGTTCCGAGCTGCTAGTCATAACAACTAACCCAACAAACACGAGGTAATACCCCACTGTTGTTTTAATGTTGGCCCGCCGTCTTTGAAGTTAGCCCAACAATAAAACAACAATGTGTCATGTGAATTTCGTTTCGTTTGACCTTTTAAGCGTTATGGACGACTATTGTCGTGTTCAAGCCCTTTATTATCACACCGAAAAACATATTTTGAATGCGTAATTTATAATGTAAAAGTTGAAAAAAATTGACCTCAAATTTGACAACTATCTGAGTAATTTTCACTCACTTGAAGCTGTGGATCGCGTGAGCGAGACACAGCTTCAAGTGAGTGGAAAAATAAACTGAAAAACTGAGTAATCAAAGGGTTAATGATTAGTGGCTCAAAACGACTTAATCCTTTAAATTAGCTTAATATTGACCTGCTATGCAATGACCTGCTATTCTACTTTTTCTCTTACCGGGATGTATTATATATTTTTTATATCCACATATGTGTACCATGAAACAAGGGCTACATTCTAGTTACCCCCTCAATTGTATTGCTAAAGCTTTGAATATTAGGAATCCAGCAAAACCTAACTTTAGGTTTCATAACGTAATTATATTACTATTGTTAGCACCTATGTCATATTAGTGACTTTTAGCACTGATTTCTTTAGTATATCCTGGGCGTGTAGGTGTGGACTGGTTTTGATTTAGAACAACAAAACTTAGCAAAAAATAATATTAAATCTCGGGACAACGTCTCGTCTGCTGGGCGGAATATTAGTTTGATAACTTTAAAAATCCTATGTGAAATTATGTACATTATTATTCGAATATACGTAAATTGAGTTTCTGAGTCATAATTAACCGCATGCATGCAAGTTGGGTTTTCTGAAACTGCAGGGGGTAACTGGAAAATGGAGTATATCTAGCATAACCTACCCTTGATGTACTTTGAAAATATCAGGGTAACCTACAGTGTTATTCCATACATATCTCTGTTATGGATTAAAACTGCTATGCAAAGTCAAAATGCGGTATCCTCTTACTTTTCAAGTAAGCAGATACGGTATTTTGATTTTTCGGAGCAGAAAACTGTTATGCAATGATTTGATAAGTAAGACGACTCTGGGTAAACTGTCCATGTTTCATTTCTTGATTTGTATGTATCGGTGCTGTTCAGAAAATGCTGCTATTTTTCTATGTTTGATTTCATGGTGCTATTAGTGTCTTACCATTACATGCAAATGCCTTGATCGGTTCAACTTTGTAATTGTATACTATTTTTTCTTAAGCTACACGCATGCGGTCCAAACTGAGTTATGTATAGGGTTATCGAAGTTTTTGAGCGAAGGGGTGAGCTGGGGCCTATACGTCGAAGTTATCTGTAGCCGATCAAAGATCAAATCTGCTGACCACGTGGGGGACTCACCCAACCCCCACCAGTTATTCAGCTCTGATGACGTAACAGGTTCACTTTGACATATGGATCAGTTGAACTTGAAACATATTCAAGTGTTTGACAATTTTTATTCAGTTGAATCTCGCATTGTTGACGGATTGAAATGAATGGAAAATACAAATGTATTTCAAAATTTATAATTTATTTTATTTTTATAAAAAAATGTATAGTTTACAACTGCTTTTTTCAACAGTTGATAAATTTTTACTCCGTTCAAAAGCTTCTTAACCCTTTCACCGCTAATCACGACTATACTCGTTTTTTTTACCTTGTTAAATCACGGTTATTAACCCTTTAAGCCCTCACGATGCATTAAAGCATCATACTACATCCCTAAAAATAGACTGAATTTCCTACAACAAAGGGTTTTAGAACGAAAATTAACATGAAACTGCTTGACCAATACGTGGTAATTTTCTTTAATTTTTAAACCACATCAAATAATCTTCATCCACTACAAGTCGAGAATTGCGAAAGCAATTCGCGGCTTGTAGTGGATGAAGATGACAATGGTAAATTCAGGACTGAAAGGGTTAAGAATGACATCTGTGTTCAGACATAAAGATTTGCATATGTTTGGTCTGAAATTAAACAAATGTGTGTGATTTTCACCCACTTGAAGTTGTGGATCGCGGTAGCGAGATACAACTTCAATTTGGTGAAAACTTAACTGATATCACTTCGCGGGTAAAGGGTTAAAGCGTTACTCATATCGAAGGTTCAAGTGAATATTATTTTTGATTGACGATAACAATGCTAAAGCTGAATCCGAAATATGATAATGTATGATGTATTTTCAATTTTATTGTCTAAAATTGATTTAATATTGCATGTATTTTTTTAGAATATTTTATTTTTTAGCAATATGCCCTACAATATGGCATGCATGAAATTGTATTTGATTGTCTAGTGGCGAGAGCTCATCGTAATCTACTATGGATGGGATTATTAGAAACACTGCTCTGCAAAGCATATTTTTGGCTTTGCGCGACAATACATTAATGGGGTGATAGGTGAGCAACAAATTTTAAAAATCATGATGACAGTCCTGCATAATGATTATAAATACGTATGTTTCTTCCTTCAATTAAATGTCCTCTCTGAAATTTCGAAACACAGATATGAATGTCTAATCTTTTTAATGCTTAAAATATTGCCTATACAATGCGCCTTCTTCTGCTTTTGTCTTCGATCTTCAGAGAAAATTATATCATATAGAATTTGATTTTAGCTAAATATATTAATAAAATAAAATGAGGCGACTATAGTTTTATAATAAATGATTTGATAGAAAAAATTGTTTTATGAAGACGAAATTGTGATTTTGCCCTTGGAAAGCATTTGTAAGTTTCAACGTTATTGTAGGCCTTTGTTTTTTTATCTGTACTTTTTCCAATTTTATATTTTGCATTAGTTTCATTTTTGCCTTATTTTTATACTTCCTTACGTTTGTGTTATTTTTTATTTTATTTTATTATTGTAATGGCTTGGTTTATTGTTGTTTTTAGATTAGTTTATTCTTTTATTAGTTTAATTTTTAGATTGGTTTATTAGTTTATTAGTTTGATTTTACTTGTATTTTTCGACTAGTTTTCTTCTTTTATTATTTTCGGTGTTTTATTTTTTATTTTTAGATTGGTTTATTAGTTTGATTTTACTTGTATTTTTAGACTAGTTTTCTTCTTTTATTATTTTCGATGTTTTATTTTTTATTTGGTGTGGTAACTAAAAATGAATCGAATAAGAAAAGGTGACCTGGGACAAAAGACGCATTTATTTTATAATAACGGTAATGGTATTGTCATTCAAATTATTATTTTGACCAGTATTATGATGATTACTACGGTCTGAAGCAGTCAGACTACTCAAACGAATCCTAATTATAAGTCTGATTGGGTACGAGTGGGATAGTAAGACAGTGTCTATCCCTTACATATAACTCATTCAATCTACTATTATAGCACTGCTATGCAAATCCAAAAAAAATAGTTTCTGCTTATTTGTAAAGTAAGCAGATACTGCCCTTTGGATTTGCACGACAGAGTAGGGAGCTTACCGCCACAAGTTATCATGTATCTGTTTTCAAAATTATTAAATCGCCAGCGTTTTTATTCTGCTTTTATATCGTACACACAGAATTGTCCCAGGTCACGCCAAAAACAAATAAACCCAAACACTCGTAGCCTACTTCCTCGTGGTGAAACACCGGAGGTGCTACATTGTATATAGTGTATATAAACCATCTTCCCTACAGCAATGCTAGGCTTTGCGAGGTCGCGAAGCCTAGCATTGCTGTAGGGAAGATGCAATAAACGCAAAGTGAACATATGCCTAGATGATATGTGATGTCACAATAGGTTGGGGAGACGTGAGCTCGACGTCAAAGACGTCGGGCTGACGTTACCCCAACGTATAATATTGGTCTGACCATCATCAGCGTATGACTGTAAATTCGGGCTATGTTCACCTTGCCTTAGCATAGTCCCGTTAGGAGTAGAAACGCACTTTGCCCATACGTGTCACAAACATGAATTCACTCAGCTCATCATTGCTGGCTGTCTCAGCAAACTGTTTATTTTACATCGGTTCTTTTAACTACACTATCAGTATACCCTAGCTTTATCCCATTGATCACACGACGTTGTTGCGACGTTGAATCAACGTCATTGACGTTGATTCAACGTCGCAACACCGTCGTGTTCCCAGTGGGTTGTGGGGTAGATGCGGTTCACAATAAGGAATTGAACAAAAAGTTTTTCACTTTCTTCTGGTGTTTTCACCTATAAAACATGCGATCATTTTTGGTGGTGTATTAAATACTAGTAGGACCCACCAGGTGCGTGTTACTTGAACTCTATGACATTATTATGATTATGTAGCAACAAATAATCTGTGTCAACAAATAGAACAATTGCATAGATTTGCATATTTGTAATCAATGCTTCGTGAATATAATAAAACTACTTGATGGTGCAGATGTTTTTCTTAGTTTTATTCTAGTTGACATCTAGCATCGCACATCTTGTCGAAAACGTTATCAGTATGATATTGACTTTATATGCCATAGGCCAAAGACCATTATAAATTCATTATTACAATGATTTTTAATTCGTTCAGCGCTGTGATCATATCTGACGTCGATACGTCCCCTAAGTATTAACCCCTTAACCGCCAAATGACTAAATTGAAATTTTCACCCACTTGAAGTTGTGTCTCGCTGACGCGATTCACAACTTCAAATGAGTTAAAATTATTCAGATTTTACAAAATGAGGGTCAACTCTTTTCAAATATTACTAATTCATGTCACATCTTATCTTTAACATGTTGAAAAGGTAGTACTGAATGTGGTAGTAAAAATTAAAAAAAAAAATATTCGGCACCGGCGGTTAAAGGGTTAAAGAGTTGAATATGCCACCTGTTTGTGGCCAATACAACGAGATGACGAAGAGTCGTTTCTTGCGCTGAGAGAGTTAAACACAAACTGATTTACACAATCCTGTTTTACGAAATTTGAAAATTTTCAGATCTCTGCCGATTTCTCCAATTGAAATAAAAAAGTTTGTCTATTTTTCAGTAGCGCAGAGGTAATTTCCTTTCCTACTTCCCTTCCATTTCGGTACGTCAGCTCCCGAAATAACTCAGGGGGGGGGGGGGTGTTGCAGGGGGTGGCACCCTCACTACGGTAGTGCTCAATTGTGCACAGTTGCTACAGCATTGTTAACAATAAGTGATGATGTATACATACTTCCATAGGGGCCTATATAGTCACTTTTTATTTTATTTTATTAGCTGATTCAAAATCACTGTGATTTGGAATGAAATGAAGGTTTAAACATCAAGATTAAATTTGCAAATATTCGGTCCCAAATTAAACAAGTACAATGTATGAGGGATTTTCACCCACTTGGAAGTTGTGGGGCAAGTGAGTGATAATTAAAAAAGATACCTTAGCAGGAAAATATCTAAATGTAATCACATACGAAGTACTCAGACTGAAATAGAATTGCCACGGCCGTTTCAGTATTGTCAGAACGCGACCAAAGCATGACTTTCCATTTAAAAAGTAGGCGTAACTGTCGCCCCTTTGCATTTGATAATAAATCCAGGCCTATAGGTTGAAAAGTTTCTGTAAGATTTCCTCAAGTGTTTTGCAGTCCAACACTCACACAGATTTTCTCCGGAACTTGTTGCCACGAGTTGTGGGGAAGACGGGCGATGCAACGATGGCTTTCCAGGGGTGGTCTGCATCTATCCGCGAGACGGGTGGAAACAGCATAGGTAGGTGGCAAGTCCGAGACCGAATTGCTGGCCACAACAAATCCAACAGCAGCTTGGAACCCTCGCGTGATAAATGTAACCCGTCACAAAACATGAGGCGCTGACTCTGTAAATTGAAGGTATATTTGTATCAGAATAACAGATACATCCACAAAGATTTAATTACAATATTGTCAGAAACAGTGATGTAGTCGGAATAAACAAATTATGCCTAGACCTTGTAAGCCCTCTAATTGCGCGCCAATAATAGTATGCATTGCAGTATCCGTATAGTCGTATCAGTATAGTAGCAATAGGCCTTAGACATATGTTAGCATGGTTAGTAGTGACAGTAGCAGCACTTAGCAATCTGCAAAGCCAAAAGGCAGTATCTGCTTACTTTAGAGTGATCAGATACTCCGATGAGTATATTATGTTCATATAATTTTTTAATAATTCCATAGAAAATAACTTAATTTGACTATTATTTAATCATGTTCATAGGGAAATATAGTTACCGTCTGTTTGTTAATGGCTCTGAAAAGATCTAAAAATTCAACATTGCGTTTTCTAGCCACCGACTTGCACATACGTGAATATTTGTCTGTACTTTGATTACAATGTCCAACATTCCAATCTGAAAAAGTAATAATCAATAATCATGTTAATAGATGATTATTTCATTACATTCTTATCAGTGCTACTATGGTTACGGATATGAATTTTGAATAAAATGTCATGAAATGTAGGCCCAACTGTTGGTTCAGTAACGCTGATATTTCATAGCTCTCACCAACACAAATTTATCGAACAAAACTTTCATTCACCATTTTACCATATACATGTACCACTTAGCTTATCATGCCAATTATTTATTTAAATTTTCAACCATTTGAGGTTGTGTCTCGCTACCGCGATCCACAACCTCAAGTGGTTGAAAATTACTCATATTTGTTTAATTTGAGACCAAACATGTGAAAATGTTGATTGTTTAACAGTCATTTCATTCCCAATAACAGTGGTTTAATCGGCTAATAAAACGGATTGAAAACGACTATTGTCGTGATCTGCAGCATAAGGGTTAACTAAAATAAATTACTTTGGTCAATATATCATTGACATAGGGAATTAATATTACATTATGAAATCAAAGCTCAAATACTTGTTAACCTTTTCCAATGCCTGGTTCTGTGTACATGTCTTTGTGGATTCCTTGTGGACCAACCATGATCACTCTCTCATTCGGCACACCAACAGACTGAAGTGAAGTAATAGGTGGAAATGGCGTACCAGTTAGGCGATTAAGAAAAATCCTTTAAATCAGAGAAGTGTATTTTATTTGCTCACAGACGTGTTTAGCACATTTGTTACATGTAGCTAGGTGTATATAGATTTAATGTTCTGAAATGTAGAATAATTACGCAAGTAGAACAAGCTGTCGAGCGTTTCATGATGCTGATGAACGCACCTACGTTAAAATCACATATTTACATTGTGCATAACTTAACATTTTTGAAAATAATTATAATAAAACGTGGTAAGACCAAAAAAATGTTTCCCTTAGTAGGCCTATATATTTTATTTCCACAGCTATCCTACAAAGGAGTGAATTCGCATATAGCATAATAATTTTCTTTTGATACACCTGAAATTATTTTTATCTACTTTGTGTTATGTCCCTATTTTTCTAAACAATTCTTGAAAATGTTTTTTTTTATAGTTCATCCACTTTTGTTTCAATGAACGATATACTCCAGTTTGGAGTTGAATTACAACGGTAAAGGTAATCAACCTGAAAAAAACCCCTCTAGTTTGACAAATTAAACAGCAAAGTTTGCATTAGCACTGATTGTTACGTCAATTAAGAATACATGGAAATAGTACGAAGGATAGAAATTATTCAGATAACGGATATATATTGCAGCCGAAATGTGGAAAATAACAAATTGTATAACTAAAGCGAACCTAACTAATTATATATAGGTAGCCAAACCTGTAGATAATCCACCATATTCTCTAAATTTTCCTGAAACTCATCCAGCGGTACGTGGCTGTCACAATTCTGATCTCTAGAATCGTTAGATCCGAGAAAGATGACGAAAGCCACAATCCCCTTGGTGTCAGAAGAAGACGGAAACAGCTGAGGCAGCACCAGTCGACAAAATCGGGTGTTGTAACCGTCGAAACCCCTGGCCAGAACGTCACATCTTCTGAAAAAATGAATGAGGCAGCAAGTTAAGACTGTTAGAAGTTGTCTTGTATCACACTTAGACCCCTAATAGCTATGCAGACGATCAACTTGTGGGCTTAAAATTTACTCGTGGGCACATAATATAACTACCGTTAGCTGTTAGATAGTGTACGTGTGAGTTTGCTTCTGCTCATACTGTAATACTGTTAAATTACCATAGAACTAAGCTTATATAAGACTCGTTACATTTTGATAATAAATAATATTTAGTAGAGTGGAAAAATGAAAAATATAGTTCAATGTGCAATGCTATAGTGTGGCATTTAAAATATATATATTATGTAATGTTATATATATAGATAAGTGAGTGAAAATTATTCAGATTTGACAAAATGGAGGTCAACTCTTTTCAAATCTTGCTGGTTTATGTAACATTTTATCTTTAACATGTTTAAAAGGTGGTATTTAATATGCTAATAAAAATGAAAACCCGAATATATGCGGCACCGGCGGTTAAAGGGTTAAATGACGTGTGTATGTTATTAACACTAATAAATATCATTGCATAGCCTATATCATACCTTGTCAACTTGTTGGCCAAAATTGCACCCCAGCCTCCGGTGTAGGAAAAACATAGCTGAAATCCGAGAAGGAACTGAATTATAACATTTATATGACACGTCATTTACGTGATAATCACTTGGTAAAAACACTGCCCACTAAGTTTACAAGGGGTGTTGACCGAATGTTGTATTAATGCTGGACCGACGTCGAGGACGGTTGGGACAACATTAATAAAACAATGGGTCTAGAGTTAGTCTTTACTTTTCAAACCTCCATGGTGCACCAATTAAAGCATCACTTTAAATTGCCGAAGAATGACTTAATTTCCAACACCTCTAGCTGTTTTAGAACACGAACATTTTCATGAAACGACATGTGTTAATAATAACAATACGTTCTTTTTATTTGTCACTCACTTCAAGTCATCTTCATCAACTATTACGTACAAGTCGAGAATTGTGACAGCGATTCGCGCCTTGTAGGCCTGGTGGATGACGCATACAGTGGTAAATTCAGGCTTGAAAGGCTTAAAGCGGCAAATTATTGTTAAATCTGTTGTTGTGTTGTGTTTGCGATGTACAATCTGTAAATGAGGTCAAATATATTACATGTACTGATTCTCACTGGAAAAGTTTCACGGAAATTTTCGTTCAAAACGCCCTAGATTTTAGGAAAAAAAGCAATTTTTCAGAAGTGCAAAATGATGGTTTGGTGCATCATGAGGGTTGAAAAGGTTAAACTCCAATAATGCATCATTTTGCATATCTGAAGAGTTACCTAATTTCCTAAATCCCAGGGGTGTCAGAATGAAAATATTCATAGAACTGTTATTATGATAACGATATTTTTTTCACCCCTCCCCCCACCACTTCAAGTCATGTCCATCCACTACAAGTCGAGAATCGCGACAAAATTGTCAACTCTTGATCGAGAGGGTTATCAAAGACCATGTACAATAAGATGGTCGACTTACGGATTTAACCATACAAATGCGTGTAATACATTGTGCAGTGCTGTCCCTTTTTAACAGGAGTTGGAACTACGCTTTAGCAAGTGTATCATCATAAAAAACAAGTGATAATTTCACCACTTTAGCCTCCAAATAAAAAATAATGTTTTTCTAGGTTTGACAATATCTCTGCAATATTTATTTTTGGAACGAAAATAACTGCTAATATAGCAGAAAAGTCATGTTATATTATTGTACAATATTACAGATTAAAATGTCTTCATTTAAATAACAGAAGAGCTGTGGAAAAAAAGTACACAAATATGTGGGCACAGAACGGGAGGTATGTCGTCAAGCATAGAGACCACAAAGGAGATCGGGGCAAAACATTTGTAACAACCATAACTTGGCAGACGTGTCTTTTGATTTAAACTTTTATTATTTAAAAAAATATATTTAGAACACAAAAGCAATATTATAAAATTATAATTTGTAAGCCTTCTCTCTCGGACCCCTGCCATAAATGTCACTTAGGACTGGAGCGTTAGCAGCAAACTGATATCTTGACAACAAAACACGTTCATTTTTATGACATAATTTATTTATAGTTGAATTTTAATAATTTTATATTTCTCCTGTCTTTACTGGTGTGGAACAAAAGCCCCACACCTTGAATATTTAAATATACAGATATGTATGCAATTTATTATTGGCAGCAAAATTACTTTTCATTGATCACATGCAGATTGCGACACTTTGCGACTAGGATATTCACTGATATATATACACAAGAATATTCTCCTCCTCTAATACCCGTTTTGGCGTGAATGATTTCAGCATTGAATAAGCTAATTCTGTGACAGAATCGCTCAGATCAGGTGAATCAGCAGTAACAGTAACATGCTTTATATCAACAAAATATTTCTGTTCAGGACTGTATTCCGAATGATAAACATAACAAATGATCCGTGTCATTAGACTATAATATATAGTAATATTATTTATATAGTATATATATTATTTCCTTTGCCCTTATCTTGGTTTTCTTTGCCCGTATCTACCCTTGCACACATGTCACCTGCCAGCAGATACAAGAAGATGAACCAATGATGGGGTAATGCTGGATCGGCATTACAAACCTTGGACCAGCATTACACTATAAATGAGGGGCGTCACCTGTTGTTTGTAAACAATGAATATGCATACTTGTTTATACTGGCGCATCAACCCCTGAGGTATCAACAGGAAGAAGACAATTAAAAAGTATTGATAACTAACCAACAAATTATAGGATAAAAAATAGAAGTAAACATCCGTCAATACTTATTTTTCTGATTTTAATGATGTAAAGTATGTATTGTTTTTAATAGGATCAATCTCATAATTACTCGTCGTAATATGATAAAATCATACTTGATAGATGGCAAAAGCATTAGTTCCAACTCCCAATACGGGGGGACAGCACTGAGAGCGATTTCACGTTTTGGGGAGAGCTGACTATCTTATTGTACATGGTCTTTGGGGTTATGTCTTCTGTCAGAAATTGTAGTTCACTCAGATATGCGGGCTGACGGTGCCCACTGGGCACACGACGTTGTTGCGAAGTTGAATCAACGAGAAAGACTTTGATTCTACGTCGGAACAACTTTGTGTGCCCAAAGATCCGAATATGCATGAGCTCGCTATATTATATACAGGCCTACCTGTGTTGTCGAACCGCCAAACAAAACAACTCTTGGGAAATTCAGCGCCTCTGCCATAGTTTATCATATGCCTTCCTGGACTGGACATTCACAATTTCCAAAACAAAATATCCCACAATAAGTCTCCGACCAATCTGTTTTACAATAATTGTGATAACTCCCCTTTTTGTAGGGGTTAACAGATTTTGAATATACGTTACAATATCGCTTTATTTTAGATCACATGTGCTGTCCAATCCAGTTAAGAAGCAAAGGAAAATAATTATTGGTGAAGTACATACAGCTCATCGCTTGACTAACTTGAACCACATAAATACGGGTCTGCTTTTCTAGGCCCCAGGACTAGAACAGTATATTAACGTATAATGACGTACAATAACACTCTCAATCATAGGCACCCCCTCTCCACAACCACCCCTCTCCCACTACAATATGGTAGTGGGGGAGGGGTGGTTGTGGAAAGGGGGTGCCTATGGCTCAACACAGGTTAATTTTTACTTGGGTGGTCTTTGCGACAGCGGTATTTTAAATCTTAGCGAGGGTCTCCTAGCCATATGTGATTTGGTAAAATAAACGCGTTCTGTCTGTGTGTCTGTCTGTTTGTCTGTCTGTCTGTCTGTGGGCCTATGTCATATAGCTCCACGCAGCTACCTGTAACGTTACATATTAAGGGACAAAAAATTAGTTCATGCCCACATTATTTATACATACTTTTAGTCATGGTTATAGAGAGGAAAGCTGTCAGGTGTATCAACGTGATCATGCGTCAATGAACCCTAACCCTTTAACCGCCGGTGCCGCATAATTATGTTCGGGTTTTCATTTTTTATTAGCACATTAAGTAGGCTACCACATTTTACATATGTCAAAGATAAAATGTGAACAGGAAGATTTAAAAAGAGTTGACCTCCGTTTTGTCAAATCTGAATAATTTTCACTCATTTGAAGCTGTGGATCGCGTCAGCGAGACACAACTTCAAGTAGGTTAAAGGGTTAAAGCAGCTGGGTCATTATTTTTCATAGAACCAAAATATATAGCCTACATTGGGTGGACCCCACTCCTGTGGATGTTGACCATGCTGCGCATGCGTGCCAGTGCAGTGTGCGCCTACAATGTTTACTCAGCGAATGTTGACGACCCATCCACTTTAACTTAATTGAATGATAGATAAATTAAGCTCATACAAATTGCATTCAATTTCACTCACCAATTGTTGTAAACGCAACAGACAGAATTAGTTTATAATTTGTGACAATTCTGCGAAACTCAATGACCATGACCTCCTTTGTTTTCACCGAGCTGGCTAATACAATGAAGTATGAGTGAGGGGTATTATATAACCTTGTTTTCACTGATTGACGTCACTGCGTGTAACATAATTTTCTTGATTATGAAGACTAATATTAGGTTGTTCAATTGTAGGCGTAATGTTGTGTCATGCCTTTTAAATAATACCACCGACTTAGCCTACAGTTCTCCCTCGTACATATATTCATTGTTTTTTTTTTTAGACAGTTTTCTATTAATCAGTGAGTATATATATCCGTCAATATGAATACACCAGCATAAATATTCAGATGACTATACATGTATCTATATATAGTGTAAGAGGAAAGACACAAATCACCATTTCGTGCATATCCGTTCGACGATGGGCAAACATTAAATCAACATTGGTTCAACGTCTCGTGTTTGATGGGTTGTGGTTCAGTTCCCACATTTCAAGACACATTCACATTATCTACTAAAAGTTGTCTTAATTGCTACACAGCTCAATGCATCGTTGAACGGCACCAGAAGGAACACGCAGCCTATTGTGATTTATTTTATTTCAAGTGACAAAACAATTACCACGACAAGCCGAGGATCCAAACAGATTACTCCTCGTGTAATGCTTGGGTTGTGTATTCTGCTCTACAAAGTGAGAATATACCACCTATTGGATTTGCTTACTTGTAATTCAAGTAATCAAATACTGATTTTTGTCCTTGCCGCAGTATAGGTGTCTCATATCCATGATGACACTAGCTGAACGTCGATCTACCGATCCCAAAATACGTTAAAACCGTGTTTTCTCTAATAAAATCAAGTCTGCGAAGAGTAACCAAGGGGCATTTCAATTTAAAATCTACTCCACTGTAAAAGCAGGATACCACATGCCAAAAAGCTTAAAGAGCATATGTCGAGGGACAGGTTATCTAGTTATATAATACAATAACGTTTTTGAGGATGTTCAGTGCACATTTCATGTCTACGGCCATGATAAAACACAGCCTCTCTTTTATATTTAAATTCTTTTTAAATTTGATGTTTTTTATATTAAACTGTTAAAGTAATTTTGATAATTAAATAATAATTCTCCGATTTCCATAATATAGCTGGGGACATATAGGAGATATAGGAATACCTGCGCCACGAAAGCTGAGAGCTACAATAAGTACGATTTCGTTGTACCAAATAATGACATAAACAGAATGTCCGACAGTGTTTTCTTACTCAATTACATTTTTATCCTGAGAAATAATCTAAAAACAGAGAAGCGTCCACCTTTGACGTAATTGACCGATTTAAAAGAACTTGGGGTCTAATTATATAGAGTTTTATTTGGTGAATCAAAGAAAAATATTTAAATGACCTTGCAAGGTCAATTTATAGCACAGAATCACGGTCAAACACAAAACGTACGATTTTTAACTGTTTTAGCTGTCATTTTCTGCAGGACAAACGTTTTAAAAATAATAAAATATCATATGTACATTTCATAGTGGTTATTGACTATATAACATATAAATGATCAAATAAACATAAATCCTAAATGGCCGACACTGACAATAAGCACAATATATTAGTCAGTCCTCTGTCACCTCTTCCTCAACTGACCTATTGAGATTTTCAAAAAACAGACAACAATGACTAGACATTTGCCAGTCCATTTTTATTCACTTATGTCTCTATATATGCCATAGTCATTTGTGTATCTAACTCACAATAATAGCTTTTTAATGTTTTTGCATAATTTTGCATCAACATTTTTTTAAATCCAATTTCATTGCATAGTTTTCAATCATCTGCATGTAAACTTTTATTATATTGTATATTGCAAGTCAATTATTAAAACATACTGTCATGATTTTACCATAATTATCTGCAAAGTATTGCATTTTAGACAAATAAATACAAAACCATAAAAAAGTGCAAATTTTATGATTGACCTTGACATAAAAATTCCCCATTGAAGGTGATCAAATAATATATATATCAGTTTATCATATCAAGTATTGTACGAAATGGCACAAAAGTCATACAAATCGGTCAAGTATGGATAGATGTAGACACTTTATCACACTGAACATCGCTACAAACACCAAAAAAGGGCGTGGCTCAAAAAATACCCCCCCCCCCGAACGAGTTGAGCTTAAGACTTGTTTTCGGTGTTATTAGAGACTTTATAGATAAAATTGGTTAAAAAACATTTGACTTTATAATAGTGAAAAGCAGTTCAAAATAGCTGGTCAAATTGTGACTTCTAGCCCCACCACGGGACTAAATGTCACAGATGAGGGGTAAAAAGTCACATCTGAAAAATATGTCAGTTTGACCACTATTATCCATAACATAACAGCACTCATCAAATCTATTTAGTGATTGATGGTAAGTGAAGTAAAATGCCGAAACACATAAAGATACGATATACTAGTTTTGTACTGATTTAAATATTAACTATTCATAAATATGTTTTTATTCAAAGAGTATAATTTATAAATTTAGTTCAAAGTTCTGCATCAAAAATAACAATTTTGATATATTTAAAAAAATCATGCCCTACATATGTCATTTAGATTTGTAAATATGGTTAAAATAATGATATTTTTGTCAAAACAAGGTCATAATATTAATATTCTGGAGGAGCCTTATTATTTGTGAGGAAGTGGGTACGTTATAAAATATTTTGCAATAGTTGTAATGCCTCTTGGGCTAGTCGTTGCAAGTGGGGTTAAAAGTCACACTGTAACTTTATACTGTGACTTTTAGCCCCAAGCCTGTGACTTCTTGCCCAATGGGGCCCTTTCAATATTAATTATTTTTTTGGGGTAGCATGCGTGATGTGATCTAATTTACATATTTGCGCCAATAGATATATAGGCCTATATATCACCAATGTATAGTGTCATAGAGAATAGTGAAAGATTGGGCTAAAGTGCCAAACTACCGTTTTTATAAAACCCAATTTCCCGATTTGGAAGGTCTAAAATCGGAAAAATCTTCTAACATTTGAACACATGATTGGAAGCTTTACAATTTTCCGTGAATAAATCACAGGTCAAGCGGGATAGGCCTATGCTACATCCCGGCAGTAGGCCCACATTCCCAATCAATATATAATTTGTTTTTGTATAGATCTATGTTGTAAAATGTGTCTAAAACGCACTCTCTGCATGCCCAAGACGCTCAACCACTAGGCCTACTTTCTCAGCAGCAAACACGTAGCCTTAATGCACATGTTTCTCAGTTTTAGAGTCCATAGATGATGTCATCCATCTTATTGTGTGTAAGCAACACGGTGCTGAAGATGAGACAACAATCATCTCAAAAGCAAATATGTAAAATGGTGTTCATTTTTATAACTTTTCAACTTTTTGCAGGTGTGACATGGTCGCCAAATATAAAAAAATCTTACAACGAGACATCGTCACAATAAAAAAAAAGATTTATTTTTGTATTAGCATAATAGCCATACATTCTTTGTTGCTGGGTATTGGATGTCTGACAAGCCGACTTGAACCAAAATTAATTTCTGGTCATACATTAGGCCATTAATATAGTACTACGGAAAAATTGTATAAACATGAAAACATAGCTGATCATGTATAGCGGCGTGTTGACTTAGCTCTGGTAGCCTACATGACACCTAACCTAACCTAACCATTCAAGGTGGACGTTTTCGGCAAGTTTCCCTAAAATTTTGTGACACAAGGAAATTCTAAAACACTGATGTTTGTGTTCATATAATTGCAGTGAACGGGAAGATTACGAATCTAGCTTTTTTGGTAATAATATAAAACAATAATAAAGCTACGGGTAGTTATTTTCTTCGGAACGATTGCCTAATTGACTGTACATATTAAACACTGTTAAAGGCCCATACCCAGGCTAAACTCATCGGTGATTTTATTTTGGCTTCTTAATATGACCATGTGATGTAAACAATCTGTGTGCTGTGCATTTACCAGTTAGGCTAGATATAGAGACGAAATTTCTGATTTCTTATTTTGGACAACCATGGCAAAAATAAAAAATACGGGAATTTCGTCTCTTTATTGACAAAGATAATCACTATGATACAAATGTCAGTGTGATGAAAATAACACGTATGGTACGCCTATCTGAACATTATTTGTAATAAAAATGTATAAATGTAACCTACATAGTTATGAATATATAACTATGTATACATTAGGCCTGTGTATACATTAGACAAAAACATATATAGATTTTGTGTAGATATGCCTACAATGAATATAACATATATATTCTCAAAATAATCACCTTACATTTCAGTGTGAACACTTTTAAGCACATCATATCATCATCATCATCATCATCATCATCATCATCATCATCATCATCATCATCATCATCATCATCATCATCATCATCATCATCATCATCATCATCATCATCATCATCATCATCATCATCATCATCATCATCATCATCATCATCATCATCATCATCATCGTCATCGTCATCGTCATCGTCATCGTCATCGTCATCGTCATCGTCATCACCCTTATTATTGAGTTATCCGCTACAGCAAGTCTATTTTGCCTCAATTGTAGGCATACTTATACTCGGTCTATCATTTCTAATCATGAAAAATAAAAAAAGGTCTGGGTGGAAATTGTATTTCCACACTGTAAACCTCTTCTCGCTGGATCCTGTTATTGTAGGCCGCCTGACATGTCTGACTTTTATAAACTATTTAAAGAATGTTGCTATCATTAAGTTTTTTTCAGATTTAGAAACAATTGTCTTAGGATATTTTAACTCTAATGCACTTAAGCTACAGAGTAACATGTTGTCGGCTGTAAAACACTTGATGTTTATATTTAATTGAGTAGGCTACAACTAATAAACACTCCTACCAGAATTACCCCCACAAGTGAATCTTGTCTAGACCTGATTTTTGTTTCCCATAAAGACAATATTTCTCAGTCTGGTGTTATAAATATAATACTCAGTGATCATTTTCTTACGTATTGTACACAAAAGTTTCAAAAGGGTTCTTTTAACACTCATAATTCCGTAAAAAATCGCTCCATGAAAAACTATTTGTCTGAAAATGATCTCATGGAGTTGAATAAAATAAAGTGGCGTCAAGTTACTGACATAGAAGATGTAAATAAGGTTTGGCCCTTATTAGGTTCCCAACAGAGTGGTCCCTATCAAGAAGGTACAGTTGAAACAGAGAAGGACATATTTTGGTACTAATCGATCAGAAATATCAAGCTTTTCATAATTGTCAAAAAAAAAAAATTGCTGATGATTTAAACATTTCTCTACATTGCGAAATAAAGTGCGATACTCTTTTCGAAAAAGCTACAAGACTTTTTTTAAATAACAAAATTAAAGATCATAAAAAATACTTATCAGACATTTGGAGAACAATTAAATCACTTGGAACTTCTTTTGAACTGAAATCTGGTTCAACCTCTATTGGCCTAGATGTTGATGGCTCAACAACTTTCGACAAAATAAAAGTAGCTGATACTTTTAATAAGTTTTTTACAACAGTTGCTAAGAAACTGGTGTGATTTTATTCATCAATATTATTCAAAAAAAGGTGGTGCTCAAAATTCTTTCTTTTTTCCCTTTGCTCAGTGAAACCGAAGTGTGTAAAATGCTTAAAGGGACTGGCCCACGCTAAAATCATCAAAAAATCGGTGATTTTATTTTGGGTTCTTAATATGACCATATGTTGTAAACATGTACATAGACTAGAACTGCAAATTTTTTATAATTTTTGTGCTGCGCATTCACCAGTTAGGCTAGATATAGAGACGAAATTCCTGATTTGTAATTATTGACAACCATGTCAAAAATAGGAAATGCGGGAATTTCGTCTCTATATCTAGTCTAACTGATGAATGCGCAGCACAAAAATTATAAAAATTTGCAGTTCTAGTCTATGTACATGTTTACATCATATGGTCATATTAAGAACCCGAAATAAAATCACCGATTTTTTGATGATTTTAGCGTGGGCCAGTCCCTTTAAAGGTTTATCGCCTAGAAAGGCTACTTGATGACCTATTATACCTGCCAGATTTATTCGTGATGGCGCCGAAAGTATTGCCTAACCTATTTTATACATTAATAATTTATCTTTAAAAACAGGTGTTGCTCCAGATGAAATGAAACCTGTCAGGGTCATTCCTTTGTGTCCATTCTGAGCACTTTATCTTAAATTTTAGAAAGGGTTGGTAATATTCAACTTTAAAATTATTTGAAGGAGAATGACTTATTTTATAAATTTCAATCAGGTTTCTGCACTTCTATTTCATGATACATGTTTGACTTATTTAACAGACTATATTCGGCATGGTATGGATAATGGCCTTTACACTGGCATGGTCATGATAGATCTACAGAAAGCGTTTGATACTGTAAACCATTCTTTGTTATCAGGTAAACTTCGAGATTTAGGGCTTAATAATATTTCATTTTCCTGGTTCGACTTGTATTTAACGAATCGAGCCCAGAAAGTAGATATAAACGGTACTTTTTCCAAGCCCAGGATGGTACCATGTGGTGTACCACAGGGTTCCATCCTGGATCCATTGCGTTTCTCAAAATATGTTAAAACATGGAATCCGCAGTAAAAATGTAAACTCATTTTATATGCGGATGACTCTGCATTATTAGTTTCTGGGAAAGACATCTAGGTCATACAGGAAACTCAGAACTCAGAACTCAGAATCATTTATTCGCCTCTTTAACAAATATATATATAGACTCATCATTTTATACAGATAATTAATGATGTGATGGGCATGGAGACTTGCATTAAGATCAAGAATTTGATCGCTATCATGCAAGCCACCATATTTAATAAGCAAAATTCAACAAAACATGAACATACCAGAGTTGCATGGATCAAGCGCGCCACGTCGACGCCAGACATGCACCGGATAAATCACAACAGCCGTCCCCCGGCCAACCCACAGAGAAAAAATATTTGTGGGTTAGCCGGCGAAAACACGCACGAAGCCGGCAACACTAATGCACGACCCAGCGCCGAGGTGGCGCACTTGACCTCTAGACTGCTGATATGATATCGGAACATTTATATTTATATATATCATATGTGCAAAAAACTATGTGAGACTCCACGACATCTCATATGTGGACATTTAAGTCCGCAAATGAGAGGTCGAGACAGAGCACATTCAATGATTCTGAAACTAGTTCACCCGACTCGTGACCGGGTAACCTTACATGACAAAGTATAATTATTTTATTCTAGAATGTTATCGATTGCATACATAACAATTTTCAATTAAACATTGTGGCTGGTACATTTTAATAAAATAATTACGGGTATACAATACAAAACCTGAAAAACTATGAGTAAGAAATTTGTCTCGAATTTCGTTTGGTAGCCGATTTATTAAATTGGGAATATTATGAGAAATACATTTGGTAGCAAATACATAATTCACTTTCATTGGAGTCAAATCATCACAGCGTCTAGTGTTATATCTGGATTGCCTGATAAAATTCAAGTTTTGAAAATAATCCGGTAAACTCTTTATCGAATATTTGTAATAAAATTTTAACTGATTAAGTTTAAATATATCCTGTATTTTTAAAAGATTAAGTTTGATAAAAATTGGATCCGTATGTGCTAAATATTTACTTTGTGTTATAAATCTTACTGCTCTCTTTTGTAATTTCACAATTCTTTCATTGTTATGTCCCCAGATTAAAATGCCATAATTTACATGTGGCAAGAATAGCGAGTTATACAACTGGAGTAAAACATTCCTTGGAAGTACAAATTTCATTTTATTGATAATTCCGAGGGTTCTTGAAAGTTTACAGGATAATTTCTCTATATGATCGTTCCAATTTAAATTCTCATCTAATCTGAATCCTAAAAAATCTACCACTTTTGTGTTACCAATAACAGTATTTTCGATTTGTATTTCCGGAATTGATACTTTACGTTGTACTTTATGGAATATACAAAATTTTGTCTTAGAAATATTTAAAGACAATTTATTGAGTTTTAACCATGCAATAATTTTTTCTAGCTCCATATTAATTATGTTAGCAGTTTCCTTGTTATTTGTGTTAATGGGTGCAAAAAGTGTTGTATCATCGGCAAATAGTATAAATTCAAAAAAGTTACTTGATTTAACAATATCATTTATATAAATTAAAAACAACAGCGGTCCTAAAATAGATCCCTGGGGAACACCTATTTTTATATACAAAACCTGTGAATTGATGTCATCAAAAACTACAAATTGTTTTCTATTTGACAGGTAACGCTTGGAAAGAAGCTCTTTGGAGTAGTTGGTTGGTTCATAATAAACTTTCTTCACATCTGGGCAAAACATAATCTATTTTATTTGGATCATGCAAGAAAATATGCAACTCACCATCTCTAGATATTAAATGAGGGGATACTAAAACTTCTTTAAAAAAGTCTGTTTGTTACCTGTGAGTAGATCTAGAACCAACATTAGGTGGTAAATTGCTTTTCGAAAATATCTTGAATAAAATAAATTCCATTTTGAAATTTTTGAGAAGACGAGCCAAATGGCTAAGTTTAGCATCAAAAACACTACTTTCGTCAGCATTAATTCAATGTCACATGGACTATGCATGCTCTTCATGGTACCATGGTTTGCAAAAGAACCTAAAGCACAAATTACAAATCCTTCAGAATAAACCATTAATTTGGACGACAACCACGTGCGATCAGTCTTTTCCAAGATGGCCGACACGCTGGAATGCGCAGAAATTGGACTAATTGGGTCATCCCTAAAAAGTAAGAATTTTAAGATTTTTTCTTTTTAATTACGCCGTTATTGGCGATTGGAAAGGAAATATTTTTTAATTCATTTTAAATCGTTTAACATCATAATTGGGTGATTCAATTTTCTCGGCCAATTCAAGAAAATATCACTAATATTTGTTCTTGTCTAAGGTTCAAAAAATCTAATTTCAAACCAAAAAATTTCGCCTCGACTCAGAAAGCTTTTAAATAGGATTAGAGCCACTTAAAATTGTTCACCTGAAATACATGTAAATAAACGGTCTTGTTTGGTCTATAAATACATTATTGTTAGGACCGTAGGTCGATATTTTGTGGTTGTAACCATACTTTTATTTCAGAGGAAGCAGATATATTTTTGCTATGAATTGGTAAGGGCAGTTATCTTGGCAGCTGGTCTCCCTATCATTTAGCTCATCTGGCTGCCTTATAGCCCCATGTGTTCCCGCCTACCCGGAATGCACTGCAAGATCGCCTCATCAGCTCAGATCGGCATAATTAGCGCAAATTAAGCCGCCAGCTTAAATCAGTGGCGTGAACGGCAAGTGCTGCTCACAGGTCAAGGCCAAATAGGCCTGCAACAGCGTCTGGAAATACAGTCTAGACAATATTAATTTTTTCCAAAATATTTTTTTCAGTCAGGAAAGCCAGACTGATTTCATTTTGGTATGTGTTTCTAGATATTGCAAATTATGTCACACGTCGTGTAATATTTTGTGCCTGAATTTTTTTTATTTTTCCATATTGTCGTGCCTGACACGTTTTCTGAAAGGTCAGAGTTCAAATAGGCTAAGCCATGCGCCAAGCGTTGGCGCCATACTTGGCTGCTAAATATGTTAATGAGTCATGAGCTGATGTGGCGCATCATACGGTCATACGCACACTACGTACACAGTGCTCGATAGCCGAAGCGCTCACCGCCCCAATAAAGGCGCATCAGCGTGCTGCCATACATACACCTCGCACACCACACAACCGTACAGTCTACAGCGATGGGCACTAGTCTACACGCACCGATGCAAATCGAAGTGAGCGACCGATTTTGACGTCAATAAGAATAATTCTCATGGTGAACATTGAAAAAAAAAAAAAAAAAGTTTATTAAGGGAAATGTTCATCAATAAATTTATACTATGCAGTCTTTATAGACTTCTGTCAGTCAAGAATTTTAACAAATGATTCTATAAAATTAGGTCGAACTGTAGATGCATATTACAGTTCCACTCAGCCTATTTTTACGAGAACGAAATTTTCTCATGATGGGCAGAATTTAATTGTTACTTATTTAATCTGAATTTGAGACTTGACATTTGCGCTACGGTGACTATTTTGATATATTGTGTGTTTTTCGACTTGTGTGGACAATTTTTCCACACAGGTCGAATTACCAAATACTATTACCCCTATAGCTTAGAATAGCAATTTAGCATTTATTCTGGCATTTTTGCATACAGTTCACGACCTACAATCATCACAATTCAAATGTTAAATGAAATAGTATGACTCCTAACACGCACACATTTCTGCATAGAGAGTTTTCAGATATTTCAGCAACCCGGCCTGCACTCTACTACCTGCGAATTGACACGGACAATTTTCATACATAGATTTATCACACATCTAGATTTTTTTGCAAACTAGACAACTGTGCACACAGTTCTCCACGGGGAGTACGACGATCAAAATAGTTGGTATGTTTTAAATGCATACCATTTCAATAACCGTCTGAGCATTGAATAGTAGCCAATAGGCCAGGAACTCAGACGTTTCAATTTTTAAAATAATTTTAATAAATAAAATTTTAAAAGGCTGCAAAAGGAGACAGTGAAGGTTTCGTGTCATCCCCCTCGATGGACAAGGGGCTCGTCATAAGGACTCGTTTTTTCCTATGAGCGATGAGAACACAGCAGAATTAAGAAACACTGATGCAGAGTTTAGAAGGTTAAAAGCAGATTTCCTGCGGATTGCACGCAACAGACGTCGGAGAGATTTGTCACAGAGTGAATCCTCAAGAAGCCCTTCGCCGGTTAGACGTCAGCCTCAACGGCAATCAATTTAAAATCGCCATCTTTTACTCAACAGACGTGGAGTTGTGGTTTAATCAAATTGAAACACAATTTGATTTACACCAGAAACCAGACGATGACGAACGTTACAGCTTGACATGTGCTGCACTCTCTATTGACTGAAAGGCAGCCCTCTCACACAGTTCAAGGACTGAATACCCTGGGGCCTTTTGCGAATAATGGCAGCTTGCCAACTCGAGGTGTTGGCAGGTTAACTACACCAGAGTGAGTAAATAAAGTGATTTCAGGAAAAAAACTGGGATCCGACATACCGTCTAGATTTCTCAGACAGTTACAGAAGACAGCTAGTTTTGGAACCAAAGCAGTGGTAGGAAAAGCAGTCATCTGACAGGCCTTTTTTCGACAGATGCCACCGTCAGTCCGTGCTCATTTAGCTACACAGCCAGATAGTGCGTCTTTAGAAAGTTTGGCCATGTTAGCCGACCGTGCTGTTGCTGCAGAGAAGGACGTCGACGAAGCTAAGCAGGGGGTTGCTGAAATACAAGTCAGCGAGAGCGGAAAGCTGGTTGGACTGTTGGAAAACCTGTCTCGCAGACTTAAAAAATTAGAGACAGCCACAGCCAAAGCAACACTGAAGAAGACCTACGGACGCTCACAAGAAACCGAGAATCGTGCCACTAAGACACAGCCAAACCGTTTGTATCTAATAACCAAAATGTTACTAGACAAGATGTTTCCACGAATAATAAAAAAAGATAGTCGTCCTAACGCACCGCCGCCGCATTTACAGCATAATAACGCTGTTCAACCGACCGACACAGTCAATGCACAGGTTTGCTACTATCACCAAACTTTCAGTGAAAAGGTGCGTTTGTGCAGTGAACCTTGTTCGTACTATAAAACGATAGGCCAGCGCGAAGTAGTGAATATCGTGTCATATCCGGCTAAATTATTGTATGTCGATGACAAACGCAACAAGTGCAAATACCTAATTGACATGGGCGCTGCAGTCAGCGTCTTACCTAAGTCTTGTTCTAACAGGACTATAGACGCTGCCAGTTTCCCCCTAATAACACTACTATCAATACCAATACAGTATACGTGTCGTCGACGTTGGTCTCAAACGAGATTACGCTTGGACATTCATAGTAGCGGACATCAAACAACCAATTATAGGAGCCGATTTTCTCATACATTACACCTTACTGGTAGCCTTAAAAAGTCGTTGTCTGAGAGACATGCGAACCGGTTTAGCTATACCAGCTACTTTATCGTCTATTGAACCGTTATCACTGAATAGAGTCGCCACCGTTCAGAACGACTACACAAAATTACTAGGTCAGTTTCCAGAACTGACTCGTCCTACAACAAACGGGGGCGCCAGTCAAACACGGTATTACACATAAAATAGTGACCAAAGGTCACCCCGTATTTGCGCGCCCACGACGATTAGCACCTGATAAACTAGTCACTGCGAAACGCGAGTTCGATGACATGATAAAATTAGGCGTTATCGAACCCAGCGACAGTGAGTGGTCATCAGCGCTTTATATGGTGCCTAAGAAAAACGGAGACTTGAGACCGTGAGGAGATTATAGAAGTTTGAACGCTCAGACAGTACCGGATCGATATCCGATTCCTCATATACAATATTTTACTCAACGTTTAGCAGGATCAAAAGTTTTTTCAAAAATAGACTTGGTACGGGCATATTATCAGGTACCGTTGAACCGTCCGACGTACATAAAACAGCGTTACCACACCTTTCGGTCTGTTCAATTTCACTAGGACACTGTTCGGTTTAAGATATTCTGGTCAAACCTTCCAACGTTTGATAGATCACGCTACGCTCTAATTAGATTTCGTGCTCGTATATTTGGACGATTTGTTAGTCACAAGCCCCGACCATCGTACGCATAGAAACATTTGAGAATTCTTTTTACCCGTTTAGCAGAATATGGCATATCATAGGCCCAGAGAAATGTCAGTTCGTACTACCGAATTAAGTTTTTTAGGACATCATGTTTGTGCAGAAGGTATTTCACCGCTACCCAGTGCCGTAGACGTGATAGTTAATTTCGTTAGGCCCAAAAAGCAACGAGCGTTTCGTCGATATCTAGGAATGATAAACTATTATCATAGATTTATACCACATTGCGCGGATATGTTGACACCGTTAAATCAATTACTGACTGCTGCTAATGAAGGATATACAAGCTTGTCACCTAAGTCAAATTTCAACTTGAAGTGGAATGAAAGTACAGATTTGGCGTTTATGAGTCTAAGCAAATACTTGCTAACGCAACCCTCTTGGTACACCCAGACCACTCTGTCCCAATGAATATCACGTGTGACGCTAGTGATTTCGCCGTAAGTGGCGTACAACAGTACATCGATATAATGTCTGGCAGCCACTTTCATTTTCAGTAAGAAACCAACTCACGCAGAGACACGTTACAGCGCGTACGATCGTGAGCTTTTAGCAGTGTACGCCACTATTAGACGTTTCAGGCATAACTTTAACTTTGGTAATGACATCAGTCACCGAATGCCCGTCACTGCGACAAACAAGACAGTTGCCTTTTATTGCCGAGTTCACAACAGACATAAGATATGTGAAAGGAGAGACAAATTTCGTCGCCGACGCTTTGTCACACCATCCGTGTCCTTCATAGACAATACATCACCTATAAATTATAAAGAATTTAGTGCAGATCAAGCCTTGGACACAGAATTTAAGCGGTTGCGCTGCGACATTCAAAGTCGTCTACAATGAATTTTCAATTACTCAAATCATTCGATAACAATTTGATTTGGTGCGATGTATCAACAAGACACATTCAGCCGTATATTGCAGCAAAATTTCAAAAACAGGTTTTCTCGAATTCACACGGATTAGGTCATCCATCGCATAGGGCTACAAAGCCTTTGATCAATACACGATTTGTCTGGCACTAAATGAATATAGATATTGCTAAATGGTGCTGCTCTTGCAAAGGTTGCCAGACCGCTAAAGTATCTCGCCATAATAAGCTAGTTTTCAGCAAATTCGACGAACCTACCGAGAGATTTGACCACGTACACATCGATATAGTCGGACCCCTACCATATGCCGACGGCTTCAGATATCTACTGACTCGTGTAGATAGTTTCACATGTTGGCCAGAAGCCATACCGCTAGTGGATATTAGAGCTGAAATGGTCGCCGATGCCTTCTTTAGCGGGTGGATAGCACAGTTTGGGACTCTCGCCACTATCACCACGGTCAAAGGCGCCCAGTTCGAATCAAAATTATGGGATGGTTTATGCAACCAGTTCGGGATAGTATAAAATCGCACAACGAGCTACCACCCCCAATCGAATGGCATGGTCCAGCGTTTCAACGGTCAGCTAAAAGCAGCCATTATAGCACACGAATCACCGAATCCATAGACTACAAAAATACCTCCTGTATTACTAGGTGCTAGTTCCGCCATTAAAGAGTTATTGGGTAGGTCAGCCGCCTAAATGATTTATGGTACGACACTCAGACTACCAGGTGAATTTTCACAGAAGTACATCGTCGACGCACATTCAGACTAAGATAATTATTCTGATAAGCTCCGCGTAGCTATGTTGCGTCTCCGTCTGTGCCTACCGCGCGACTCACCTCAAAACAACATTTTCCAATATAAGGAAATCGTCACATGCTCACATGTATTTTTGCGAAGAATCGCAATTGCACCGCCTCTAACCACCCCTTACGACGGCCTATACAAGGTCATCGAAAGGAGCGGGAGGGTCATGAAAATCCTGATAAAAGGCAAGGTGGAAACGGTCTCCCTTGATCGAGTTAAACCTGCACACTTAGAAAGCGAGCCTGAAACAGGTACAGAGACACAGCGTAAAACGCAAAACGAAACTAAGAATTCGAAAACTACTGAGATAGCTAGAAGCTAGGGTACCAAAGGACTAAATTATATCCAGTAGTGCTTTCACTCAGAATTCGGACAGGAAGAGAGCTGAACCGACAGTGAATATACATACACGGTCTGACGCAGTTAAAACTGATAAGAATTTGGCCACTACTTCACAGCATAAAGCTAATAGAGTCAATTTGCCTAAACAATTCATACCTTATGTAGCGCCGCATTCGCGAACCCCCGCCGTTTCCCACGCTAGCGGGAGCAGCGGTGGTTTGCGAACGTATTCACTTGTACCATTACACTTACGGGGTGAAACCCCTAATTCAGCCAACACGAACAAAACATCGAATGTTAAAAACAATTCGAAAATCGCCGACGGTGACAAAATTTTACCAGACGCAACCGTAAAGCAGACTAGAGTTGGACGAAAAATTCACACTCCCGCACGCTTCGTGCAGATGGTCCACGCCTTAGTGGCGCCTAATGCTACGGTCCCACGAGGCTTTTTAAGCCTCCCGATGCTCTCGCGATGCACACATTTGGGCATCGCCAGGGCAGCGCCACCATGCACCAGTGGTTCGGCGAGTGATCGGTGACGTTCGCGGAGTAATCGCGATGCTTCGCCAAGGCATCGGGACATCAAGAAAAATTTAAATGCATGCATTAAAATTTTCTCCCGATGTTTCGACGCCAAATACCATCGGCGATATATCGCCGAGCAGCGCCGAGCAGTCGGCGAACATTCGGCAAAGTACACCAAGGTTAAAAATGCCCCAGGCACATCGGCGACACATCGGCGATGCCCGTGTAAACATCGGCGTACATATTCGATGTGATAATATCGCCGATGGTTTGGTCATCCATCGCCGATGTTCCCGAGCTGCTCGGCGAAGCATCGGTGGTGCTACTGCGATGCTTTGCTGGGCGTTAGAATTCTTCCTTCTGATTGGTCACCGATAATCACATGAGCACTATTTTAACCAATTGAAAGTGAAAGCGTGGTATGTTGTGTGTGATTGCAATCAGAATGATAATAATAATCGGATAAACAAAATCAGTTTTATTTCCCTGAAATGATCCCCGAGCTGCTTAAGCTCGATGACCGTAAGTAATGCTCAAAGGTGAATCTTTAATATTATGGGGAGCCTCCGTGACCGAGAGATACAGTGCAGACACCGTGTATGGCAATGCACCCCACACACACCGCTCCCAGGCTTCGTCTCACCACACGGATCACACACGGATCGATATCGCACTTCAAACGGCCTGCGTAAATACCCCGTTAACACCATAGCGCTACTGTGTGCTGAAGGCCTTGCATTTTTATATGAGTTAGCAGGAATATATTTATCCATTTAAGTCTAGCAGTAAATATGAATATTCAATTAGCGCGAAATTAACGTCATTAAAAATAGCCCTCTCTCTCTAATAACTAAATGTTGTGATATTAGACAATATTCAATTCAAAAATAACATTGTAGGCCTATATAATAAACTTTTCAGTAGATACTTTTTTATGCAACTAAGTGCAAATAATCAACGAGTATACGTATACAATATCAAATAGACATATATTTATTTTATTTTATATGACATTTGCCATATATACACTTATAATGCATGGATGCATACGATACCAATGCCGCCTTTAAATACATTTTGTAGTGCAATTATGTTTATTTTGTAATTAATTGCCACTTACCGACCCAGTGGACATGAACCCGCTAGCCATTTTTTGATTGATTTTGGCGCATATTGTACGGCGTTGATACATAATTAATCCAAGACAGGCTAAGCGCGTTGTTATGACGGGAATGCTTGAGTAATCGACTTACCCATAATCAAGCCTTTTTATGCTAAACGTTCGATTATGGATCTTTTCAAATGTACAACCAACATAGAATTATATCCCAATCACTCTAAGTATTTTTGAGTTTCAAATTAAGGAAAATGAATTAAAACATTCCTCACAATGAATGTGTGTTTGAGCTTCCCAATGAGGTATATGTTATATGGCCTACGATGTTATATACACAATCAATGGGTGCTAAGCGATACCTTTAAAGGTATCGCTTTAAAGCCGCCAGGATTGACAGGGTCAATTAACAAGACTCTCATCTTTTACAAATGAAGAATGTTGGCTTAATGTTGGCCCACCACCGGCCGCCTAAAACTCTGGCCAATATTATCCAAGCATTGGGGGGAAGACACGCACGTGTTTTCTGGGTAAACGCCAACAGTCTGCGAAATCCGTCTAACCCCTTGTAAACTAGGGCATGGTAATATAAATGTAATATAAATAAACTTTTTTGCTAGCTTATTAGCAGTATGCATATGATTATTGCCAAAATTAAAACAATCAATAAGTTTAACCCTGTGTTAAAACATGCTCAATAATAATTAGATAGATTTTTGCCAGCTCTACTTACGGTGTTATATTCAGTTATGTTTTACCATGTTTATAGGTCAGGACAAATCTACATGAATAAAACACATTGTCCCAATGGTGTTTTATTGTTGGCCAACCGTTGTAGACAGTAAACTAACAAAATAAACATTATGTCAGCGTGTCCTGATCGCTGTCGCTGTCGCTCTGGATGTGTTATGATACTAACCCACCCCCTCCTCAATTAACCCTTGGTAGCTATTTTTATTGATCGGCCAAAAAAGGTCTTTGGTCAGCTGCAAAAAAAAAGTAAACATCATTTGGCCGAAATAACGTAGAATTTATGGACAAACCAAACTAGTCATTCCTAATGACATTAATGGGTTGGCGGCCATTCTTTACATGGCATTAAAGAGGTAATAATAGCGTTTCAAATAAACGTCAAGCTCTGGCTATAGCATTGAAAGGGTAGGATTACGCGACGTGAACGCTCTCATCCAAAATGCATGGATACAATTGCGATGAGCAAAATACAGCCAGAAGAAAGATACACCTTGCAGTCTACTTGGAGTCCTCAGCTTTGTACATAATTATTAATACTTTTAAAAGTCACCTATTCAAACATTTTAATTGCGGGTTGTTGATCTGTTAGAGGATTCTGTTCGAATTAAAATCTGTGTGTGAAAAAGATATATAGATATATACTTGTTTACGGTGTGGATCTACTTAATTACCTAATAACAGGTCACTAATGTTTTCTAGTTAATGTTATTACATGGGTCCCGTTTTATGGTTATTTATAATCATGGATTGATCAGATGAAAATTATATTGCAATTATATTCAGCAGCTCTGGTAGATTGTTAGCAGTATCTACACCATTGGCGCCCCCTCACCCCCCCCCCCCCCCTACCAGCAGGGCCAAGCCTGACACGCTTTCTTATTTGCGTCTGGGCAATTAGTTTTTGATTCAACCCTCTTTGTCACACCATTCGCATCACCTACACAAGTGTCGTGTCAGCGTTGCCATACAACTATCCCTGCTCTCAAAAAGGCTCCATATACCATCGCATTGACGTCGTCAACACATCGGCACGATATCGTCAAGACATCACCATTACACGGCGACGCATCGGCGAATGATCACCGACCTTCGCCGATTCTAAAAGTACATGGTTAACTGTTAGCCGATGTAGCGCCGATTAAAGGGACTCAATCAGGCTAAAATCGTCAATCGACCATATGATGTAAACATGTCCATAGACTAGAACTGCAAAAGTTTTTAATTTTTGTGCCGCGCATTCACCAGTTAGGCTAGATATAGAGCCGAAATTCCCGATTTCTTATTTCGGACATGCATGTCCAAAATAAGAAATACGCGAATTACTTAAGTACCGAATGTATTAATTAGATATATGCTGGCCATTACCCGTAGCGCAGCAGCATAATTAGCAAGTCAAGGTACAATGATGCTAAGAGGATTGGAACAATGGTGTTAAGAGGATTGGAACAATGGTGTTAAGAGGATTGGAACAATGGTGTTAAGAGGATGGGAACTTTGATATAATCATTAAATATTAATTCGTTATGCTGCGCCTGCGATGTTTACCAACCACCCACGCTGTATTTTTACAACTGACTGTTTACTGTTTGATTACTGTATTTTGGTTTTGTGCATTTCCCAGACGAAGCTGCGAACCGATCATATAACCACAAGTTGGCTTGGTTCATATGTTTACACTTAACCCGGTGGTAATGTGGGGATAGCATCTCACCCGTTAGGGACTGCTCGGTTTTTTTGTCCACTGACGAGTGGCCGGGCCCGCGTAGCCTCGTTCTGAACAGCCTCGGCCGCCAATCGAGCACGCTTCCAGCCGAGCGCGCTTTTACTCATCTCGCACTCATCAAGCGGACGGACGCTCCGTCTCGAGGTCAGGGCCAAGCCGCATGGCGCTAGATCGTTGTACTCCGCTTGGGGACTGTGTGCACTATATGAATGTCTAGACTTAAATAAAGTAAGAAAAAACCGAAGAATGAATTATTAGGAGTTGTTTATCCCCGTCGTCCCGACGGAAGAGTTGATGGGAATGTGGAGGAGCAAAGCACTTCAACATACCCATATTGGCGACTCGATTGTTCCTCTACATACCCATATATAATTTATTTTTCGCTAATTTATAATAGGGTAAGCCTATTCATGTTTTGTTATTGGACATCATCCTTTTAATGTTATAGGCATATGCGATGCCTTTAAACCGCTAATCATGGCTATTGGCATTAATAATCTATTTTATTAGCATATTTAATCACTGTTATTGGGAATAAAGTGAGTGTTTAAAATGAATACTTGCAAATGCTTTGTCTCAAATTAAACAAATGTCAGTAATTTTCATCCACTTGAAGTTGTGGGTCGCGGTAGCGAGACACAACTTCAAGCGGGTGAAAATTTGAATAAGATTAAAGGGTTTATGTATAGAAATGTATTATACATGTATATACCTATGGGCTATGACCAAATTATCTGGAGCGCATGCTTTTCGTTGATTACACCGTCAATTATCAACCGCTTTTCATAAAATTTTGTACGGGGTAAGATTTGCTTAAAGTTATATGCAAAATTGCAAAAGTTAGACCATTTGACACGTAGTAAATTGACAATATGACGTCCCTCTATAAACATATTACACTAATTCTGAAATTTTATTACATGTCAAATGGTCTAACTTTTGAAATAAAGAATATGTTAGGACATGACTTAGAAATGTCCTGCGCAAAATTTCAAGGAAATCGGTTTAGAAAATTATCTGGAGCGCATGCTTTTCGTTGATTACACCGTCAATTATCAACCGCTTTTCATAAAATTTTGTACGGGGTAAGATTTTCTTAAAGTTATATGCAAAATTGCAAAAGTTAGACCATTTGACACGTAGTAAATTGACAATATGACGTCCCTCTATAAACATATTTCACTAATTCTGAAATTTTATTACATGTCAAATGGTCTAACTTTTGAAATAAAGAATATGTTAGGACATGACTTAGAAATGTCCTGCGCAAAATTTCAAGGAAATCGGTTTAGAATTGACAGAGAAATCGACGAGAAGCATGCGCTCCAGATAATTGTGTCATAGACTGTATATCTTTTTGCAGACCATTGACGGCATTGAGCCCTTAACATTTTCTGTCGAGCTATATCCTACACCACTGTTTTACCGTCTGACTAGTCTGAAAGCAGCCGGCAACCATTGCTGATGCCTATGATTTCTCTCAATTTTCACATCTTGACAAAGGTCAGATTCACACAAACAGACACAGTGAAGAAGACCCGACTAAAGCCGACGAGTAAGTCACAGACAGTGTCACATAACATATATGCTTAGAAAAACGACATTTTTAAGAATCTGTGGGATTTATCATTTTAGATTTAATCATATTCTTCATTAATTATTTCTCAACCGCTAAGATAGAGGCATATTTTTTCTAATCTCGTCGTGCCCCGCTGCTTCCACAATATAGATTTTTTGCCCTTACTGCCATATTTTTTTATTCAAGGCCTACCTTATTTTTTTTAAACTGGAATTTATTTCAATGTAAGATTTCAGAAAACTCCAGTGGATAACTTTGAAAATTGTACCCCACTTTCCCTAGAACACCCCAGTCTCACAGCCAATTTGCACGATTTTCAAGCCAAATAAAAACCCTTGTTTCACGCCAACACCTATTTTTTCAGCAAATCGGTTGACCAAAATGTTACAAATATAGGATAAATAAAGATTTGGGCACGGAGGGGTTAAGTGATCTTTAAAAATAGTTCCAGGGCAGTTAATTTTCATATTGCGATGGAGCATTTCAAAATACAAAATAGTGTATTTACATGTATCCTATATTTGATCCTTAATATTTAAATAGGTAGGAATTATTTCCATCCTCAATCTTGCCAGCAGGGACCACTGTGAAAATCAGATTTTGTCCCTAAAGACTTCTTTCAGTGTTTCTTATCGGCCTACGTGGTGGCAAGAATGGTGGCACCCTGTATTTATTATATGGTGATGTTTTTTTTCTTCACTGAATAAGCTATCTATAGGCTTATAAATAAATTATAGGTCTAATTGAATATCGCCATTTTAGCAAAAAATTACATAAATTTGCAGTTCAGACGTTTTGCTGAACTGTTAAACTTTGCATGAACCAAAATCACAGCAGGTCCAAGACACACAAACGTGTTTGTAGGATACCGACTCAGAAGTAGTAAACAAACTTGAAGGTGAAGGTCGTGATTTTGGAAGATCAGCAGCTGTCACTGAAAAACTGTAAAGTTAGCATAATGCCTGGATTGGATCGTATTTTGCGCGGTATTCTAAAATATAGAAATGAAATACGCCCAGGAATGGTTAAACAGTTTGAAAAAATTAGAGATAATCCTGAGGTAATTAGTAAATGACGTCGAAAACCGTTTGGCACTTTGTTTGTGGGCGATAATAAGGTTGTGGCTCTCATTATCGCCTAACACTTCACATGTAACGTCTCACCACACAGTCTACTCTACAGTCTGTCCGACGGTGGAGGATGGTCCAAAATGAAAGTTAGCTTTTCGGTATTCAGTCAGTCAATTCTCAAGCGATTTTCATGAAATCTTGTAACTTCTTTTTTCTAGTCATTTGGCATCGATCCTGAAAATTTCGTAAAAAAATATTGGATAATTCAAAAAATAGACCATCCGACTTGTAGTAAATGTCTATTTATGACGCAATCTATAACATGTATAAACCCATAATTTTTCATTCCGGTTTATTCTCAAAATTCCGTTACATGTCAAATAGTCTTACTTTTGAAATACTAAATGGAATTTTGCTAAATTGTCAGGGACAGGGTTGTTGCCAAATTACTAGATAATAATAGTTGCAAAATTTCGTGACAATCGCTTGAGAATAGATTGACTGGATACCAAAATGCTAGCTTTCATTTCAGACCATCCTCCACCGTTGGACAGACTATAATCAGGGCTGGCAATATTGCCTGGCCTGGGTTTTCCCACCCCGAGAAAACCCGGGCTGGGCAATAGACCTGATGCCTTTTTTAGCCAAAGTGGGCAATAATGGGTAATAATAAAAAATAAAAAATACTAGAATATCACAAAGTCATATATTATTTTACTTGTTATAAGGAACATGAGCATGAGGAAGGGCTAGTCGAATGTACTAAATGTGTTTTCATAGATAATCTCAACATTTAATTTATAATTGTGTAGTGCCTTGCACACTGAATACAATGCGTGCCATGCACGACTGCTTGTACCATGAAATCATTTGGGTTCTAAATGTGCAATTCGCTAATTTTAGTGCTGAATTTAAATATTTGGTATCGATTTACAGTGCATTTCAGTGAAACTTACAAATCAATATTTAAAAAACCCATACGGATATTATTTAGACAAGAAAAAACAGTCAGCAATGTACTGCACTAGGTTACGCAATCAGAGAGACATTTTCTCCGCGGCTTATGGTTACGTAATGTGTAGACGCCTCCAGACGGTAAACTTTCTATTCACAAGAGGTGTGATTGCAGCGCGACTGAGAAACAGGTAAATACCCACTGAGCACTAGATTTTGACCTAATGCTGTTTTATTGTCCCGCCAGCATCGCAGACTTTGGAACAACGTTAAGTCGACGTTGATTCAATGTATCGTGTTTGTAAGTAAAAGAAACAATCATTGTCCGCGATGACCATGCAGCTTTGATCTCAGAAGGCTACATGTGACCTGGGAATTAGCGTTTGTGGTCTAGTGTTCGTATATTTTATATTACTTAAAAGCCTGTCGTTGTGTTCCTCCTTTCCCAGTTTATAACAAATACTGATTTTCTTCTAAATTGAATTTGACCAGATCATTTATTAGCGGCAGTGTACAGGTGTAGGCCTATTTCTTTATCTAATAATAAATTATATTTGATAAGAAATTAAATTAGATAAGAAATTATATTTGATATAATAACGGAGAATACCAGCCTCAAAGGGTTCATCAGCTGCAGTGTGTGTGTACACATGAAAACAACATGTTGTTGAGGTAATTTATGCCATAAACCACTTATATTCCCACCAACAGATTTCACTTAAAATAATAAAATACGTAGTTTTTAATATCAATTATATATATATAAAATAAAAATAAAATGACATTGTGCCCGATATTAAATTATCATTTTTAATGTAAATAAAGCAAACATAGGGATTAGGGGGTCTGAATTAAAAAATGTATGAAATGAAGAATATAGGCAGCCGTCCAATATTGCCCGTTACTGCCCATTAAAACCCGTATTTATCCATATTGCCCATTATTGCCCGGGTGGGCCGGGTAATATTAATATTACCGGGGTTTTTGCCAACCCTTACTCTAATTAAATAATGCTCCCATAGACTGACATGTATTATGCCCCATACGCTTGGGCCTCCCAGCATTCTTTAAATGAAAATATCTATATAAACCTACATTAGGCAGGCCAAACAGCCAGCCTTTATTTTCAGAGTGGGCGTTTTTTTCGCTGAAAACACACCACGCTCGGTCGGCGATAACTACTTCATTTTTATTTTTCTTTTAATAAAATTTCAATGATCAATGAAGAAGACCCTATTCTCCCAGAAATAGTTAACTAAAACGTTCTGCTATAACTTATATCGTCATAAATTAGGACGTTATAAGTCACAAAAAATACGTTTTATTTGAGCGCCATTTTTTTGTGTCACGGAAACAGGGGATTTTGCAGGCACAGGGAAGATTCATTTTACAATGGATTTTCCTGATTTTTTTTACACAGCAGAAATCACCTAAATTAGATGCAATCAATGTCGGAATTTTTTTATTTTTTCATAAAAAAAACCCCTCAACTTTATTGAGATTTGAGGGCTCTAGTAAATATGGAACCGGAAAAGGAATAAAAACGTATCAAACACCTTGCTATAGCCTGAATAAAAAAAAATCAAATTGACAAAAAGAAGCATTGCCCATTCATTAGGTGCAGTGCTTCAGAATATGTAATATAAAGGGGCTGTGTATTTTGAATATCAACCCTTGTCCTGTTGAATTGTTTTAACCCTTTAAGCCCTCAGGATGCATTAAAGCATCATCTTACATCCCTTAAAATAGACCTAATTTCTGACAACCAAGGGTTTTAGATCTGAAATTTCCATGAAACTGATTTGCCAATACACTGTACGTGGTAATTTTCTGGAATTTTTAAACCACATCAAATCATCTTCATTTACTATAAGACGAGAATTGCGATAGCAATTCGCGGCTTGTAGTGGATGAAGATGATTATGGTAAATTCAGGCCTGAAAGGGTTAATTAATTGTATTTTTTGTCATTTGAAACTAGAATTGCTAATGGAACTTCTAGCTCCAAGTGACGAGAAATATGACTATTTATGAAAAATGAACATTAACTGAGCATCTATCACAAACTTTTTTATGGATTTCTGTGTCATTTTATTTGCTCTGAAACTTGATTGAGCAGCAGCACAAGTGTTGAGTAAATTTCTAAATAAGGACCAAATGCATCACTTTCGTGATATATATAAAATTTTGTTTCAGCCCAAATTGGTTATGTTTTCCTGTATGGATAGTCGTGTACTTATTACTCGTCTGCTGCAATCAAATGTTGGTGACATGTTTCTGGTTAGAAATGCAGGAAATCTTGTTCCTCATCACTGCACCGTGAGCTCGGATTCCATTACTACAGAACCTGGGGCTTTGGAACTTGGATGTATTATCAACGACATCAGACATGTCGTTGTGTGTGGTCATTCAGATTGCAAGGTTTGTCTTACTTTTCATCATTAGAAATTAAATTATCCTGCTGATCAAGACTATTGCCATTTTTAATCTGTTTTGCTACTGTCACCCAAATCACTGTTGCTATTGGGAATGAAATGTGTGTCTAATTCTAAACATTTGGATATTTGAAAATATTTCTGTACAAATTAAACAAATCAGTAATTTTCACCCACTTTAAGTTGTGGATCGCGATAGCGAAAGACAACTTCAAGTGGGTGAAAATTCATATAAATCAACCTGTAACGATAAGTGTGAAGATTCATGCTATATTTATATAAAAAATTCTGAAAAATAGTTTAGTTGAATGAACATTTTGCTATGTTTTTTTTTTTTTGCTTTAACATTTTAACCCTCTTCCCGCTAAGTTATCTTATCAACATTTTCATCCACTTGATGAACATTGTGTCTCGCTGAAAATTACTCCTATTTGTTTAATTTGTGACCAAAAAATTGTAGACATTTGGGGATGTTCAAACACACATTCCAATCCCAGTAACAATGATTTATTCTGCTTGTAAAATTGATTTTAAAAATATTACCTTCTTAAATCCCAGGTATTTCTTTGCATTCCCGTTCATCATGTTGTTCTTGAGATACTGTAAACCCCATTAAGTTGGGCCTAAAAAAAAATATTGTTTGTTTCCGATTTCCGACCGACCCTGTCAAAACATGTGCGACCCAAATTTATTTTATGGATTTCCAAAAAAAAAAAAAAAAAAAAAAAAAAAAAATTTTTTTTTTTTTTTTTTTTTTTAGGAAATCCATAAGTTAAGGGATAACTTACTGGCTGTAGTCAAAGTAACTTAAAAAACGTTGCGAAAAGGAGAGGGGGGGTCAATCAAAATGCGTCCAAAAAACAAAAAAACATTATGTAATGTACAGATAAGACATGCATGGAAGTGAATTTGGCGCCAAATAAAATAAAAAAAAATTCTTACCTACCGATTGGTTGAAGTGACAAAAAATAAAATAAAAAATAAAATAAATTCCCTACCTACCCACTGGTTAAAATGACAACAAATCGGAAACAAACATATATTTTTTTTTGGCCTTGGCATATGTCAAAAATTTTAAAGCGAAATTTAAGAGATTTTAGCATCCATAAAATTTAGTGAGCACCAGTCTGACAGCAGGTATGGTTAAGAAACTGTGTTTTAAACACTTTTCACCATTCGAATTTCTTAAGATTTTTTTGAGGTTATAGATCACATATTTATGCTTATGAAACAACTGTCAGAAATTATGTTGTAATTTGTGTGAGGTTTGGCCATTATTTAGAACACAATGACCATCCTATGTAAGGGTTAACCCTTAGCAGTATGTTTTTTAATTAAAATTTTCACCCACTTGAAGAAAATAAAATTCATAATCAATAATCGGTTGGAATTGACACAACTGACCGATGATCACAGTTACCGGTAATCGGTTTCGCGACGTTTTTATTCGAAAGATTACCACGGCACTTATAAAACAACACGCAAGTTCTCAAATCTTATTTTATTCACCTTTTTTAATTTATTATTTTTTTAATTTGAAAAAGTAATATGATTTTTTTTCGGCGACAATTGATTAATGACGTTTGTAATCAATATTCACAATTAGATGAGGAAATGACCAATTGTCGATTATAATCATCATCGGTACCGTACATCAGTAGGGGAATTACACATATTTATTTAATTTCGGACCAAACATTTACAAATTTTGATGTTTAACATCTTTAAGCACTTATTTTATTCCCTATAGCCCTTATTTAACCTGCTGATAATTGAAAAAGATAAACTTCAGCCATGCTTAGCACTTTAAAGGTTAACGAGTTAAACAGAAATTTAAAACCATAAACTTTGAAGTTACTGTGCACTATCAACCTTAAGAACTGTTTTCCAGGCAATGAACACCCTATTTTCAATAAAAGATCAAGTGATGCCAAAAGTAGATTCCCCTTTACAATTATGGCTGAAAAAACATGGCCAGGACTCTGTCAACAAATATGATAAACTGGTGGCTGCTGGAGGGGCTGGACCCATTGAATTCCAGGCAGAAACAGAAGAGAAAATCTTTGAAGCATTTATTGACCCTGAAGACAATTTCAAAGATGTAGATAAATTTTCTCAGGTAAATATTTATTCGCATACATTTATCATCATGCATTACTGCAATTTCTAAATATTGATGTAGCCTGTTTTATTATGATTTTAATACACTAAGCTATAATTGTACTATGCGCAGACTGTAATCATTCTTGACATTGATGGAACAGACTAGGTGCTCAATTATAATTGATATAATTATAATATGATAAAGCAGGTGAAAATAAAATCAATAAGCTGATAATGAAGTGTGAGCAAAGTATTTTAAAGCTGCTATCTTTTGATTTTTTTGTGATTTCTATACTTGTTGTTTTTAAGTTTACCCAGTGCTCATCAAAAGCAAAAACAAATTACTGGGTGGACTTTACCCTTCCCTAAGTTAATTTATTAAAATTCTCTATATCTAAAATGTGTATTGTAGTACGAAATCGAGACATATGCCAGCAATGTCAGAAACATAAGCACTGACAGCAGCAGGGCAACATTTAACGAATTTGGTGATACTATTTTGGCCGGTTTGAGTACAGGCCTAGCTAGAGGCTTAAGATAATAATACGGCCTTGCAACGACTAGAGGCAGCCAGACATTCATTGTAATCTAAAGAAAACACAACAATTTTTCGCAATTAAGTTTGCATATTAATTTAAATACCATTGACCCATATTTTTCACACATGTCCCCATTTTGTTCAGCTAAGCTTACAATTATGGGGACAAATGACCCACAAAAATGTATTTGTAATGAACACTGATTATCTCATATTTAGGAATAGGGTATTTAAAAAGGAAATCCACCTTACAACTTTGCCTACATGCTGAATGACTCTTACACTAGAGCGGAGGTGATATTGGCAATAATTAGAGTATTTCATGATCGCCGGTCTTCTTTCCAAATTAGAATCAGAGGGGTGGGGGTGGAAATTTATTTGAATATGGGCATTTGTTAAAATAAATACAGTATTTGTATAATTTGAGACCAAACATTTACAAATTCTGATGTTTAAACGCTTATCTCAATCCCAATAACTCCTGATTTGATCGGCTAATGAATTAAAAGATGACTATAGTCATGCTTAGCGGGTAAATTCAAACTGTATACTTGTACATTTTCAGGTGAATACATTACAGCAGCTTGAACATGTAGCTAGTCATCCTATACTCACCGACAAGCTGAGGAATAATAAGGTTCGACTTCATGCTATGTGGCTGGATATTTACAGTGGTGAATTCTACATGTTTAGTCGTGAAAGAAAACACTTTATCCCAATAAGCAGTGATAATTATAAACACCTAGAAAAAGATGGGGACTGTTGGACATTTGAAAACAATTGATTTTATATTTTAGGATGAAGTATTGTAGGTAGGCCCCCTATCCTAGTTAATCTATCAGGTTGTAATCGCTTAGCTGAGTTATGCGATAGGCACTTTTTGTCTCTTGGACAGGCTAGTCATAGTAGTATTTCCTTATTCCATATGTACACTCTTATCAACCCTTTACAATGCCGAATTATTTTAGTTGAAACCATGAAGACTAAGGTTTTTTTTTCAATTTGAAAACATCGTACATGTCTTAGTTCTTTCTGACCATTTGAATACTTATGTTATGGGTCTACACCATTAATAATTATAAATATTTTATTCTTTTCAGTGCGGGGATCGTCTTTAATACGTCAGAATGTCTACGGAAGTCAGATTCTGATGTATAAAGACAGTACCCGGTACACTGAGAGGGCTAACTATAACGTCTTTTTTTAGATCTTTCAGTTGAAAATTATCTTGCGATAAAATTAATTGCGATGTTTCAGATATGTTCTCTCAGGTCTATACAAAACCTACAATATTTAATCTTTCTCCAATTGTAACTAGTTTGCATACACTGTTTTAATGACTTTAAATAGGTGATGTAAAATCACATTGACATACATGTTGTTTTTTATGTATTCATTAGTGAATGCATGACCTTCTTGATAACATAAGTTGAAATCACTGAATTTTGAATATCCAAAATTTTTCAAATTTATTTTTACACCCACCATACAATCTTCAGAATTTTCTCAATGTAATTAAATGTTCTTCTTGTTTACAGGGTTTCATTATTGTATTGATATATCTCAAATAGATATAATGGAAATGTTCCATCCTAATTCATGGCATAAAATATTTAAACTTTTTAAGATTTTCAAATGAGAATAAATTGTGTTTAATAAAGAGCCTATTAACATGACTACATGCATGTAGTGTGATGTACTTTTAAATACTGTAGATTTATATATTACTGGTATGTTCTCAGCTTAATTCAGCCTATCTACAGTTCTGTGTGTAAAAATTACTACCCTGTAGCTTTTTTGTGTTTCCATATTTGTGTGCACCAGACTTATATACGGGGGTACTAGGAAATGTACAGCATACAGTGATACTCAAAAAGCAGCTATATTATGTTAAATGATGGAAGATAGTTCTTTACATAGATAATGTATTTTTGTCTTGATCAGTTTATTTTTCACCAGATGCTTTTAAATACTGCATGTTCAGTAGTTTATTTATAGGTACATGTATTTTTGCTCTTTTGCACTTGAAACTACATAATATAATAATGTGATAAGACACTGTATTCCTCTGATTAAATAGACACTTAACAAGGCAGCTTTTTTCATATGTAATTATGTCTCTCCTCTCTCCACCGCTTTGTATTGTGCAGGCGGTCAAACAATGCTGGGCTAATGTTGGCACTTTCTATCGTGCTGGCGGTCAAACGCAAGATGTTGACCCAATGCTGGGCTAATGTTGGCCCATCGTCTTTGACGCTCACCATTAGCCCAGTATCGGGTTACCGTGATGTGTTTGGCGCCACACTGAATGTGAGCCAGTGTCACAGACGGCCCCCAGCTTTGGTTCAAAGCATCATGACCGAACCGCCAGCATGCAGGTACCCGCAGCATGAAGTACTGACTAGTACTGAATGCATACTGGCCAGCACCAGCACGCTGACCCAACATTTATAAGACATTGGGTCGGTGCGGGCTTATAACGCAGCCAGCAGTATTAAGCATTACCAGACCAGCTGCTATTCCCAGCAAACACAAAACATTTGTAAAACATTTGTACAACATTTGTACAACGTCGGTCCAATGTATTCGACGTTGGCCCAACATTGTACAAATGTTATACAAATGTTTTGTGTTTAGTGGGTTGAATGCAGCCCAGCAAACACGAAGCCTTGAAACTGTGCTGGTTTGATGCTTGCCCATTGACACTACATCATCTGATAGCTATCAACCTTTATGGTAATGCTGCTGGAGGCGAAACATCTCCAGTTTTTTGTTCACAAGAAATAGACCCTTCTAGTTGTTAAGTTAAAAAGTAGACCCTTCTAGTTGTTAAGTTTGAATAAACAGTTTTAATCACTTTATTTTGGTGATCTAAAATCACACTCTAGTTGTTAAGTTTGAATAAACAGTTTTATTCACTTTATTTTGGTGATGTAAAATCACACTAATTTGATGCATACACAGATATTTCCCATGTACATATGAAGATTACTATATATTTCTATTACTTTCTATCACCAGGTGATTACTACTGGTATATGTTTTAATATTTTCTTTTATCACATGTAGAGCCCACAATGGATCATTTCATGGGATTGCTAACCTTCAAAATTCCTGTTTTGCAACGTCCTGAAAAAATTACATAGGAACAAGTAATTTAGCAGAGAAATTGTTAAAGGTATTATGTAGCAATTTGTCAACAGAATATATGTATGATGATAAAATATCTGTCATCATGATTATTATCATCAATCTTCCATTCATGCTACACATTCTTGCACATGCCAAACTGTTTGATGTGGCAATAGATTCATGTAGACTAATGTTTATTGTACACTTGTATTTATACATTTGTTTTAGATAAGCTGAAACGTAGTATGCTATCAAGGAGCAAGACCACATTTCTGATTATCTAAAAAATACCACTTTGAATTGAACTGGTTAATAAAAAATTGAATTGTTAACTTAATTGTCAGTTGTCATCTCTAATCATGAACAATATTGACCATGCAGTATTTTGTGAATAGGACAAAATAATAATAATAATACTTATTGAGAAAACATTTCAGCTGTTTACAATTGATGATAAGTTGTTTTCATGGTGCCCATACTACTGACTACATAGCAGATAGAAATAAATTATTGGTGGTGAACACAGATCTGTGACGGTGTTATAATCACTGGTACCATTACATAATGGGATGTTTGATAATTATTGATAGCCGTGTAATGTGACTTGAATGTTTTCCATTATGAAAACATTAACATGATTGTGTATTTATGATGGTGTATGATTATGGTAAAGTTAATGTGTGCTGCAGGTGTTTTGTGAAGGATGGTGGGCCTTTTAAATTGTGTTCCAAGTTTTGATGTGTGTGAATAGACATTGGTCATTGGTTTATTGGGATGTGGTATTTCTTATCACCTCATTATAGATGACAAAATATGATGGATTGGACATGGCTAATCAACTTTCATCTCTTTATGTTATTATATGTAGATTAGAGATAGTAGGAGAGGACGAAGAGAACTGGGACACCATTTCACTGTCGTCATTTGACCCTACTTTGTGTTTTACTGTTATGCCTTTCTTAAGTTTGTATATCTATCATATAGTCTGGGGATATTATTACATAATGTTGTTTACCATTTTAGTGAGATGTAACGAGAAGCAGTGTTTCCATCTGTTGAAAAAAAGTTTAAAACCTGTAGAACTGGGCCATCGCAAGGAGAAGTGGTACAGATGTAAATGGGTACAAACAGTTTATGAGCGCATTTATAGAATTAATATCCAATATGTAAATAAGTGGGACACCTGCGTGGAGAAATGGGACACTCACTGGGAGAATTGGAACGTCATGTCCCAGTTCTCCCCGTACATGCCATTACACATAGTCCCAGCTCTCCCCATGCCTACCAGATTTAAAATCCATTCACTTACTCAATAATCAAAGTAGTAAACAACATTTAGCTTATACATATCCACGAAGAAGGTAGCAAGGATACCCCAAACACAGTAACTGTGAGGTACTGTACATATTAAACTTGCTTTACACATTTACACAAAGGCAGGAAAACAACTTTTTATATTAAAAATCTTAGTTATGTCACTGTAGCCTACTCACAAAGTTGTCTGCAATTTGATTCTGGAGAGATATGTGGTGAAGGCAACTGGGGGCCACAGAAAAAAAAATTCTAGAAGCTGATTAGCGGTGTCCCAGCTCATTCTTGTCCCAGTTCTCATGGTACACAGACTTTTCGCCTTATAGTCAGTTAACACCATTATTTAGTGTGACGTTTCGCCCAACTCATACTTGGAAAGACGTTTCGCCCCCGCCCTATACATAGGAAAGACGTTTCGCCCCGTGTTCATATTTTAGAAAGACGTTTCGCACCCTAACAATATTTCATAAAGATGTTTCACAACCAAACCATATTTCTGTAAGACGTTTGGCACTCAAACCATATTTCAGAAAGACGTTTCGCAAGCATTTCATAAATAGGAAAAAACGTTTCGCCCCGTCTTTATATTTAAGAAAGACTTTTCGCCCCCTAATCAGAAAGACGTTTCGCCCCCTAGTCATAAATCAGTATTATATTTGCCAGGATTGCCGCCCCCATTAATTGGGCCTTGAGATGTCCTAGCCAATAGGCCTATACACTTAAACGCCTAGGCCTACAGTTATTTTAGTATTGCTACTCGAGATCAGGATCAACCTAAAATTATTTATATAAGTGTAAATGGAATAACCCAACAAGAGCACCAAATTAATACACTATACTCTTTTGGCTAATACACCAACATGGTGCAACAGATTAATTTCATAATTCATACAAACATTCAACCCCTCCCTGCACTTTTTTCACCCAAAGTTAAAGGTCAAGGTCAAAGATTTAAAAAAAATCTTGTTAACGCGATAACTTGAAAAATAATTATTGGATCGCTCAAATTTTTTAGGTGAAGTTACCCATGAGTATGGAGATCACCTGATTAGATTTTCAGCTTTCCACCGATAATCAAAATGGCCGCCACCTGGCGACTAATTTTTTTGTTTCGTCTCAATTTTTTTTTTATAATTCCCTTGAAACCTGGTATATATAGGTTTCAGGGTCTGCGAGTCTGTTGGCATTGTCCGTTTTCGCGTGCAACCGAAAACGAGGCTATGGCGGCCATCTCTATTTTTTAATCACAAAATTCCTTGTTAACGCGATAACTTGATAAATAATTATTGGATCTCTCCAATTTTTTTATGTGAAGTTGCCCATGAGTATGGAGATGACCTGATTAGATTTTCAGCTTTCAACCGAAAATCAAAATGGCCGCCACCTGGTGATTAAAATTTTTTTTAAACTTTTTTTTCAGATTCCCCTCGAAACCTTGTATATATAGGTTTTCGGGGTCTGCGAGTCTATTGGCATTGTCCGTTTTAGTGTGCGACTGAAAACGAGGCTATGGCGGCCATCTTGATTTTTTAATTTAATAACTCCTTGTTAACACGATAACTTGAAAAATAATTATTGGATCTCTCCAATTTTTTATGTGAATTTACCCATGAGTATGGAGATGACCTGATTAGAATTTCAGCTTTCCATTGATAATCAAAATGGCCGCCACTTGGCAACTAATTTTTTTTTACCTTTTTTTTCTGAATTCCCTCGAAACCTGGTATATATATATAGGTTTTCGGGGTCTGCGAGTCTATTAGTATTGTATATTTTCATGTGAGACTGAAAACGAGGCTGCGGCGGCCATTTTGGTTTTATCATTTTTAATAAATCGTTATTATTTTCAATTAATTGGCTTGAAACCTGGCATATATAGAGTCACTGCATGAGCCGAGGGGTATTTGAGTGCTTGCACGGAATTTTTAAAGATGCTACAAAAATGGCCGACAGAGGTCAACTCTGCAACTCAAAGTCAGAAATTATTCAAATTTTACTATCACATTCCCCGCCATATGGATATATGCAGGTGACATTTTACTGAAATTCAAAATGGCCGCCACGGACCAACTTCAATTTTTTGGGGCGCAAAAACTCTAAAAATCAGTTCGGTCATTTTTTTCAAATTTAACATCACATTCCCAGCAACATGTGGATGTGCAAATGATTTTTTAAAGGTCTACCAAAATTCAAAATGGCCGCCAGAAGTAAACTCCTAATTTTTTTGTGGACGCAAAAAATTTAAAACTTAACATCTGAAATTATTTAAACTTTACAATCACATTCTCTACAATATGCAGATGTGCAGGTTATTTGCTGAAGGTTTTGCTGATCAATTTCAATTTTCTTGAAGTCGCAAAAACTGAAACACTTAAGTCGTAAATTATTCAAATATTACAATGACATTCCCCACGGTATGGAGATGTGCATGTGATTTTTTCAAGGTTTTATAGAAATTCAAAATGGCCGCCATGCATGAACTTCATAACTGTTTTTGGGCACAAAAACTCAAAAATTAAAGTCAGAAATAAACACGTAGGTAATTTTACTGAAATTTAAAATGGCCACCACCAGTCGACTTTTTAAATATTTGTGACCGCAAAAAACTCTAACCTAATTTATAGCGGGGGATGATATAGGACTTTAGTCCTCTTCTTATACTAAAAATCTTAGCTCTGTCACTGTACTAACAATTAAGCGGTAACAAAGTTGTCTCCAGTTTGATTCAGGAGAGATATGTGGTATAGGCAACTGAGGGCCACAGAAAAAAGTTTTCTAGAAGCTGACTGTAACGATAAATGAGAGTAGACTTAAATCAAGAAACAAAATAAAATAGTGATCCCTAATTATCATATAATAAGGTAAGGAAGGACAGAGAAAATCCAGACTGATGGGTAGGAGGAGATATGACAATCCAAATACGACAGGACATATACAATTTAATCAATAAGACGCATCAAAATTTGATGAAAAGCTGAGAACTGGGCCAAACGCCTTCTCTAGATCGGACCCCTGTAATGGTGGAGGCTGCGATTACGAAGTCGTGTGATTTTTCAAATGGTCATGGAAAGTCATGGAATTATATTTCTAGATTTCTATGGGAACTCAGCTTCTCCCGAAATCGCTCTCGATCTGCGACACCGGAAGCAGCTGCAGCCTTGCGTGGGAAGATGCTGACTGACAACCCCAGCACATCTAGCTATCTGTTCTCAAGTGAGGTCAACAAATATTGTAGCGAATACAACACTGAAGATGATGGTGAGCAGAAGAACATATCGTCACCTTGGTAATAAAGGGTCGTATCTGCCACTTGGTGAAGTGGCAGATACTACCCTTCATAATTAACCTTTTAACCACCAAATTATTCAATTTTAATTTTCACCCATTTGAAGTTGTGTCTCGCTGACGCGATCCACAACTTCAAGTGAGTGAAAATTATTCAGATTTGACAAAATGGAGGTCAACTCTTTTCAAATCTTGCTGATTGATGTCACATTTTATCTTTAACATGCTCAAAAGGTGGTATTTAACCCTTTTAACGCTGAACTCCTGGGCACACTTGCATCCCCACCGCTGAATTCCTGGGGAGGGGGGGGGGGTGAAAAAAACCCAGAATATTTTGTAATGTCAGATTTGTATGAAGACACCAACAGGATCTTAGCTTATGAGCAAATAATAACATGAGAAGGAGTCGTGCTTTACTGGTGGTAACACCAAGGTCATGTCAAGGTCACATCAAGGTCATTTCAAGGTCAAACTCGCAAAAAATATTGAACATACCCACTTTTTATCAATTTCAAGCTGTTTAGTGGTGCAGTCATCCATTAGAAAGGATTTATGGTGACTGATACTTGGTCTGGTATCATTTCAGCACACATTTCGGGAAATCTAGGGCAGTGCTGATATTGGGAGGGGTGATGCCCCCATGTTGCCCTTATTACACCCCCATTCCTCAAGGCTCAATTGAACAAGCCAAATTTCAATTATGCAGCAGCGTGTAGCATCAGCTTGGGCTTCCATCACAAAATATTGATACATAATTGGGTATGGAGGTTGACATGGGCTGAGGTCGTGCTTTACTGCATGGATGCCGCCCAAAATAAATGTCGGGGTCATGTGAAATGTCAGGTTTATGGGTGATGTGTACTAAATGCGTAATGATTAGGTATAATGCGTAATGATTAGGTGTGCAACCATGCAATCCGCACTCCTTGGATATCTGTCATCCAAGTATTATTATAGCATTTTAAGCATGATGATGATGCCAGAGGAAGATATGGTTTGTTTTATTGTATTCTTTGATAACAAAAATATATGGTTTGATGAAAAAATCAAGTCTCTATCTCAATTATTGAGAAAGTTATGATAATTTTATTGATTTTGTGGCGGCCATTTTGATTTTTTTTGTTTTAAAAGAATCCTTTAAAAATGACAGCTCTACATCGGCCCAGATATTATTATGGGGTGCTATCCATGCACAATTAAAAGAGAAACAAACTTTTATCAGCAAAAACAAGGCCACCCCCATGATTACCGAGGCTACCCCGATGACCACATTGATTTTACAGACAAAAATACTAAAAAAACACACTCTGCACCCGAGTATACTCGGGGTCCGCGACAGGGAGACATATTTTGCCCCCGAGTATACTCGGGGGCCGCGTTTAAAGGGATAATGTGCTAATAAAAAATGAAAACCCGAATATATGCGGCACCGGCGGTTAAAGGGTTAGGGTGATGATCCCTCAGTCAGTAGGATGTGCTACTGTAGGATTCAGTGTGGCAGTATCTTGTAATTATATGTAGTAAGCACAATTATATCTTATAAATTTTATTTCATCAAATACAGTAACAGATCATTAATGTGGTAAATATTCCATTTTAAGATTGATCTTATGTTCTTTTAGTATAATGTACTAAACAATTCCCTATTCAGTTTGTTATTTTAATCTTTTTTTCTGTATAACATTAACGTTTATTTTTCAAGTGAAGTAAGTGTCAAAGTGTTTTTGCACATTTTTATAGCAGATATATTTCACACGTTTCTTTCTGGCTAATCTGGCCGAAAGCCCTGATATAATATCATCAAGCTTTTGTCATAGCCTATCGCTGTGTCCGTCTACAGGTCTATACTGCCGTGCAAAGCCAGATGGCAGTATCTGCTTACTTTGCAAATTAATACTGACTTTTGGCTTTGCAGAGCAGTATGGATCCGTCGTCTGTCCAGACAATTTGCGAAAACTGATCGAGTCTGGAGTAGATTTCATTCACCAGGTGACGGGGTGTTATGGATGCTCTCCAGGTGGCGCCACCTGCCAGATTTCATTTCAAGATGTTAAGATGTCAAGATGTTAAGTTACATTTCCTACCAAACGCTTTTGAAGCTTTTGCAGAATTTTTAATTAAACTTCACACGCAGTAGGCCCACTCCTATGGACCTAGCCAATACAGGGTGTGCTCCAGCTGGCACCACCTGTCATTGCTACAGGGTTACCACATGCATTGTCACAGGCATTTTAGTATGCATATTATACGGAAATCCTACACAATAATCTGAATACCGGTACAATAGAAATAAATTCTTATGTATACTGTTAGTCCACTATTTATATTTTAGCCCTTTAGCAGCCAAGTTATCTATTTATTCGAAATTTCACCCACTCAAATTTGACTAAATGGTGGTCAATGATTTTGAAATGCTGCTGATTGATGATTGATTTATATTTGAACAAGTTGAAAAGCTAGTATTTAATGTGTCAATAAATTATTAGAAAAAATATTTAATCATGACCGACGGTTAAAGGGTTAACCCTTTCAAGATTCTTACCACTCCGAAAACATGTAACTTGATTTACTTTATGTTACTAGCACCATGTTATATGTGCATTGAATTATGCAATGATTGTATAATAAGTGTTTCATGATTATACTCTCATCTGGCTGATTCGCCTACTTCATCTATCCGATATAACAATACCAGTTAGAATGTTCAATATATTGCTGAATATATCATCAGAACTATCATTTCTCTAAATATTTTTCTAAAAAGAAGATAATTGAAAACAAAGTATGTTTAGAGTGTTTCTGAGAGTGGTTCTCGGGATCAACTCCTAAAAAGAGGCTTCGATCTCTGTGCGTACTTTGAATTCACGTTTCACACATGTTTTGTCATTACATAATATAACTACATCTCTATATCTATCTTCAATTAATTGTTAGTGTAATATTGAGGTACCATTGAATTAAATGAATCGATAAAAATTTTCATAAAGTTATTGACAAAATCCGTAATTACACAATATAGTTTACAATATAAATTTAAGGATAATGGCCTTACACAATCATGGTCATAGCTATAAGAGCTCTTTAAAAAACTAACGATTTGATAGTAATTTTCTTTCATTTCATATTATTTTTTCTTTCATTTCAGATTAACTCATTCAAATTGTATAATGTACCGTACCGTACATTTATTTTTGTATGAATAATATTTTGCAATAAATTAATATGTATCGTAGTAGGGCAATAACTCAGGCCAGACCAGTTAAGGTCATCTTAACTTCAAACACACTAAAATGTTGAGTCATCTTAACTTCAAACTCACAGAAATGTTGAGTAATTTTTTCAGACATAGGGGCCTACGTGCCACAAGGATACATTAGGCCTGCTCCTAACTTACATTCCAGTAATTTCACAACAGCAATGCAAGATCGGTACTGCCGCCTTTTGCCATCACACCATGAGCAATGTTAGTTTCAGCTCTACCAAAATTGAAGAGAAATATAGGCCTAGCTACAATAATGAATTGAATGCTACAAATGAATGAAATATCTTTTGCAGAGGATAGTTTAGACTTGTATGACAACTAAATGCCAGAATTGCGTGATAATTGTTTTATGTATGATGAGCTATTATTGGACTTTGCAATGACCTAATATAGGTTGCCCTTGGTATGATATTTGTTTGTTACTGTAAAGGCCAACCCTGCAACCCGAACCGATATAAATCTTTATTTGCCTACCCCTTTTTATTATTGTGTAAACATTACTTTTTGGGTCAAATTGTGCAAGTGCTTTGGGACGGTTGTGAGAAAAACCCAGTATGATATGACCTTGTTGTTGACATTTTGCAAAGTTATTAATACCTATGAGCACCTGTGTAATTATCTGAATATGAACCAGAGTGTCAATGACACAGAAGCTCATCTTGAATTAGGGCAAGTTGATTACAAATTAAAATTTCTGAAATCCGTGAGGCAGTTCTATGCACATGCACGAACTCTTTCAAATAAACGAAACACAATTGAAATCGGATAAGAATTGAGGGAGGAGAAGCATTTATTGTGAATGGTGGACAGAGTGCCCTAATTAGGTGTTAATATAAGTTAATTAATGATTAAAATTTCTCAAATCCGTGAGAAAGTTTAATGCACAGGCACAACCTTTTTCAAACAAACCATGCGCAAACAGAATTGAAATCGTATAAGAATTGAGGGAGGAGAAGCATTTTTTGTGAATTATGGACAGAGTGCCTTAATTAGATCTTATTCAGGTCATAAGTTAACTAATAATCAAAGCATGTCTTGTGAATTGTGGTCAAACTAAAAGCCAGATGAGCTGAAATAGTTTAGTTATTCTTCCACTCTTCCTATTTAGCATGTAACATGACATCATTTAAAATTTTGGCCTCCAGAAGTGTTAGTTGCGCAGCTGACGTCTTGCAATTCAGAATGATAATTTTGCGCAGAATAAACCAGACTGGAATTAATTTATTAAGATTTTCTTTGATTTGACAATGAAATGACATTAAAGCCCCCATCAGGGAGGGGGCCTTCAGAGTATCTGAAATATTATACCCTCGATCGATTGGTCATATTCTAACCTATCATGCAGTTTGTTATGTTTATGGATAACGCGTAGGCTTACTACACACGCATAATGAATAGATGTGTCGGTATGTAATTTACTTGGGAATATATATAATAAAGCTTATCTTAACATTTAAGGCATTATAATGATATTGAATGATGGTAGGATTTGTTTTATTGTATCCTAATAAAAATATTATGGTTTGTTGCTCAAAATATAACTTCAGTGATTTCATGGCAGCCATTTTGAATTTCATGTTTTACAAAAAACTCACAAGGATGAGAGCTTCACATCCGCCCAGATCACCATATAGGGAACCAGCTAAGCATAATCAAAACAGAAAAAAACTATCAGCCAAAACAATGTTAGTTGCAGTTTCACTGCGATATCCGTTTTTTTTGCTTATATTTGCATAAATATAGACTTTACGATATATATTTTTTTAAACAAATAACAGAATTTGCTTTCTCATACCTGAAAACATAAGAATGGACATATCATTTATGTCTTTAGCGTATGTAGTTGCAAAATTTGTCGCAAAAATGTTTATTTTATATACGTTGGCGGCCATCTTGGATTTCGCCATTTTGGACCATTTTCTCGACCTATCAAAAATGCAATCCTTTTTTCTTAATCTTCATGATATTTTGAGTCAGAATCAAGTGAAAAATCAATTTTAACGGACAAAATGCACAGAAGTGCTATATATGTGACATATGAGCATACACTATTGAGCGTTCTGTGATTTTTGGATCCTAACAAATTTGCAAATTTCAGGACATTAGGACGAAGTGTTTATAAATACTGATGGTAAGTATTTGGCTCTGAGCGATTTTAGTTTTAAACACTAGAGCACATAAAGTTCTCACATATTGTATTCTGTTCCAGACAAATTTTAATGTGTGAACGGATTCTAATAGATGGGCCCAAATTGAAATTCGTGGACACATTACCCCTATAAATCCTGGAGGACAAAGGGCTTATTTCAATTTGAAATCAGCATAAATGTCTTAGTTAGCCCTTTCTGATTTCTTTGAATACCTATGTTATGGGTCTACGGTCATTATTAATATTTTACACTCTTACAGTGCGGGGAACGATTATAGATGTCAGATTCTGACGACTAAGGTCGATCCCCGCGCTGTAAAGGTTAATATATGGAGATTTGGCTATCGTTACAGTGCTAACCTGCGTTGTACAATGTGGTATGTATAGTGGAAATAAATCAATTTCAAATTATTTGGCCCCCGTGATATCGCTTATTTTTAATCTTAGGGAGGGTCTCACAGTCATGTAATTTGGTGTAATAAACGTGCTCTGTCTGTCTGACTGTCTGTCTATCTTTAATGAAACATTAGCGTGGTTTAAACGTATAATAAGCACTGTTTATGGGTCATTTAACTTGTTGAGCGGAAATGTATACATTGTAATTATGCAAATTGATACAACCCAGCTAACACCAGACTATGACAAAATGTCGGACCAATTTTGGGTCACCATCGTAGACGGTGGCCTAACATTGATCCAACATTCTGGGAATGTCCGAGCTGGGGTTTGCTGACGTCACTACCATTTCTCACACGTTGACAGGTCTGGCAGATCGTCAGAACAGGTCCACTGATGGTATAATTGATGACACGTGGTTGGAGCCAACGTTTGGTAAATCTTGGGTCACCTTATCTCCTAAGAAGCGTATTCATTTGACGTTCATCACTGTTCACTCGGCCATAATTATGATGATTAGCTTGATCATGTTGACGTATCGTGTGGTCTTAACCCTTAAAGCGCCGGTGCCGCTTTTATTCGTTTGTTTACATTTTTTATTAGCATGTACCATATCAGCTTTCAAACATATTGAAGATAAAATGTGACATTAATCAGCAAGATTTGAAAATAGTCCACGTCCATTTTGTCAAATCTGAATAATTTTCACTCACTTGAAGTTGTGGATCGCGTCAGCGAAACACAACTTCAAGTGGGGGGATATTCAAATTAAAAAATTTGCCGGTTAAAGGGTCAAAGCGCTGAAATATTTTTAAAGAAACCAAGTGATCCGAGGGTTTTCTCAATTTGAAATTATCATAAATTAATAAATTAATTTGTTGAAAAAGAAAAAAAAATCTTGTTTTGATAATAAAAAAGCATTATTGAAATTATTGACAGTGAATGATCAGATAACAGAGTTAGGATTAATAGATACATAGTATGTATGCATAATATGTTAAAGCTTTATTACACAAGTTCAAAGAAGTTTACCCCAAGCCAATTTGTACTCGTCAATGCAGAAAATTAAAGACCTGCTTCAGGTTGGAATGGGTGATAATTTTATACATAGAAATAAATTCCATAACAATGGACATTTCCAATGTCCACACTGTACAGAGTAGGCCTATTTTGAAAAAAAACAAGATACACGATTTGCTGTAATGCTTTGTATTTCATGATTTACGAGTAGACCGAAGTACTTGAGACAATTTGAATCATCTGAGGTCTTAAATGCCAAATTCAAAGATAACAAAATAACTATTGTTTTTTGAAAACATCTTCTCAGATAAGAAAAACAGCACAGGGTTCAATGAGTTTCGATCAAACACCTGACCACTGAGATCAATTAGACAAAACATAGTTAAACCAATAAAACTCATTGTGAACCAAATCCTAAGAACGGGTATATATTCCATGAAAAACATAAAAAAACCAAAAACAAACTACTGATCCACGACCAGTAAACTGTTGTTTATCTGGCAGTAATGGTGATAATTGAACTAACATATTTAATATTTGGTCGTTTCAAGTAAATTGTTAGCACATCATTAATATTATATATGATAGATAGGTACTAATGACATTATAACATTAAGTACTGACAAACGCAAAGGCCTATGTAAATAAGTACTATAGGCCTATATATTTCTCAGTAAGGGGTTTTGTCAAGTTAAAAAAAATCCAAAAATCCGAAGTGGGTGGGTGGGTCAAGCCCCAACTCGGATTTCAATTTTTTGGGGATTTTTTTTTTTTTTTTGGGTGTTGTTTTCATGTTTCTAATTGTTCCCGGAAAAAATAATAAAAAATGGATAGGCGGGTGGGTGGATGGTGTCTGACCAATCCGAATTTTTCTCGGATTTTTGGATTTTTTTTTAACTTGACAAGACCCCTAATGACATTAACAAATTAACACTTTTGTAAGGTGGGCCTACATTGTAGGTATGTTTCGTATCGATTTAAGTAAATAAGCGTGTAGGGAAAGTGAACATTGCATTTTTCTTGCTGCAATATTTTTTATATATTTATACCCATCTAAATGTATACACATATTGAACATTTTCCACAGCCGGCAGCTGAAAATCTTGAGCGCTTGTTTTAACATGTTTATGAGACTAGAGGCCCCTAGTTTATTTCGCGTTTACTTAGGTTATTAGATGTGAAAAACAGAAAAAAATGCCGAAATAGATTATTTTACATATATTAATATTAAAGTAGAAATACAGCATTAGCAATAATCGCATCAGAAGAGGACATTTCAGTGTGGTATTGGCTCAGATTCCTTGCTCAGATATTGTTCATGGACATTATAATCACGCATGCTCTCATTATATCGATTAAATATCGATTAAAATGTGCACTATATGCACTAGCTAAACATATGCTTCTCACCATGAATAATATTTTATTTTAAATTATCATGATACTTTTTTTGTTCGCTTGAAGTTATTCACAAGGTAATATTCCGCAATAATTATGCCAATGTATGCTAATTAAAAAAAGCTTAGCGGTATTTGAAATCAGCTTAAGCCAATTCCACAAGGTGATAATCATCTGATCATGTGTGTGGATACAATCAATAACTTCCCCGTGTTTATTTTACTATTTATTTATTTTTTATTTACACCAATTTATGCTAATTGAGATTATCAATAAATTATAGTTGTTGCACTATTCTTAATGTAAGCCTACATTCTGAAAGATTTTTCTCTCGAAGAAAATGTCATAATGGTCCGTGATTAAAACTAGAATGAGCGGACATTATGCTTCTGCAGCGTTTTGCAAAATGGCTTAAGGTCCGAAATAACTCGATATATAATTATAGGTCCTAAGCGTGTAAGATAATTCACATAATATTCTGCGCTAATTCGTAAATAATGTTTTATATAGTCATGTTTGTATGTCTTAATCATATATGATATTTCGTTCAGCTTACGTAGCTTTTTTGCATCAGATTAAATTGGAACCAACTCATTAAATTGGTTGAAATTAATGTGTATGGAACGATTTATTGTTTGTTAATTTTTGAGCAAATATGCCACTACAACCGCATAATGGTTTAATTTGTAGGGCGTGATTCACATATTTTCATAACACCGCAGTGAAAATCCAAAAGGCAGCAACTGCTCACATTTCAGCCATCATTTACTGCCTTTTGGCTTTCCAGAACAGAGTACTAGTGTGTTTCAGAACTGTACCTAAATGACACTATACAACCTAATTGACAAACTACTACATAGTTGCGTGTTGAGAAGCTAAACAAATGTCGTATGATTAAAAAAACATGTACTTGCTGACGTACGAATATTTTTAAAAAATCACCAATTTCTGAGCTGCTCTGTGTAGTCAAAATACAGTATCCGCTTACTTGTGAATTTAGCAGATGCTGTCTTCTGGCTTTGCACGACAGTGCAGTTATTCCCTTTTCACCACATTTAGGTGGCAGTTCATGTGTGGGTATTCATAGGTATGGCTTCGCGAAGAAGATAAAGCCATTTTTATGACCGTGTAGCATGTGTGAAGCAGAATAATTTGTATTAAGATAATCATCTAACCTAATGATGGAGGAAACATCGTTATGATAATTCACATTCGTGTAGATAATAACATAATTACTTCTAGGATTATTAGACACGGTATGGTCCACCACGCTGGGCCAACCAATCCAAAAAAATCGGTTGTACTGAAATGAATTAAAAATCGCTAATTTTACATTATAAATAAGGATGTACATACATATTACCATAGCTAGTAATGTATTAATAGTATCTGAGATTTCATTCAGACCAAATTAAGGTCGCTGGCATGAGGCCTCCATCACAAAAAGCGTGTGAGTGAGTAAGTGACATACATTAAGTGTGAGTGAGTGACTACATATATGCCTATATGTGGCCAAAATGATGCAAGATAGCCCAATACATTAAACTAACGGGATACTTTACAAAAAGCCATCTTGGTATATTGGAATCAGTGACTGCACACTTAAAATGTAAGCGGTTATATACTACAGTTTGTCTTTGCATTAAATACATATTATCCCAGCTCTGGTATTCAGATGAGTTGTAGAGCCTAAATATAGCACACACCAAGCATCATACATTTAATCCTAGCAGGCTAGCACGACTTTTGTCGTTTTAATCTTTTTAATAATCGATCAAATCACCGTTTTTGACAATTAAATTAATCTTTAAATATCAAGATTTGCAAATGCTTGATCTTAAATTGAACATAGTCATGCTAGTAAATTTTATCCACTTGGAGTTGTGGGTCGCAGTAGTGAGAAAAAACTTCAAGTGAGCGAACATTTAAATTAGAGTTAAAATTTTCTCAAGTTCGTGGAAAAGATATGGCAACACCACACCCTGTATCTGCCCACTGGACACACAAGGTTGTTGCGACGTTGAATCAACGTCGCAATAAAGTCGTGTGCCCAGTGGATGGGTACATTATTATGCGGTCGAATCTCTCTACACTAATTTAAATATGGGCACCGCATAACGTCATACCCGGTAATATATGCTGTGCGGTTCTCAGTCATTGTATTATAGGGATCAGAACCGCATACAACACAGACAGACAGACAGACAGATATTTTATTGACAGAAAGAAAGTCAATTCAGACTTATTTGTCATAGAAATAAGAGAGATATATGTACATGTATATATATACAAGATTGTTAATTTGTTAACATCATATGACAATGTACATAGTATGACATACATAACTAAAATCATGGTAACTGGCATCGCCATAAAAAACACTGGGTATTACGATAATATAAATGACTGCTACTTAAAATAAATAAAAGACAAAAATAAATAAAAGACATTGCCAAGATAACATAGGGTCTAGCATTTTGTTTCCCGCACCAAAACCAGAGATAAAATAGCACAGCTCCGGATAAAATGTGCGACTATTTTTCCCATCCGATTATCTGATCACACTCTCTCAGGTGTAAAAGAGGATAGGAAACATTCTAGGTTGCTAATCCCACCGGCAGACGTACGACCACAGGGGCATGAAACCCCCTGTTGAAATGGAACAGCCCTGCTTATTCAAAGGAGCCCTAAAGGGCTCATTTGAACAAGCAGGGCTGTTCCATTTCAACAGGAGGGGATGTCAAATGTGGCTCCTTTGAATAAGCGGGGCTGTTCCATTTCAACCGGGAGGGGGGGCTCATGCCATAAAGGGCTCTTTTGAATAAGCAGGGCTGTTCCATTCCAACAGCCCTGGGTCTCATGCCATACAGGGCCCCTCTGAATATTAGCGGGGATGTTTCATTTCAACAGGGGGTGTGATGTCTCAATTTGAATAAGTAAGACAGTTCCATTTCAACAGGGGGTATCATGCCCCTGTGCAGATGACGCTGTGTAAACGATAAATCAACGTCAATACAGTATCGTGTTCACAGTCTATAAAATATGTGTCCGCGGACACCTTAACCCATTCGAGCCTGAATTTACCATTGTCATTTTCATGCACTACAAGCCGCGAATTGCTGTCGCAATTCTCGACTTGTAGTGAATGAAGATGAGTTGATGTGGGTGAGAAAGTAAAGTAATTGCCATATATTGGTAAACCAGTTTCATAGAAATAATCATTCTAAAACCCTTTGTTGTAGAAAAATTAGGTTTCTTTCCAGTAATGTAAAATGATGCTCTAATGCATCGTGGGGTTTAAAGGGTTAAGGTGGGTCTACACGAATGTACGTCATTGATGTTACCGCGGAATGTAAACCTTCACACCCATCAAGGTGTAGCATTATCAACCACTTGGACATAGATAAAAGGCGTTGCCCTGATGAGTTGATGAGCTGAAGCATTCCTCAAGACCTTGGAAATTAGTAGAGCAGGTCTGTTTACCATGCCATGATTGAATCAAGACGTTGAATCAATGTTGCTTTTACGTTGGTCCAAAATCGTAGACGGTGGATCATAGATAAACCAACTTTGATTCAACGTCTTCTTCTGGTGGCATCAGAATCACAATCGCGATTTTAATTCAATACAAATAAGTAATACCCTTCAAAACTTTAATGTTCCCATAACGAACGTTCCACAGGAAGCAATACTTATTGTTTTAAAACAGTAAAGCTATAATAATGATTTCCATTTCTAAAATGTGAAACTTTTTTTGTTGTCACAACACCTAAATTGAAGTTATATAACAATAATTTCTGAAGGACATAACTGTATATTTTCGGGCATCTGGAGCTGCAAGTTCCAGATTCAGATAGAAGAAAAATAGTCAAGCGCACTCCTGAAGTAAAATATTTATTAACTGAAACAAGAATTAATTTCATAAAAATTAGAACTGGTAATTATACACACACGCAAGCTTACGTATAATTATATTAACTTGATAAATGAGACAGACCGTCCATAGCAGACAGTAGACGTTGATGCATGCAATGCTGGCCTCATGTTGGACCAACCTCACTGACGGTGGGCCAACATTAAACCGACATTGGTTCAACGTAGCGCGTCTGCTGGCGACGTCGCGAATTTTGACAGCATAACCGATCACATTTAAATGCTTGGCGCCGCCGTGGAATACACCGAGGTCATGAGTAATATTAATTTCGGCACCTCGAGCGTGCGACCGAAGACGCCGTTCCAAGCGAGTTTCAGCAAACACGAGACGTTGGCTCGTTGGGGGTCATCACGACAATATTTTAAATCTACTTCAAGGCCCATACCAGTCACATGTATACCATCACGCACGTACAACGCACAAAAAAATGAAGACTTTTGGTCGGTGCATTGTGATTCACTGAATGTGCGTCAGAATTTGTTGATGATTTGACGAGAACGCAGGATGAACGTTATTCATTTTTGTGTGCGTCAACCTATGCGCACATTTTCTGCATGTTCAAAAATGTGAGTGTTTTGCCACGTGTGCATGTAAACGCCAGAAGAACGTCAGACCAGCGCCAGTCTAACGCTAGGCACAAAGAGCACATATATATATATATACGCTCTAAATTCGTTGTGCTTTTGTTGACCGAGGTTTGTCACAGTCACACATAAACGACGCACAGTCCACGCATAAAAACATAAAAAATATCAATTTTAGTGCGGATTGTGAAAAACGCCACGAATGCACAGCTTGTTTTCTACGCAGAGGGCGAATGAACAGCGCCTTGCTAACGTGTTGGACGCATACAATGAGCATTAAGCCATATAATGCTATTGTCTACGATTATAGTAACTTTTATCAGTTTGTTTTGTAGGCCTACATATGTAGCCATTTTAAAAAGAAAAAAATGTGACCTAAATTTATGATAACATTATATGTTTGGACGTAATTTTGACAAATTAAAAGCAAATTCTGCACATTAAGCCGTGTATCGTGTGAAACACCACTTCAAAAGATTAAAAATAAAATGTCGTTCTTCAAAGCTCCAAGGGTAGAAGCTGCAGAAATAACAAGCTGCAGAGATAACATAGTCACAACCTGTTGCTCGAGCGCTGGGCAAAGAGCGAGGTTTTATGTAACATTGTTCTAGCGAGTGTGTTTGTGGCTGTCTTGAGGCGTGTACATTTATGCGTTCATATGCGCTTAATATTTTAAACATACCCAACTTCCTTTGGCGATTACTGTGCGCACAAAAATATGCGTAGAGGTAGTGCAGCTCCAACCAGGAACCAGTAACGAGTGCTAACGCACGACCGACGCACAACAGACGCTCTGGCGAAAAATAATCAATTTTCAGTACGTGGATCGTGCGTCGACTATGTGTGACTGAGCCATGCGGTCAGAAAAAACGCAAAAATACCGGCACTGAGCGCGCATTATAGCGCCCATCCAACGTGTTCCTAACGCATGTCCAACGAACATAAAACATATGGGGCGTGCTAAATGCTTCTTGACTTATTCGTGCCTGGCGGGGGGAGGGGGGGATGGGTGTCACCTCCGCGTGGTCCCCCCTGGGCAACTTCTCAGAAGGCCAAGAACACCCAGTCGTTGTGACAGACGTATGTTCAGAGATTTGTTGAATTTTATGCGTTCTATTTGTAAACATTATTTACTTATGTGTGGACTGTTTTCCTGCATGTTTATGTTCTGCTTCACTTTCTAATGTTTAATTTCAGCTCAATTTGTGTCGTAAAGTTTCTTTCTCATGTGTTTTCACTTAAAAGACCTTTTGTGCCGAAAAGTGACGCAAATCAATAATTTACTACTTATACTACTTTCGTGCCTCGCGCTGGCGATGCGCGGTGTATTCTTTCACTTTGTCGCCGTGCTAATGCACAACGTTGTGGCAAAACGCTGTGTATATTCGCTGATTTAAACACCTGATTTATTTATAACACGCTGTATATTCGTCTTAAACTCGCCGGCTCTTCTTATATATCCCGAAAAAAATCATGGACGCACAACGACGCACTGCTCAAATTTTTGTCACTCAAGGCGTGGGCTGTGCTTCGTGTATGTGTGACCGGGGTATAACTATCAAATGCCTATGGCTCAAGTTTAATTTGATAATGTTATCAGTTTAACTCTTTGAAGTTATTCAATTTACCCTTACAGCTCTGAAATATTTTTGAATAAACCATGGGAACCAATTTGAAATCATCATAAATGGCTTACTTAGCTCTTTTCGCTTCATTTGCATACCTATGTTATGGGTCCACGGCAATTATAAATATTTTAATTCTTTCAGCGCGGGGACCGTCTTTAGTATAGACGTCAGAATCTGAGATCTACAGACGTTAGATTCTGACGTATATAGACGGTCCCCGCGCTGAAAGGGTTTTAACTGTAATTTCCACACACCTGAAGTAGTGTCTTTTGCTAATGTAAAAACAATAATTTTTAATTCTCCTTAATCACTGTTAATGGAAGACTTATAATTTTTCGAAATCCACTATGAAGAGTGTTGGTACAAATAGTTACGAATGATTGCCATGATTACAGCTATGCTGCCATGGCCGTCATAAAAATGTTGAGAAACGATATCACGCGGTAGTTGTGGTTGACGGTCAAATGTAATTAAAACGCCTCGGCGATTGGCACGGGGAGGGTACTACAGGAAATACGGGGTAAATAGGTTGGTTGAGTGACCATGGCAGCGGCTTGTGAACTGAATTGAGACAGACCGTGATTAAAACGCTGGACTTGTTCAGTTGGTCTCAGCTGCGGAGAAACCCGAGAGAGTCACCACATCTAGCCCAGTCACAGAGACGTGCACCAGATACACATTAACAGTGAATAATAAGGTAAGGTTGTTTTATGGTTTTGATTAATGTAGCTGGATGTACTTTGAATTTAGCACGTATATACGTGCTAAATTCAAAATACTTCTAGCTCTGCTAATAACAATCACAACTGATTAGATACACTGTACCTGTGATAGGACTAATTGACAGGTAGTAGTGGTGTTATTAGAAAGCATTGTTTGATCACCAATATTGTAACTTTTGAGGTCTGTGCAACTCTTCGATTGTCGGACCTAACGATCTTAACTCTGCTGTGGTTTCATTAATGTATCTGTTCGTAAGATTGATTGATTGATTGATTGATTGATTGATTGATTGATTGATTGATTGATTGATTGATTGATTGATTGATTGATTGATTGATTGATTGATTGATTGATTGATTGATTGATTGATTGATTGATTGATTGATTGATTGATTGATTGATTGATTGATTGATTGATTGATTCATTCATTCATTCATTAATTCATTCATTCATTCATTCATTCATTCATTCATTCATTCATTCATTCATTCATTCATTCATTCATTCATTCATTATTACCCCTTTTTCAGAGATTTAGCCATGACTACCACTAATTCTGGGGACTTAACTGTCATGTGAAGGCAAACAGCAGTAACTGTTTATTTTTTTAAAATTAGCAGTTGCAGTTTGCTTTTGCACCGTTAGGACTGAATAATCAAGTCACCGACAACGTGATTCTAAAGCATTCCCTTCACGTACGTCTACATGTGACTTGGTCGTCAGCACTCAGGAATGTAGGCCTATAGGCCTACGTATAATTAAATGTTTGACGTCATCGACTCCTTGGACACTCACGCCACATTTAAAAAATCAAATTCATTGAATAACAGGTGGAGATTGTTGCAGTGACTCACAACCCCGGCCGAATGAAAACGAGAAGAAATGCATGACAGGGGCGCATATTACTGAAGATACCTATAAATTGGATCTTATCTTAACCCTTGTGCTGCTGAGACCGTTAATATGGGCCTACGTTTTCGAGCAAATTTCAGATTAAATAAAATACGACACGAATGCGTAGTATATTGTGGTAGATGTAGAGTTAATCAATTAATTCATTGAGAGATGCCTATTTTGCATAAATAATTTTATTTTTCACTCATTTGAAGCTGGAAATTGCGTTAGCAATTCCAGATTTAAATGAATAAAAAATACTCACAAACAATATAGCAGCACAAGGGTTAACTTTGTCTCTTTTCCATTTTTTCATTAGAAAATTTACGATTTTCTAATGGAAAAGAAATAAAGTTCACCCTTAACCCTTTAACCGCCGAATTATTCAATCTGAATTTTCACCCACTTGAAATTGTGTCTCGCTGACGCGATCCACAACTTCAAGTGAGTGAAAATTATTCAGATTTGAAAAAATAGAGGTCAACTGTTTTCAAATATTGCTGATTGATGTCACATTTTATCTTTAACATGTTTATTAGGTGGTACTTAATGTGCTAATAAAAATGAAAATCCGAAGATATGCGGCAAGGGCGGTTAAAGGGTTAAAGCGATGAATTATAGAATTTAAATTTTTACCAACTTGAAGTTGTGTCTCGCTACCGCGACCCGCAACTTCAATGGGTGAAAATGACTTGTAACATTCGTAGATTTCGGATCAATATACTTGCCAATCTGAAAAATGTCCCGCAATCACACAAAACATGTGTATAACATTTGTACAACGGCGCTCAACGTCTTTGACATTGGTCCAGCATTGTACAAATGTTATACAAATGTTTTGTGTGTATTGGGGTAGGGCCTAATGCGAATTTCTCCTGCATATTGTATTGTTTGAAAAACAAATGAAAAGACTGGAAATGGCTAAAGATTAACGCGCTTAGCACTATAATGCTTGAGATAAGATCAGAGTTAGGATGTTTAGCAAGAAGTTGAGAGGTATGCGGCCGTGCAAAGCCAAAAGGCAGTAACAGCTTACTTTTCACGTGACGTGAGACTATAATATTCCTATAATATCAAGATATTTCACATTATTATTAAACCAAGGATCAAGCTATTATAATTACTTGCACCTAACGTCACGCAATGTAATAATGTGTTCAAAATGTGTTCAAAACATTGCGCTTAGGCGGAGAAACAGAACAATAAAACCGATAGTCGTATGCTGTCGTCCATGACAAATTTCACCGCAAACGCGAGACTTTGACCTGATGTTGTTTTAATGTTGGGCCAGCGTCGCAGACGCTGGCCCGTCATTAAAACGACGTCGGGTAAAAGTGTCATGTTTGCCAGGGTTGACTAAGGTACATTTGCAGGAAAAGACATGAGCTCCAATGTACAGTGAACCTAGTTTGCTCGCCGCCCGTCATGATTACGTCAGTTTCGTTTGAAATCATTACCGGCGTCACTAATCTATCAGCGCAGCCTCTAAAATGAAATAAAAATCACTCTCAAACACGTCAACACCTTGCAATGTTAAACATCATAGGTGATAAAACTACTTAGTAGATTCTTCTTAAGTGCAGTAATTAGGGGGCCTAAGGTTTCGGCTTATTTTTCAATTAGGGAAATAAAGTTGTTGCCTTTCCACTGCAGGTATAAGCATATCCCAGCAGAAACGACACTGAACAAATGCTGGTGTAATGCTTATCCAGCGTTACAGACTGTGGGCCAGCATAGATCCATCATTGGCTCAGTGTATCCTGTTTGATGTAATTTAGTCCATGAGCCAGGACCCCAAAAAGGGGGTCATTGGTACCATAAAAAGGTACAAATTATTATTGTGATTTTCGACAAGGTGTATGTCTGCTCTACATATTTTTGTATGATAGCAGTTTGTATGTAGTAGCTTAACGTATGTTATCACGTCACAAATCAACCCACCCTCTCAATGATTTTTCATTTCATTTCAGCAATCATGCATACGTTATTGACGATAATTTTAAAACCACTCGATATTAGAGCTCTATTTTTTGCTTTTAGACTCCCATATATCTAACACATTCTGATACCAGATTTGATGCCAATAAATAGGTGATTAAATATAAAATTACGCAACTAATTATTTCATATTAAATTTATTAACATTTTTACAATGTAGTAGCAGTGATTGTTTTGCGTGACTCAATCATGTAAGAAACACAAATTATTCATTTCGATTTTCGACAAGGTGTATGTCTGTAGCAAATATATTTGCACGATGGCAGTTTGTATGTAGTAGCTTAATGGATGATATCACCTCACAGATAAGCCCAGCATATGAATTACTTTACCATTTTATTTTCCAATGCAGGATACGTTATTCACCATAATTTCAAAACTACTCGATATTATAGTTGAATGTTTTGTACGTAGGCTGATATATCTGTACCATTTTATTTTTACGTTTGTTGCAAACGAAATGGTCACAACATAAAAAATATGTAGCTAAATATGTGCATATATATGTACAATTTTTCACGCTTTTGCTACATAATTACAGATATTGTTTTGTGGTAACACAATCAAGTAAGACGCATAAACTTATTATTGTATTTTTGGCAGGTATATGTATGTACTAGATCTAATGGTATGATAGCAGTTTCTATGTAGTAGATTATTATGTGTTATCACGTAACAATCAAACCCACCATGTGAATGATTGACCATTGTATTTTCCAATTCAACATACGTTATTGACCACATTTTTAAAACTACTAGGCATTATAGTTCTATGTTTTTAATATAGGCGGACATATATCTCAGATATTTCAAACTTACGTTTGATACAAATAAGATGGTCAAAACATAATAAATATGGAACTAAATATGTGTATATGTACACGTTTTCACTCATTTGCTACATTGAAACAGTGTTAGTTTTGAGTTGTAACTCAAGCACGCAAGAAACACACATTATTATTATTATTGTGTTTTTGACAAGATATATAGTAAGAACTAAATATTGTTGCATGACAACAGTTCCTATGTAGTAGTTCAATATATCGCACTATAAATTAATCCACCCAACCCCATCCAACATACGACGTTATTGTCATTATTATTGAAAGCTCCATTTTTAGACGTAAGCTGATATGTAAATGTGAAACATTTTAATGTTAAGTTGGATGCAAATGAAAGAGCCACGACACTGAACAACATTGTTTATATGTATTTTTATTCAGACTTTTACTACGTGGTCACATTGCTTGTTCTGAGTAGTAGCAGACATGCTTGCAAGAAACATGTGTGCTAGTAACTTGAAACGGTTACAACAGCTCGTATTATAATGTATCTGCACATATATATCGTTAAACAGTAGGCCTACTTTATAAACATTTATACATAAACTTGAACCAGAACGTATTATCTGATTATGTGTGCTGTATGGAAAGCGATCATCTGATCATGTGAAAACATTTCTTTCTGTGAATGTCTGTCCTTGAATCTCCGGATATATAGGCCTACTTTTCTAGATGTACATATATAACATGCATTACCATGACCATTATGAGTTTAGCCTGATGGTTAACCTGATTTCTGTTTTGAATTAGTGTTGCAACCAATAGCTGACTGCAGCACTAAACTGTATGCAGAACTTAATGAAACTGGTCGTGTTTCAAGAACTCACCATGACCAAAATTGTGAAATGTTATTGTACTGAAATACAATTTGCAATATACATTTCATAGTTATTTTAAAATTATTGTAAAATCAACAAAATGTACTACAATCTACAGGATAATACTTAGTTAAAAAAATTGCAAAAAAATAATTATCAATTGCAAAAAAAAAACAAATTAGTATGGTGCATCACCTAATGTATATAAACTTCTCCCCTCATCAGCAACAACAAATGAGTAGGCCTATGCAAATTTGGCAGTCATTTATAAGCTAAATATCTAAATGTTAATTTTGCAGCGTACTATCGAATTTTTGTGTATATAATTATATTTAAATCTTTATCTTTACTTAGCACGTCTGTGACATAATACATAGTGCAACACAGGTATATTAATATTTTAGATAAAAGATAGTAGTACGTTACCTCCTATGCCTTCAAGCTGAATTCTGTCGACTCGTACCACGTGCAAATTAAATATCATAAATAATTATACATTCAATAATACACAGAAGCATCCAGACACAAAGTAGGTATAAACTTCTGGCTATATATGTATCTGGTAGGTGTGCTGTGTCAGCAGGATAAATTGAGAGATAATGTGAATACTTGACACAAATCAACATCGACAAGATGAGATATGAGTTGGTGGCTGGAATCATTGAACATGCGTTGTATTTTATTCGTATCCAATACTTCTCGATGTCAGCTACCAATATACAATAGGCCTCAGGTATTATCCCATTAGAGGAGCCACAGCCATCGGAATATAAATACAAAGTGGACATTTAAATGTTCTATCACATGTCTGCTATAACAACTTCTGTAATAACTTCTAAAAAAATATAATTCGAGTATCTAAACAACCTGCATACTAAAAGTGTTCCCTTTTAATACTCAAGAGAAAACAGCAAGGAAACACTATGGAAAAAAACTTTGCATTAAGTGTCAGATTGAAAATTTTGTTAAGATTCCGTTCCTCTTTTGGATATACAACGTGGGTTGATTTTTAGACAGTTGTGTGAAAATGTGACTTTATGGTACACAAATATTGGCATGAAATATCATATTTATATCATATTTGACTTTGGGTGACAATTAGTGGTCAAGTGGTAAAAAGGAGGTAATCAAATTTAAATTGTATATAACTTGAAATATATCGAAAATTAATAAACAGGTTGTTTTTACTTGCTTATATGCTACCTCACAGTAGCCTTAATATACCAGATCACTGTTGAACGTGAGGGGTCAAACAAAACACATTTTAATATTTTTTATCCTGACAAAATATTTATATCCTGATTACATTATTTGATTAAATTTGATATTTTTAACATGGTCCATTTTGTCTGTAACGTCACATTCATTGGATGTTTTATGATTATTAGGGTTCGCAACCAAACCGAATATCGTCTAGTTATTTATGTCAACAATACATTGTGTCCGGGACAGCATCGAAAAAAGAAGCTAGGAAGATTGTCTCACATGGCACGCACCTCACCACACATTGTCTGTAAAATGAGCTGATCAGGTTGCAAAATTGTCGTTCTGGAGCAAATACAATTACCTACGCATTATCTTGAATTTCATGAGAAATCCAAGTGTTTAACCTCCTATTATTATTTAATTATTGGCATGGTTAGACCTCTACCTAAAAAATGGTATATACTTTATTGTGTTTACAATGAGCCTAAGCTACAGAACACCACCGCAAAAAGTGGACATATATGTAACGCTGAGAAACTTCAAATAGCTGTGTGAGCCCTTAGCCTCCCACATTGAGATTGCTATCATACCAAATAATGTTTATTACGACATGTAGAATAAGATGGTATGAATGGCGATTTGTACCTTTTTGTGGTACCGATGACCCTACCTGGCTCATGGACTATTCTAACCGAAACTGGCTAAAATTGGTCTGGTCTGGTCAACGTCAAGTCAATTAATTCAAATATCATATTTAAATATCTAGACATTCAAAAATAGTGTATACAGTGGTTAACGTCAGATTGATATGATGTTTGAATCGGCTGAGACGGTGATAAAAAATAAGAAATGGTCGATCAGCGGTTTTATAAAAATCGCTCATAGAGGCAAAAGTTCCACCATAAACATCATAAACCAAGGTCGAGCTGTAGGCTGCCGTAAAAAGTCAAAGGTCAGTAACTGTTTTTTAAATAAAGCAGTACGTCGTTATGCTGCTATCCGGCTCTGCAGAACAGTAACAGTTATGGATATGGGGAGGGGGATTGTTTTTAGCAAATACCTAACGCCATTTTAAAATTTTGCACAAGCGATGTCCCATGCCTACATTATATCTAATTATGCAAATAGACCGAGATTAGCAACATTTAGAATTATACTTCAGTTCTAATTATTTTGTGTGTTTTACGGAAACTAGATTAAAGTATGTTTCATTAGAAAACAAATATTCTTTATTTATAATACACATTGGAAACTAGGAGTGAACTAGGGAGTGTAATCATTATTACATTGTGCCGTGTACCAATATCAGGTTGTGAATATACCCAGATAGCACCACTCTTGTGAAGTCAACTAACCACAGATTGAGAGAGGTCAGCTTGTGTTTTTCACTAGGTGGCGCTAATTTATGGGGGGGGGGGGGGGGAGATGTGGGAGAGGATAAACCTTTAACCCTTAGAGCATTGAGCTACTAAATTTAAATTTTCAAGTGATTGAAAAAATTATGTGATTTGTGAAATTTAAGTCCCCACATATATCATTGTTTAAAGATTGAATACATATTTTACTTTTAAAAGTGGTCATCATGGTTATACAAGTAATCATAAAAACACATAATGTCTACTGTAGGGACTAACTAACCCTTAACTCTTAACTTCACCTCCATTTTGTGAAATCTAAATAATTGTCACTCACTTGAAGTTGTGGATCGCGTCAGCGAGACACAACTTCAAGTGGGTGAAAATTCAAATTGAATAATTTGGCGGTCAAAAGATTAATTAAAATATTGTCTTGAATTTCTAAAGGCAAATGAGCCATAATTACTGACATGTCAGTCAGGAATTGAGATGATGAGCATGTCATTTCGCATAATGGTATTCAAATCACATCTAATTATTCTAATTACACTGGTTTTTCTGGCATCGAAGGTTACTGATTAGTGTTGTTTACACTGCCATGCACAGTTAGACAACAGTAACTGTGAACATTTCAAGTTATTACTTACTGCTGTTTGTATTTACACGGCAGTTTAGTCTTCTTGGCTCCAGCTCTCTCGTGCAATGTCAAAGACAGTAGTTGCTTGATTTTCAAGTAAGCAGTTCCTGCCTTTTGACTTGGCTTAGTAGAGATGAGTAATCGGTTTGTGAAGATACTCTGCATAATGTTTTTCATACTGCTTGTCTTCGGTGAGGTGTTCAATGCTAAAGGTACCGAGGTTGTCAATGTTTTATGATATTGCGGCTAGTAGGCATTAGCTATCCATCAGTTTATGAGCAGAAATACATTGAAAGTGTGGCATAAAGGCGTTATAGTTAAACTTAAAAGGAAAGGAATAGATGGGTTATTCTTAAGGTGGTTTACCTCATACTTAGTAAGTCAAAAACAGAGAGTGGTCATCGAGAGTGGTCAATGCTGTAATGAATTGCCCGTACAATCAGGTGTACCACATGGATCAATCCTTGGACCTTTGATTTTTCTGATATGCATGGATGCCAATCATTATGAATGATATATTGTGTAATATAAGCTATTTGCACAAATACATTGAAATTGCTCAACATGTGACATATTCTTCGCGCTATTCATTATAACTCAGACATAAAAACTTTACATAATATGTGATTTGTGCAGTTAATGCTATTTAACTTAATTATATGAGTAGTTTTAATAATATCAAGCATAATATAAATATTGCATTCAGAGATAGTACTCCCCAGGAGTTGACCAATACTGTCATGTAGTGTTTTAAAAAAAATTCTCACTTGGGAGTCAAATATAGATTGTATTTGTAATAACACATATTTATAATTTCAAAAGTAATGAACAGATTGAAATACTCTTTCCACTTAAATCTTGCGGAACGTTAGAAGAAGACGAGTAATATAATTTCGTAATTGTATTTACGATGGCTGTCCTAAATACCTCAGTATTAAATTATAGCAGATGCAGATGGTGGTTGCTCGTATGGGCCTATATGTACTGGTGCTATATGTGTCAAAAAAGCGAAGACGAAAATGACCTCAATTAAATATGCTTTGTAAAATTATAAGCAGTCCAGTCCCATCGTATTAGACACATCGTATTAGACAAGGGGACGTGGCGTAATTGCTGGAGCGCCTGACTGCCTCGCCAGTCATGCATGCGTCCCGGATTCGAACCCCTCTGATTCTGTGCGGGGTTTTCAGAGAAATATCCTTGCTTCGTCAATTTCGCACAGGGCCCAGCGCGGCGCATTCCTCGCACCCTCGCCGTATTTAACATCAATATACCCACTTACATGTAATTACCATCAACATTAGGCCTATATATCAGTGTATATGTGACCAGCTACTCCCCTAACATTAGGGTTACTGTTCCATTACTTTTAATGTGGAGCTAGCAAACACGAGATGCTGACCCAATGTTGGGCTAATGGTGGTCCACCGTCGTAGACGGTGGGCCACCATTAGTCCAGCACTGTGTCAACGTCTCATGTTTCCTGTTGAGCCAACTATTCGACACTTCTTGCTTGAATGTCACCATTATATGTTGTACAACACAGCTGGCTACTGGTTGCCATACGCGATTTGATCGCGCCAAACATACACTAGTCATTATTGCAGACTCATGGTCTATAATAAACAGATTTCATCATGTTAAAAACTCTGATGATTTAGGCAACATAGATGAGGCTTTTACATTTAGACAAGTCAAAAACAAATAGAAAAGGCTATCATCTAATACATTTATTAAAATTCAGTAATTCAAATTTAAATGATATGGATAATTGTCTCACTACAGGTTAATATACCAAATTGGCTGCAGTTAATATGGAAAAAAATCCTCAAGGCATTTCTATCATCAATATTGTTCCACTGGAATACATCAATATATATAGCTCAACCGCCAATCAGAATTAACATAGGTTAAACAGCTATTTTAACTGATTGGTAGCCAAAAAAATCATATAACTAAAAACAATATTTACAAAACCGTCATAAAAAACACAATTCAGGATTTTCACCAGGTAATGTATTACTGAGCAAAAAACGATCTGTTGTGATGGAAGTGTCAAGGTAAATGCAATATAAAATAACAAAATGATAGCTGTACTGATGGAATGCGTGACAATAATTGTAAGATTCGTGCCGGTGTTGTAAATACACCATAAAAGTCAACATAATCACTTACATAAATCACCTAGAATTGCATTTGTTATCAAGAGTAAAAATATCATTATTTATAAAAATATATTTTCAACCCTTAACCTGTTAACGAAATTTGCATGGAGAAATATCAATTATTAAGAAAATTACCAATATAGCATCTTTCATTCTATCTCTATTTGTTATCTTCCGAATGATTTATGCCTATCTGTTGTGTCTTACATATATTGTGATTAGAGAGCCACGAAACACCCCCCCCCCCCCCTACCCCCAGCAAAGATAAGACGTTGGGCCAACTGTTGGCTCAACAATAAACCAACGTTTCCTGGGCCTTGATTAGCACTGATGTGCTACATGTGTAATTCAAAGAATATAAATATGTTCACATGCATTTATATCCATTTGTTACAAAGACAAACTGCAGTAACTGCTTACTTGAAAAGTGGCCAATTACCGGTACTTCTGTTTACCTGTCCATGACCATAATGACAGAACACATTATTTTTAGTGTGCGCTAAGTGGACAATTTGGTTAAATTGAAGGAGCAAGGTTTTCCAGGTCGTTTGTCATATTTGTCGGCAAGTAAGTCAACCGTAAGATTTCGTAGAAGATTGCTTCCTGAATTCAATTCTTCTATTATAGCAAGTTATCCTAACTTTGGTTTGGCTGCTAAATAAGGAGGTTTTCACATTACAGTAGGCGGGGTTAACGTTTACATACATGTATTAGACTTTGTTTACAAGAATGGCAACTTGGGTCATTATTCTATATAGTCGGACAAATGAACCACACTAATGCTAAATATGATCACAATATATTAGCATTATCTATATATGTTTCACTTTTTTTGTATTCTCGCGTTCTCTTCGTGCACCGCTGTGTACGATAGCTTGTAGTTCCATTTCTATTTACGTGAACTCAAACATAGCAATTCAATGTAATCTCACTGATCTTGTCAAGCATGTGTGCTTAACTGTATCATATTTAGGGCAGAATTTTCTTAAGGTATTGTTATTAAAAAAAATATGACTTTAATATAGTACAAAAACAGTCCAAAGCTACCCTGTAATTTTCGTGCGTTTTCTTAGATCATCAACTTCAGTCAACTCATGATTAGCTATTATGATTATCATAATAGCTAATTATTATTAACAAACTCCCCCCCCCCCCCCCACTTTGATTTGTGCCTCGCTGTCGCGATTCAGAACTTAAGGTCGTTGACAAAATTCTTATGATTTGTCAAATTGCTGGCTCGGATTTTAAAATTTTGTGAAGTAGTTGTTGTAAATCATTGCTTTATGTCAATTTTCGGCACAAATGGTCTTTTAAGTGACATTGTAATACGAATTTTGTGAAGACACTGCAAACTTAAAAATGAGCTATGTGAAGTGCGGATGAAACGTTTTGAATAGTCGCGATTATCGTTCCTAATATGTGGATTTTGAGTCACAAAATCTATTTTTCATAAAAATATGTATAAATAAACGGCTTAGAAATTAGTGTTTAACCTTAGGCCCCCAGGTTATTTAATAGGAATTTTCACACATTTGATGTTATCGCAGACGCGATTCACAACTTCAAGTGAGCGAGAATTATTCAGCTTTGACAAAATTGGAGGTGAACGATTTTGAAGTATTGCTGATTGATGTCACGTTTTATGTTTGACATGTTTAAGAGGTGGTATTTTAGCATGATTTAAGAACATCTTGTTTTGTTTCAGATAATGATGGGTTTGACGATAACGTTCTTGGTTGTCACACTCGTGGCTTCTTTCTTGGACACCACTCAAGCGTGTGTTTGTTTCGAACAGACTGTAAAGGAATACTACTGCAGATCCAAACAAGGTCGGTAAAACAAGAGTAGAATACTTTACGGAGCTAGGCAGATATGTGTTTTTAGCCGTTAAATAATTTTAATTTTCAACCACTTGAAGTCGTGTCTCGCTACCGCGACCAACAACGTCAAGCGGGTGAAAATTACTGTTATTTGTACCATTGTGCAAATTTAACATTTTTATAGCCGTGTCGTCCTCTCCGAGTACTGTGGATTGATGTATTTGCTTCACCCGGAAAATCCAACATGGTGGTGACTGAGAGCGATCCCGACTCCTAAAAATGTCAATAACTTTTTAATGACTGTGCGACCCTAGAGCTGGGTATGCGGGCCTGTAACTGAAATGCTACTGATTCTAAAAAAAATTATGACCGTCCAAAGAAACGTCCCATGATTTTGTACGCGGTCAATCTGTGGCTGAAACCTGTTTCAGCCACTGTGACTGGGGATAACAATTTTAATGCTCTTTTCTCCTTCAAATTGCATCGTTTAAAGATTAAATGAAATAGTTTGAAAATGACTACAGTCGTACTTATGACAA